>CM042419.1:7393669-7796169 GCA_023634145.1 Thymallus thymallus
AATTAGCATTAATTTCTAATTGCTTTGTCATTATGGGTTGTTGTATGTAGATTCATGAGAAAAAAATCAATTGAATACATTCTAGATTAAAGCTGTAACGTAACAAAATGTGGAAAAAGTCAAGGGGTCTGAATACTTTCTGAAGGCACTGTAATGGACTAGTTTTAACTAACAGTTTAGAAACAGTAAAATACACAAAGTAAATAGAATACGTAAAGTAAAATACAGAAACCTGACACTCACTGTAGAGACTGTCTGCCTCTACGACCTCCCCTTCAGGGTCAAGACAAAATACCATACAAACAACGTGTACACAACATTAGGAACACCTTCCTAATATTGAGTGTTGCCCTCAGAACAGCCTCAATTCTTCGGGGCATGGACTCTAAAAGGTGTTGAAAGCGTTCCGCAGGGATGCTGGACCATGTTGACTCCAATGCTTCCCGCAGTTGTGTCAAGTTCACCCTCTGAATGGCACACATACACAATCCATGTCTCAATTGTCTCAAGACTTCCTTGAGCTCTCCCATTCAGCTCTACTGATTGAAGTGGATTCACCTGATCTGTCTATGTCATGGAAAGAGCAGGTGTTTCTAATGTTTGTCCACTAAGTGTATAATAAAAATAATGTGTAACAAATAATATAAATAACGTAAAGTAATATAATGATTTTAAAAAGAGTAAAATAGAAATAGAGTAGGCTAAATAGTAGTCTGTTTGTTATTTTTCCTGTTGCCTAGTAACTTTACCCCTACCTATATGTACAGTGCATACTGTATCTACCTCAATCTACCTGCTAATCGACTCTGTACTGTTACCCATCATATATAGCCAAGTTATCGTTACTCATTGTGTATTTATTCCTTGTGTTATTATTTTTCGATTATTTCCAAAACATCTATCTCTGCATTGTTGGGAAGGGCCGGTAAGTAAGCATTTCACTCTTAGTCTACACCTGTTGTTTATGAAGCAAGTGCCAAATAAAATTTGATTTGAATATTTCGCAGGCGTTCACAAATAGTATTTTGATTTTAGTTTTGGTAGCAGTAACATTGGAATGTTTACACCATCCCTTGCCAATTTAAATGGTAATGTCATAGAGGTAAACCAGGATAGATCTATATCTGAGTATGGAATTGCATATAATGATAATAATTATTATTATTAATTTAATTTCTAAAGCGCTTTTCGCAGACACTAGGAGCAAAAAATAAATTAAATAAATAATAAATAATAATCCAAAACACAGAACATAGAACACAGACAACAATCAAAGCTTCATACAGGTGTCGCCAGATCCGGAGGTGTAACGAATGCCCCGCGCAGAGCACCGGTCCCTCCTCCTCTCCAGCGATCATCCTCGCCGGCGTTCTAACCGGCGGTCGGGGGAAGATGGTAGCAACACCCTGATGACCCACACCTGTTCCTCATCGGTCATCAGGGTCACTATTTAACTCCATGTTTTCTGTTCAACCCTTGCGGGTTATTAGTCTTTCATTGTGTATTGCTGTCTTTTCTTTATTATTAAATTCCTATATACGCTAATTTCCTCTCTCTCGCTCGTTCTTAGCCTCATCACTCACTTTCACCCCTCGCAATATCACAGAATAACCCGCCCAACCAGAGGCACCTTTTATTTTTTTTCACTTACCTGTTTTTGTCATCTTCACCGTTAACTCTTTTCTTTTCTCACTCATATCCCTAGGTCTCCATGGACGGGCACGTGGGGGGAGCTGGGACACCCGGTAGGTCTCCAGAGCTGGAGGAGAGGCTCCAGGCCATGGAGACACAGGTCGCCGGGTTGGTTAAGGCTCTCGGGGATATGATGTCTCTCATGGCGGCACAATCGAGCGGGGAACACCCGGTGGCTTCACAGGGAGCTACTGCGCCCCCAGCACCCGATCGTGTGGAGTCTCGGCACGTCCCGAGAGGAGAACTCCGGAGAGCCACCCCAGACAAATATGATGGCAATCCGGAGGGTTGTCGTGGGTTCCTTCTTCAGTGCGAGCTGTATTTGGGCGATCAGCCAGTGCCCGATTCGGAGAAGGTCCACACGATGATCACTCTCCTCACGGGGCGTGCACTCGAGTGGGCAACGTCACTGTGGGAGAGCGGATCCGAAGAGTTACGGTCGGTTCCTAAATTCGTCGCTCAGTTCCGAGCCCTATTTGACCATCCAGCGGAGGGGAGAGATGCGGGCGAGCGGATTATGCGCCTTGCCCAGGGGAAGGGCACGGCCTCGGAGTATGCCCTGTCATTCCGGACGCTGGCGGCGTCCAGTGGGTGGAACGAGCCGGCTCTTAGGACCGCCTTCCGTAGGGGGCTGCGGGTGGAGGTCCAAATGGAGCTTGCCATCGACGGTCAGCTCCGAGACCGTGACCAACTGGCGCGCCGCGCGCATTCTCCCCTTCCTCGATCCGAGCCGGAACATGAGCCGATGGAGGTGGGGATCACGAGACTCTCCGCAGAGGAGAGAGAGCGACGGAGTCGTCAGGGACTTTGTCTGTACTGCGGGGAGAGGGGTCATGTCAGGAGGGCATGCCCCTCTGTGCCAGCAGGACGCAGGAAAGGGGTAAGTGGCCGGATGGCTCAGGTGGGCACAGTAAGTGTTTTACGGGCTGAGAAAATCGCCAGCTGTTCAGTTGTGCTGTCTGGTAACTTCCCCGATTATGTATCCACAGCCCTGATTGACTCCGGAGCGGCGGGGAGTTTCATTGACCGGACTTTAGTTGACGCTCTCCGGCTGCCGTTGCGCCGTTTGAGGTCCTCCCTGCCAGTTCAGGCTCTGGATGGAAGGCCAGTGGGTTCCGGTTCCATTACCCACGTTACCCGTCCAGTCACCCTCACCATTCACGGCTGCCATCGAGAGAGGCTGGAATTGTTGGTGATCTCGTCGTCCATACATCCGGTCATCTTGGGACTTCCCTGGCTCCAGCAGCACAACCCTACCATCAGCTGGAGCGCACGGAGGATTCTGGGATGGTCGGATAAATGTAGGAAGACCTGTATTCCAACGACGGTAGGGGCAACATCGGTGAAGAGTCCGGAAAGTGCCCTCCCGGGGAACATTCCGCCCGAATATGAAGATCTATGCGGAGTGTTCTCCAAAGAAAAAGCCAAATGTCTCCCTCCACACCGTGATTGGGATTGTGCCATCGACCTGATGCCTGGTGGCATGCCTCCCCGGAAACGTATATATCCGCTCTCTATGGTCGAAACGGATAATATGGAGACGTATATCCGAGAGGCACTGGAGCAGGGGCATATTCGCCATTCTACGTCCCCTGCTTCAGCTAGCTTTTTTTTTGTGAAAAAGAGGGACGGGGGATTAAGGCCGTGCATTGACTATCGCGGACTAAATGAGGTGACAACGAAGTTCCGATATCCAATGCCCCTCGTTCCTGCGGCCATAGAGCAGCTACGGGGAGCGCGTTTCTTCACCAAGCTAGACCTCCGGAGCGCATACAACCTTATACGAATCCGGGAGGGAGATGAGTGGAAGACCGCATTTAGCACGGCGTCAGGTCACTATGAATACCTAGTGATGCCATATGGACTCGCCAATGCCCCCGCGGTATTCCAGTCTTTTCTGAATGGGTATTTCGGGATATGTCGGGGAGGTATGTAGTGGTATATATCGATGATATCCTAGTGTACTCCCCGACGTTCTCAGAACACGTGACGCACGTTCGTGCTGTCCTCCGCCGTTTATTACAGAACCAGCTGTATGTCAAGGAGGAAAAATGCGCCTTCCACCAAACGACCGTCTCCTTCCTCGGGTATCGTATTTCTCCGGAGGGGGTGAAGATGGAAGAGTTGAAGGTAGAGGCAGTCAGGTCATGGCCAGTCCCTCGGGACGTTAAAGGGCTCCAAAGCTTCCTCGGTTTCGCCAACTTTTACCGCCGGTTTATTAAGGGCTATAGCTCCATCGCAGCGCCACTCACGTCGTTGTTGAAAGGAAACCCTCAACGCCTCACCTGGACCCCGAGTGCCGAGAAGGCTTTTCTCGACCTGAAGGGCCGATTCACCACAGCTCCTCTGCTCCGCCACCCAGACCCGCTGAAGCCCTTCACGGTCGAGGTAGACGCATCGGAGGTCGGGGTAGGGGCGGTCCTCTCTCAGCAGCAGGGGAACCCTCCCCTGCTCTACCCCTGTGCGTACTTTTCCAAAAAGCTGACTGCTGCAGAGAGGAACTACGAAGATGGTAGCAACACCCTGATGACCCACACCTGTTCCTCATCGGTCATCAGGGTCACTATTTAACTCCATGTTTTCTGTTCAACCCTTGCGGGTTATTAGTCTTTCATTGTGTATTGCTGTCTTTTCTTTATTATTAAATTCCTATATACGCTAATTTCCTCTCTCTCGCTCGTTCTTAGCCTCATCACTCACTTTCACCCCTCGCAATATCACAGGAGGACATGAGAACAGAATTAGCAGAGGTTCTAGAAAGCGTTTCTGAAAAGCCACGGTCTTGAGCAAATATCAATACGCCAACATTCTAGATGACGTAATAATGATAGGCCAACATCAGGGGCCTCTACAATGATAGTACTAATACATTGAACACACAAAACAAACAAGGAAAAATGACAAAGAATCAAGACAGTTCAGATCAGCTTTCCCTGCACCAATCCCAACCTTAACCATTTATCGGGAAAATGCTAAACTGAGCACAGATCAGCGTAAGAAGTTCTATTAATTTAGTATACCCTGCAACAGCATAAGGATAACATCCATGTAACTTGGCACATGAGACACGAACAGTTGTCATATTTGTCCAAAACATTAAACTATTGGTTATCTGACAGGCATGTTTTCTGACATGTTTTTCTTCCTCATACTACTACACAGATACAAACTCAGACCGAAAGAGGACAATAGACACTACTGTATTTCCCAGTGTGATTGTATTGGTGTAGCAAAAACAACAATGCAACAACGGTTGCATCGTTAAAGGGCGTAGTGAGGTCAGGCTGGAGCTAACAGAGAGACCCTGTCATCATAGCTATTGTAGAGTCATTTTCACCCTTCAGGGACTGGAAAGATACAGCGCATAGCGAGACAGCACACTGTGTTCTTGTGTAACAACGATGACACTTCGACTGGGCTCTGAAATGGAGCGAGGAACGCAATAAAAATACTTAGCTAGGTAGCCTTCATACACGCAAGCATGGACAGGAATTTGATAGATAAAGAAACACAGTATATAGTTTCACGGTTGAGGTTTGTAAAAAGACTCCTGCAAGCACAGGGAAGCAGGGGAGAACCACTTCACACGATAGCTGTAGTTGTTGGAGTTATCGTCATTCGATTACTGTTATTAAGAGAGGAGCACATGTTGACAGCAGTCGGTTACAGTCAACAGTAGTGAGCTACATCTAAGGTAACTAGAGAGAGCTGGGATCTCCCTACTCTTCAGGGTCTAATATCCTGCAGTGGATAGATGTCCATGATGCAGTAGACCAGGGGCTGCATATATGAATCATCTTAGAGTAGTAGTGCTGATTTGGGATCAGTTTTTCGTAATTAATAAGATAGCATGAACAGGGGGAACCTGATCCTCGATCAGCACTCCTACTCTGAGATGCTTTATACATACAGCCCCAGACCAACACCAGCACTGAGAACAACTTGTCCGTTTGTATTGAAAGTGGTGGATGGTCCTCATAAATACCTATAAGATTAACTATAATATTCCTAAAGGGATTTTTAAGACAGCCACAAGTGTTTAAAATGGCTGCAAATATCCCTCCTCTCTCAAATCCCTCTCTCATCTGCCGGAGTCACTGATAATATAGCCAATCGACTGTGTCATTTGTCATCTTAAACTAGCTTGCTGTAAGTCTACGCGTGTGACTCTTTGTGTGTGAGTCTTTGTGTGTGCGTGTATATGTCTGTGGCTGTGTGTGTGTGTGTGAGAGAGAGAGAAAGCGAGAGAGATATAGCGTCTTATGAGTGTGTCTCCTGGATTCTTCAGACTTGGTTGTGTCTGGAAGAAGCCATCTGTTGAGTTTTGTTATGTAACTTGTGTTGTTGTTACTACTGTCGCCCCCTAGCTGGAATATTAGAAACTGCACTTAATGCGCTGCTCTTTTCATCCATTATAATCAAGCATTGATCTGAGTCAAAAATCTGTTATGTCCAACAATACGTGTCTGTGTTGGCTACAGTGTTAGAGTTACCTGCAACACTTCTACCTCCAGTTCACCTTGCCTGACCTCCCATAAGACACCAGTCTGTCTGTAGAAACAATGCGTAACAAACCAGTCTGTCTTCTTATCTCCCCATAGACCGCCTGAGGTTATGATTGGTTGCTGCAACCAGTGGCTGGAACTGATAGAATGGATACAGCTTCATGCACTCTCTCTTACTGTATATATGCTCTAGTCAGAAGCAAAGAGTCCCATATGGTGTATTTCAAGCTTCGGAAGACATCTAATTCATGTGATTATGTGTAATATGCAACGTCAGATCCCTGATACTTGTGTGTGTGTGTGTGTTATACATAACGTCACCTTGCATCATTCACTCCTTTCACTTGTAACACATTAAACTAAGTTAACATTGACAGTTCAACCTCAGTAGACTAAGTATGGAGTGAGGCTGACATCTATGTTATAGCCAAAAGGTCTGCTATCATTCAAGGTTAATGGGGAATAAACATTTGCCAATGGACTGGTGCTGGGTGCTCAGTGTTTGCAGAAGGTAAAGATGTTGACTTTACTACACTGGCTCACGTAGAGTTCAACATTTGCTTATAACCAAGGGTTTAGGGTGAGCATTGGTATTGAAGGTTGAAGTCCAGGCCACACGTCTGGCCACATTAGCTTCTGACCATCCAAATGCACTTTACAATGTAGGCTTATTACAATTTTTATTTTTTTACCTTTATTTAACTAGGCAAATCAGTTAAGAACAAATTCTTATTTACTGTGACGGCCTACACCGGCCAAACTTGGACGACGCTGGGCCAATTGTGTGCCGCCCTATGGGACTCCCAATCACGGCCGGTTGTGATACAGTCTGGATTCTAACCAGGTTGTCTCCAGTGACGCCTCTAGCACTGAGATGCAGTGTCTTAGACCGCTGTGTCTTCTGCTCTTATAGCCTTATTCATTGTGAACTGATCAAACTGATCCATCTTCATGTGCTCTAAGAGCATTCCAACTTCCATCTTCATGTGCTCTAAGAGCATTCCAACTTCCATCTTCATGTGCTCTAAGAGCATTCCAACTTCCATCTTCATGTGTTCTAAGAGCATTCCAACTTCCATCTTCATGTGCTCTAAGAGCATTCCAACTTCCATCTTCATGTGCTCTAAGAGCATTCCAACTTCCATCTTCATGTGCTCTAAGAGCATTCCAACTTCCATCTTCCTGTGCTATTGTGTTAATCAAACACCAACACAGTGACATAGGCTACAGTACATAGTTGTAAACACTGACAGGCTCACTGCCAGCAGGAACTCAAATTGCAGCATGTTACACAATGATGGCCTGTGTTTCTGTCAGTCTGTAGACAGAACATGACTAGGCTGTCAGGGCTGCATAGAGAGAGCACTGCACTTGTTTGGCTGGTGTTTGAATTGGGGAAAGACACTGAGATATTGTAGAAAATGTCAGACTTCACTTTGCACAACAGTGTTGTGACGTGGGAAAATGGAGACCATCTGACCTTATATCACACGTACTGTATGCACGCTTGCATGCATGTACCGGCATCCACAAACAGACAGACAGACACAGACAGACAGATGCACACGCACACATGCACACGCCTACATACATGTGTACACACACATACGTACAAACAAACAAAAAATGTATAGTCCCTGAAAAATATTAGCATGTCTCTGAGGCCATATGGTCATTAAACAGTCTATGAGCAAAGAAAATTGATAGGCATATCTTCAAACAAGATACTTCTGGTTTTAATGAAAAAAAATCCAAGATGCATAAATAAACAAAGTCATAACAGAGTCGTAATGCTGGGATAGAAGGCTCCAGAGACTGTGTCCCTATTTGCTATTTCGTGCACTACTTTTGACCAGGGTCTATAGAATATGGTGGCATTTTGGATGCAGTCACAGACAGATATGCTCTTCAGAGCACACAAGTTCAGAGCAGACAACCTCTCGAGACTGCTATTACTGATAAGCCTGAGCGTTTGATGGGTAAACGGTCTTCCTGCCTTTATCAATCTCAAACAGAGACCTTTTTCACTCCATTATTTTGCGGGCAGGTCTAACTGATAAGATGTGGAGCCCAGAGTGCCCTGAAAGACTTTCCACTGACCAGTGTCCACCGAGACAAAATGTGACTGCATAGGTTAGAGGGGAGCAGGAGAACGCACGGTTTGTGTGTATGCTCTGCTGCTTTTTATATCTTCCTTATTCTAGAGAACTGAATTCTACTCAGACTCTGATGTTTGTTCTAAGTGATAGGGAGCGTAATCCGTTAGGTAGGGCTTTGGGGTTATGGGGTCTTGATGTTCTTTTCACTTCCATCGGTAAAATGGACCTATGTTCATACAAAATCTATTTGTCAAAGAATAACACGTCTTTTTCACGACTACTGTGATTGTCAGCTGCGTTGTGTGTCATTGAGATGCCAAGTTATGAGCTGTTTGATAACGGAACCAGTAGTAGCTGTTATAACTTCCTTTTAGTAGGCTAAAAGACAGTTTCACTGTGCACAAACAAACGCTGTTTCTGGTTCTCCGTAAAGGACAGAGAGAGACCTAAACTGCCCTCTCTGTAATTAGCATCTGCTTTCTGTTACGAAACAGAATCTTATACTCAAGTTGTAACCTCAATCTCATTTATAGTGTTTTTATAGTATAAAACAACACAATCTCCAGGCCTCTCTCTAGAGGATCTCGTTTAATAATGTGGTGATTATTTTGTTCACACTGTTCCTCATTTTAATCTTACTACAGTGTCTACTCTCCACACAAGTGGAAAACTGGGGGAGAGAAAACTGAGCTGCTCAGATGAGAGTGAGACGATAAAGATATCCAAGTGTTCTTTTGGAAAAAATGACGGAATACAGCTCGATACAGGAAGCTGTCAGAGCCAGCTGAAGATGAGTAAGATATGAAGCAGGTCTGACGTGTTTTTATCCTCTCCTCGTCTGTCAATGAAAGACAATAACAACTTGATAAGTGTCTGATGCTAGATCCTAGTGCGGTTTTACTCAGTTGTCACCATCCAGGGATGTGTTCAATTCCATTTCAATTCAGTTAAACTGAAATTACAATTCAAGAATTGAATGTGTATTTTTGAATTGTAATTTCAACTTACCTCCTAAATAAAATGAATTTTAATGGAATTATACACCAACCCTTGAGGACATAATGTCAATTATACACTTTACTTGACACCCAGCGTCATAACCACGTCATCATATGTCATAACAGCTGACATAACTTGTCATGTCCTGTTATAATATGGTCAGAACACTGTCATGACACATATATTTAGACCTGTTGGGACATATATTGGGTTATTTTATGGCTGGTTATGACACCTACATAAGAGTGTCAAAACCCAGAAAACCTACCACACAAGGCAAAACATTTAATTACACCATAGCCTACGTGTCAACAGTACGTTTATGTTGTGTAATTTTTTGGGGAAATGTACCATATTAAATGATCATTGTAATTGTGCACACATTGATGTCAGACATGCACCTACCCCAATGTTCTTTTGCTGATGACTGGGGTGAATGCAGGAGCAGATTTCAGGAGCAGGCAAGACACCCTCTTTATGACTGATGGCTGATATAAGAGCAGGTACGTGATTGGCCTATCTGGCTTATATGATTATGATGTCATGATGCTTCTTGACATTGTCACATTGTGTAAATATATGGGTCATTATTATGAAAGGTTATGACAAGTTGTGTCAGCTGTGATGACATACGATGACATGGTTATGACCGTGTCATGATGTGTTATAACACTGGGTGTCACGTAAAGTGTTACCGCTAATTGTTATAAAATAAGAGACAATGGCTGTGACTGGGAGACCCATAGGGCGGCGCACAATTGGCCCAGCGTAGTCCAGGTTAGAGGAGGGTTTAGCCGGGGGGCTTTACTTGGCTCATCGCGCCTTAGCTACTCCTTGCGGAGGGCTAGGCGCCAGCAGGCTGCCTTTGGTCGTCAGTTGAACGGTGTTTCCTCCGACTCATTGGTGCAGCTGGCTTCCGGGTTAAGCGAGTGGGTGTTAAGAAGCGTTTCATGGCGGGTCCTGTTTTGGAGGACACGACTCGACCTTCACCTCTCCCGAGCCCGTTGGGGAGTTGCAGCGATGAGACAAGATCGTAATTGGGTAGAAAAAGGGGGTAACATAATAAATAAATAAGAGACAATCTCCAGAAAATGTACTAGCAAAAAATACTTGTTTGTCAGGCTGTACCTGTCTCATTAGACCACAAAGGCACTGACATCATTCCACACAGCAGCAGTAGGCTAACCAGTATCTCTCTCTCTCTCTCTCTCTCTCTCTCTCTCTCTCTCTCACTCTCTCTCTCTCTCTCTAACCATGAGCAAGGCAAAGAAATGTATCTCTCTCTCTCTCTCTGTCTGTCTCTGCGGTTTCCTGACAAAGGTTGGGGAGTAACTGATTACATGTAATCAGTTACTTGTAATATGATTACAAAAAAAACTGTAACTGTAATCACTTACTTTACCAGCTAAAATATTGTAAAATATTGTAATTGGATTCTCTTCATTCAAAGACTCAATCATGGACACTCTTACTGACAGTTGTGGCTGCTTTGCGTGATGTATTGTTGTCTCTACGTTCTTGCCCTTTGTGCTGTTGTCTGTGCCCAATAATGTTTGTCCCCTGTTTTGTGCTGCTTCCATGTTTTGTGCTGCTGCCATGTTGTGTTGCTACCATGTTGTCGTCATGTGTTGCTACCATGCTGTGTTGTCATGTGTTGCTGCCATGCTATGTTGTTGTCTTAGGTCTCTCTTTATGTAGTGTTGTCTCTCTTGTTGTGATATGTGTTCGTCATATATTTTTATTTAATTTATTTATATTTTTAATCCCAGCCCCCGTCCCTGCAGGAGGCCTTTTGCCTTTTGGTAGGCCATCATTGTAAATAATAATTTGTTCTTAATTGACTTGCCTAGCTAAATAAAGGTTAAATAAAAATAAAATAAAATAAACAGATACTTTTGAAAAACTAGATTATTACTTCTTGTATTACTTTTACTTTCAGAAATTACGTTTTCAAAAAAAATACATGACATCTTTCTGTTTTCTCAATGTCATTCAATTCAGCATTGAAAATAGCCGCAAGTTTAGGTTAGCGAGCCAGACCACAAGTCAGAGACCACTATGATGACATGTCAAATGATGACCACCAATCAGAGATGACTATGATGACACACCAAATGATGACCACCAATCAGAGACCACTATGATGACACACCAAATGAGTTTAATGGATCCTTTTTGTCTTTTTCTAATGCCTCTTAACAGGAAAGTAATTTGAAAGTAACTGAAAGTAATCAGATTTGGGTAATCCAAAAGTTACGTTATTGATTACAATTTTGGACAGGTAACTAGTAACTGTTCATGATTACATTTAGAAAGTAACCCAACCCTGTTCCTGACAGTACATACATTTACTAACTGTCTGTGAAATGGATGGAGTGCGTTATGAAGGAAGGCTTACAAAATAGCTTCTGAGGTTCTGTATTTTAGCTAAACATAGCAAAACACCTTTGGCTATATGGCTGAGCTCTGTCTGCTTTAATAAACAGCCTGATGTTGCCTTTGAAACCTCTGTAATGCTGCTTCCGTCAATGAGACACTTCCCCAGACAACCAGTTGGGGGCGCTGTGGAACTGTAACACTCCAGACACCACGCAGCCCCCTGTTGATTTTACACTGCAGTGGTGGTTTAAATTAAACATTAAACATTGAAGCAAGTGACAGAGGAGGGGGAGTGAAATAGCAGACATGGAGAGAGAGGGGAGAGAGAGAGCAAGACATGGAGAGAGATGAGGGAGCTAGAGAGAGAGAGAGAGAGAGAGAGAGAGAGAGAGAGAGAGAGAGAGAGAGAGAGAGAGAGAGAGAGAGAGAGAGAGAGAGAGAGAGAGAGAGAGAGAGAGAGAGAGAGAGAGAGTTGTTAATGTACCAAAGCAAGAGTGATGCACTATGTACCTTTATAGCCAGATCTACACTGAGTGTACAAAGAACACCTTCCTAACATCGGGTTGCACCCACCCCTCCCCTTTTGCCCTCAGAACAGCCTCAATTCGTTGTGGCACGGACTCTACAAGGTGCTGAAAGCGTTCCACAGGGATGCTGGCCCATGTTGACTCTAATGCTTCCCGCAGTTGTGTTAAGCTGGCTGGATGTCCTTTGGGTGGTGGACCATTCTTGATACACACAGGAAACTGTTGAGTGTGAAAAAACTCAGCGTTGGAGTTCTTGACACAAACCGGTGCGCCTGTTACCTACTACCATACTCCGTTCAAAGGCACTTAAATCTTTTGACTTGACCATTCCCCCTCTGAATGGCACACATACACAATCCATGTCTCGATTGCCTCAAGGCATAAAAATCCTCCTCTTCATCTACACTGATTGAAGTGGATTTAACAAGTGACATCAATAAGGGATCATCGCTTTCACCTGCATTCACCTGGTCAGTCTATGTCATGGAAAGAGCATGTGTTCTTAATGTTGTTTACAATCAGTGTATGTATTTATAGCCTGGGTTGTTGCACCAATTTGGTGCCTTTTGAGAAGTGTAACTTGGTTTTTTATGGGTAACAGGGTTGACATGTTCTGCTCGAACAGCTCAGTTTTCCACCACAAAACACCAGAAAATAGCCAAAAAGAGTAGAACCAGCTCACCTTTACACTATGACTTGACTATTAGATGTTTCTTTTGAATTATATATATATTTTTTAAGGAATACGTTCACCATATTAAAACGAGAGTTCAGTTCACGTTACAGGGTTGACCGTAAAATTATAGACAGACGTAAATGAACCACTAATCACATGAAATAAATAATAATCTTCATAAATGACAGTCAAAGCAACACAATAACTAGGGCTTTACAATGAAGGTGAAAACTGTTGGGGTTTAAGTGGGTTGAAATCTTCCTGTTTTCTCATATTATAAATCTGATTTATTGAATTATCCATGTGGTCTAATATTAAATGGCACTTCATTTAATATAACAGGCTGTTAAAATTAAATATTGGTGCACAATGTCTACTCTAAATATCAATGGACGCAAAAAGGCCCTCTTTTCGTGGAACCACCCGTCTAGTATGCAGCTCTCTTTATCACAAAATTCCACCTCCACCACATCCAGGTTCACATGCCACATACCACATTCATTGCTGATCTGTTCCAGAAAATGCAAATGCTTTTGGCACCTACCACTGTAAATTTGTACCAGTTACATATTATACAATGCAAGATAAATACCCAAATCGAAGAAATCCTGGATAACGTCGAATACCCTTTACATCCAAATAACCTTCAGTGAACCTGATTTGTATAGCAATAAAACCAAGCCTGTCTTCCCACTGTCTGTAAAGCCAAAACAACGTGGACATATATAAAACAAATCTTCAATAAAATGTATTCAAGTCTTCTCATTGAAATAATACAGTTATAAACCAAACAAGTAATTGATAAAATATACGACAGATGTGTGATACAACTGAGCTTAACACACAGGGAAAATGTCAGGAGCGGTGGTGGTGATCGAGGTGGCAGTGACTCGGTGAGGCAGTGACTCGGTGACATTGTGGATGGATTAATGCAGTGCTGGGAGGCACGCAGCCCCCTTTTGCCTTCATGACCTTGCCGACTGACTGCCACTCCACTCGGCCCTCGGAGGGGTTATTGCTTCTTAGGTAGGGCCTTAGCCGTGTCTGTCAGACCCAAATCCTGCTTCCTTCCTGGGCTGCTTCACGTAGCTGTCTGTCTGTCAGACTCTGGGGATCGGAGAGAGCACATTGTAGTGCTCTGTGACAGAAGACTGTTTGGACCGACTGAAACTTGGTCAGGAGAATTTTGAGGAGTTGATGTGACATGTCATCCTGGAACGACCCTGTTAGGGAGCCTGTTCAATCAACCTTAAAGCTATAATCTTGGATTTGTTTTTTCAGCAAAATGGCTTCGGTGCGTAGTTTAAACCAGACCACTAAGTCAAGGCCATTTGTTCGGAATAACGATAGCTTTGAACATGCATGGAAATGTTATGCAAAGATCTTCTTCTTTGAAGTGGAGTAAAGTGTGTTTATTAAACAATTAGCATAGTTATTCTGGTCCTAATCATCCAGAGACTACAGTTGGCAAGAGGGGGTTTAAAAATGAAGAAAAAATACGTGACAAGATTTTTTTTTAAATGCCTGATTACATGCCCTAAGGCAAATACATTGATTACTGTGGTGTTCCCAAAATTACCCCGTGAGGGGAATCTATAAAGTCTCGTTTAGGCGTTCTTGTAGAGCAACTAGTTAGAATAAGCCTTGCTTGTTGCACATCACTTTGGAAGAGAGGCGGGTTTCACTATACTTTTGGATGGGTCCTTATTAAAAAACTAAACGAGGAAATACTGTCACAACAGGGTATATCAACCTGTAATTACCAAATGAACAGTTCGATACTACATGATGGCTGACTGCCTTGGTGGATGAACTACTGCTATAGAAAGATTGAATTAGAGATCGGCGAGTGAGGATGTCAGCTAGTCCATAACCGAAAGGTTGCTGGATCGAATCCCCGAGCTGACAAGGTAAAAATCTGTCGTTCTGCCCCTGAACAAGGCAGTTAACCCACTGTTCCTAGGCTGTCATTGAAAATAAGAATTTGTTCTTAACTGACTTGCCTAGTAAAATAAAGGTACAAAAAAAGTTGCTCTGGATAAGAGCATTTGCAAAACAACAAAAATGTTAATGTTAGTCCTCTCTCTCATTTTAATTTGTTTATGCGTTCCATATAAATGAGACTTTGTTTTCCCTTCGTTCTCCTTCTCTGAGAGTGACTCATACAAGCCGTAGATCATTTTTAGAACATCACAACCCATTTGTGTCATGGAAAACTATGCACACCTGTCATTGACTGGCTAAAGAAGCGCAGGCATTCAGAAAGGTAGAGTGAGCTTTGGATGCGTATTGACTACAAATGGTGTGTAGATGGATGGTGGACAGTCAGTCAGATAACTCCGATTAGAATATAAGAGAATACCCAGGGCCGTGATTATCAGAGCTTTGCTGCTGATGCTGAAATGGGTGCATTTGAGTTGACATGTTCTGTTTTCATGAGTGCTAAGCTATTGCTGAAGATGACCTTGAGGGGGTCTGAAAAGTGTGTGTGTGTCTGAAGAGTGTTTGTGTGTGTGTGTATGTGTGTGTGTGACAGTGTGTGTATGTGTGTCCAGTTTTTACAGTTTCTATCTATCCTCTTTTACATAAGCCTGCCATGTTTGGATTATGTACTCTTGTAGTCACGGCAACACAGGCAAACCGATGAGAAGTGCAGGCACAATCCCTCATCATCTTTGGAGAGACATCTCAATAACGTCTATGCTTGTTCTACACTCTTAGAAAAAAGGGTTCCAAAAGGGTTCTGCGGCTGTCCCCATAAGCAAACCCTTTTTGGTTCCAGGTAGAACTATTTTGGGTCCCATTTAGAACCCTCTGTGGAAAGGGTTCTACATGGAACTCAAAGGGATTCTACCTGGAACCAAAAGGGGTACTTCAAAGGGTTCTACTATGGCGACAGCTGAATAACCCTTTTTGGTTCTAGATAAGAGTGTACAAGCTCCTCTATTCACCTATCATTGTTTTTTCAGGTTACCAAGGACGAGGTCTACAGTATATTGGGTTGAGCCATTGTCAGTTATCTGGGTGCCTTAGGTAAGTAAACACTACTGTTAGCAGAGCTGTACATACAGCCATTGAAATTATACCATTTGAAAAATCTGTTTACATTTCACATGTTCTTAATTTTGACACCTCATCATAGAGACATAGTGTTGTTAAATTACAGTTAATATCTCTCTCTTTGGTCCAGTGACCTGTGATAGCTCCGTTTCATCATCACTACATAAAGCCTGAGGATTGCGAACAGTTAACTCATCACTTCTTATCAGAGCGTATCTCCTGTAACTGAGATTAATTACAAGGGGTCCCTCGCCATCAAAACCAGCGAGCTATAAGTTATAAGTGATTCATCAGCTATGTCTGCCAAATATGGCACTGCCATGATGGCATTAATCTCTCTTGTTTTCTCTGGGCTACTTTCTTTCTGTGCAGCAGAGGGAAAACAAGTCTTGCGACGCAGTCAGTAATCGTGTTGTGTGCCTCTGTGCTGGTGTGCCAGAGCCTGGTACTCACACAGAGGGAGATGTACCTTCAATTATTGATTGCAGCTATTACAGACTTAAACCTCTGCTGGGTTATTTTGGAACCAACATGGGATAAACAGGCTGCAGCCTCCAAAAGGACCCACAAGACCAGCTTGTTGTTTTTGAAGACATTAGCATTGTAGATTTGACCTCGGGGAGCCATCCTAACACCTGTCTAGTGATGCATTAGCACCTTGAAACAACATTTTTTTTCAGATGATAGCTACATTTTAATGGGTTTCCCACTCAAAGGCAAAGAGCTACGTGCCAGGGCTCAGACTCAAGGTCATGCATGGGCTCAGCATTCCATTTCATTATTTTAATTTGTATGCAGTAATCATATATGCTCCAGCAAACACAGGCCTAGTGGCATCAGGTATGGCTTTCTGTTCCCAACTTAGGAAGCAAACGTTTCATTTTAATGCTCCATTTTAGGCAATATTGTAGATCTTTTTAGCTTTCTTACTCCTAGTTACAAGGGTTCGTTTAAGCAATGGTAGGAGATAGACAGTAGGGCTCATAGAGGATAATGAACTGTTTATTTCTGATAGAACAAATACGTTTCTTTGAATGCCAAACGACAATAATTCCAGTCCATGGTGTAGTTTATGTTTTTATATTTTTTAGTTTATTATAGCTTAAGAGCTGCAATCTAGGATGCGCTAGCATGCCTGCTCTGCCCTGCATCCTGTGATGAACGGTGAATTGCAGGTTCCCATAGGCTACCGTACCCTCTGCTCTTCAGCTGTGGAGTGGAGGGGAATGGTGGACGGGGACTGTACTGCATTTCGCCTGCAATCAGTTCAGGTCCAGCTTAGCACACACATCCAACTCCAGTAGCCTATTAAGTGTGCACTGTTGCGTGAAACAAGCTTTTGCACCTGTCGAAGTGATGCCCCCTTCGATCTTCAACCCCCCCCTGGGACGCGCCAAGGTGAGAGTCTCTCAGAGCCCCCCCGGGAGCTCGCTCGCTCTCAAAGAAAACATTTTGAATACATTTGGGACAGATGTGTTCAGTTCTTTCTTTCTACCTCTTGCCCCTCCCTCCATTGTACTCCTCTAGCCTATCACTTCCCTGAGCCAAGCAGCTTTGTCTATGTCTGGGGCTACTGCAGCAAGGCACCCCCCAGACCATCTTGCAGTCATGATATAGAACATCTCTGATTCTGATACCATCTTTGACTTGTTTAAGCATTGAAAACAAAAGGCAAGATGGTTGAAAAGGGAATCCGGAAGGGTCGGTCTTCTCCAGTCCATTTTTATTTTTCATCTCGCCAGACTGCTGGAGTAATGAGGCATATTAGTGGCTGTTCCAGATAAAAGGAGAACACTCAGAGAGCATTTAAGATCCCTATCTCATTGACGAGGGTTAGGGAGAAGTGTTGAGCCCAGATCTGGGATCAGAGATAAAGCTTCAGCTTTGATCTGGGGGACGGAGTCTGTTCTCTCTCTCTAATCTCTGGCGCCAGTCACGGAACGAGATAGACACTTACCGACCACCCCCACTCACAACACAAGATTCACCCCATGTTACACTACACTAAGAATAACATTGCTAGCAAGATGATTGCCAGAAAGATGGACTTGGCTGGTAGTTACAGTAGTTATTGTTGATATTATGAGACTGATTTGACAGAGCTGTCTAAACGTGCAGTGATTAGTGTCTAAACATTATTAGTGATTAGTGTGGTTGTTACCTGACCTGAGGCCCTGGTATTCATCCCTCAGATCCCTACCTTTGGTCCTTTTAATTGCTATATGTTCTAGTCTCATTAGGACCCAAACGATCTCACACACCACCACACATTTGTATGTGCACATAGATACATTATTGAGTGGGATACGGGAACACTGTCATCCTAATTAGGAATCAGAGTGCATCAAATGACACACTATTCCCTTTGTAGCGCACTATTTTTGACACATAGGGTGAATAGGTTGCCATATGGGACACAACCAGTGGCAAGAATGTGGTCTTTAAAGTATTGATTTTCGTAAATCGTTGCTGAGTCTTTGATTTCGGGGCTTGTCAGAAAATGCTGCAGAGGATGTTTTTTCCTCCCCTCGATGACCACGGACAAATCCTGCGAACGATGATCGAAGAAGAACTCATTTATGCAAGTCAGTGGAACGCCTCACCTTAATTACTGTGATTGAACCAGTCAGCGAACCTTCTATCTTCGCCATCTTTGTTTTTGTGTGAGACCAGTGAAATATATTTGAGGTAATGGCAGGCCCTAAGACAGATCAGCGAAGAATGGTATTGTTAACCTGCACTGTAAACATCCAACTAATCGTATAACTGGTCTAACTGCACCTTTTTGGACACACTCAGGGTTGTGCGTCCCAAATCTCCCTTAGGGCTCTGGTCAAAAGAAGTGTACTATATAGGAAATAGGGGGCCATTTGGGATGCACCCGTGGTCCTTTAACCCTCACATGTCGGACTGCATCTGACATCACGTGTACCTGTAAGGGCCTGACTGAGGCCAGGTCCCTGACTCCCTCTAGGGGGAGTGGGATGGCCACAGTCAGGTCCTGACACTCACAGGGTTGGGTTGTTGGTGATCCCCAATTAGAGACAGCTGTCTTGAGTTGTCTCTAATTGGGGATTCTATTTATATGCACTGCACATCCACCTGCGTGTGGATCATTGCTTGTTTGTTTGACTCACGCCACGGTGGATTACGTTTGTTGTTTTTGTCAGTTTTATTACTATTAATAAAACATATTTGCAACGTCCTCTCGCTCTGCGCCTCGTTCCCTCCACACTCACCGTGACAGTACCTGTCCTATTTTGAAGGCCATTCCCTGTAACCTACACCTGCACTCAGTGAATACTCACAAAGCCATTTAAATTGAGCCCAGTTCAAACCCAGTATCACACTCCACCGTGTCCTAGAGTCCTAGGTCCTAGGTCCTAGCTAGCACTCACAGTAATGACAGTCTGTCTGCCACTTCAGTACACAGGATACAAACACGCGTGCACACACACACTCATAGACGCACACAGGCAGACACACACAACCACACATTGTAAAGGGAGGGTATATTACTGGAAAATTTCAAAGTTTACCAGTAAACTACCAGAATTTTGGGAGCTTTAAAGTTTTTGGGAGGAATTTTATAAGATGACATTTAATGGCTGTTTTGGGTACTTCACAGGTGTCTGTAATTATCTCCGGCCCTCTGTGTCGCCTTACGGGACGTACTGGATTCAAGGCGGAAACTGGAGGTCCGGTGCGGGAGGCTGGCATTATGTGACCCGGACTGGGGATGCACACGTCGGGCACCATACCCTCCAGCTCCGCCTTGTCACCTTCGTCCTCCTCCCAATGCTGCCGGCATTGCTCCACTAATCCTGAGAACATCTCCCTTTGATATTCTCCTTCCTCCGAATCCAACCCCCAGTCGAACTCTTGCTCCGCCAGACCCCATGTGGATGCTGGTCTCGGTGCTTCCTCACCCCTGCCAGACCACCCCCATAGCCCCCCCCAAAAAAACGACATGGGGTTCCTCTAGGCTGAACGCTGGGCCTGCCCCCCGTCAGCCCCACTCCAGTGCCGGAGCAGCCCGCTCCAACGGTGCCCAGTCCGGGACCGGTCGTCAGCCCCGCTCCAGTGCCGGAGCAGTCCGCTCCACCGGTGCCTAGTCTGGGACCGGTTGTCAGCCCTGCTCCAGTGCCGGAGCAGTCCGCTCCACCGGTGCCCAGTCCGGGACCGGTCGTCAGCCCCGCTCCAGTGCTGGAGCAGTCCGTTCCACCGGTGCCCAGTCCGGGAAGGGGCTACAGTCCTGCTCCTGAGCCGGAGCCCCCGCCTGATCTGGTGCCACGTCCGGCACAGGGTCCAGAACCCCCACCAACGCCTGTTCCCCTCCCTGAACCACCCGCTGCTGGTGTAACTAGTCTTGCGGCCGGGAGTCCACGCCTTGGGGGGGGACTGTAAGGTTTATGTTCAGAGACCTCTCTGGAAAACTCTATGTTTCTGTTTTGGAGTTGGTCCCCAATTAGAGGCAGCTGCTCTGCATTGCCTCTAATTGGGGAGCCTATTTATGTTCAGTTTTCACACCTGTGTTTGTGGGTTTTTGTGTGTGTTCCTTTGTTTTTCATGCCAGTTCATGGTCGCTGTCAATAGATAGATAGATAGATAGATAGATAGACAGACAGACAGACAGACAGACAGACAGACAGACAGACAGACAGACAGACAGACAGACAGACAGACAGACAGACAGACAGACAGACAGACAGACAGACAGACAGACAGACAGACAGACAGACAGACAGACAGATAGATAGATAGATAGATAGATAGATAGATAGATAGATAGATAGATAGATAGATAGATAGATAGATAGATAGATAGATAGATAGATAGATAGATAGATAGATAGATAGATAGATCTACACACTACAGCTCTGCGCCTCGGGTCCTGTTTCATAGCAATTGTGACAAGTTGGAAGAGTTGCAGAGTTAATTCAAAATAATGCCATTGCTGATTAGATGCTTTTTTCATTAATTAGGCTATTTTAAATATAATAAATATTCAAGTATAATTTACTAAAGTTACCATAGATTACAATAAACATGACATGTTAATTACCAAAATTACTGAAGATTGAAGTAACTTTGGTAAATTACCACTAGCTTCGAAACCCTACCCGCACGCACGCACGCACGCACAGACACACACAATGGAAAGCTCAAGGATAAAGAACTGTGAGTCTCCAGCCATGGTGGGGAGAAGAACTCCTCTGACTGTCGAGGTGATGCACTAAAGAGTTTCAAACTCTGGGTGCGTGTTACAGTGTTACACCACAGAGAGTTGGTACAGAACCCAAGGCTGTCAGTTCAGACACCTTTTAACTCTCTACCGATTCCACAGTGGCTGCCTTCACCGGAAATGTATTTTGAACTCAACTTGTCTTGGTATATTGTAGGCTGTGTGTGTGTGTGTGTGTGTGTGTGTGTGTGTGTGTGTGTGTGTTCGCGCCAAGTTAACATACCATCTGTGCTTCTATGAATTTCGACATTCAATTGTGTTTCCACAAGGGTAAATCAATAAATCATATGTAGACACATTTCTCCAAAGTGACACTGCATTAGGTTTATCTTTCTTGACGTCCGTATGCGTTGGTGTGAAACACTCCGGCAGGCAGCGAGCCTTCACTTAAGTCCTCCTGACGTTCAGGCAAACAGGAAATTAAGTCAGATTATCAATATTGTCATTGACGGCTCAGCAGAGACCTGTCGTATAATATACTGTATAAGCATTTTTTCCTCCTGAAGCCGCCTGCCACTGAAGTACACAGGACACACACACACACACACACACCATGCAGCAGCAGCATTGTGTAAAGTTGACAGCGTGTGTTTCCCGGATGATGTGGCAGACAGATTGCGTTTGCTGCTGTAAATAAAATAGTGCAGCCAAAGCACGCCTGACAGCCAGACCATCTCATCTCACTGTGTGGTAAAACACGAACCCATCCAGGCACCACAGGTCAATATCAGCAACACATAACGATGTAGTGTTTCAGACCAAATCCACTCACTCAGATTGTAAGGTTTGTGGTTGAATGACACACAATGTGAAGTTACCTTACCTTTGGAGCGCAAACTCATCTCGTATGCTGAGTGGGCTATTATGGGATGTTTTTCACGTGGGCTGAGGCGCGATGAGGGAAATAAAGGCTGACACGTTGAAATTACATGAAATAAACCATCATTATGATACTTTCTGTAATAAATTAGTGTTAAAAGAAAAACCAATTGAAACGAAAGCCTGTATGTCCATAGACTTTTTTAGGAGTAAAAATCTGATGCTGTTAAAAAGGAGGAGGAGGAGGAGGGGGAGGATGATCAGGATGAGGAGGATGAGGGGGAGGATGATGAGGATGATGAGGATGAGGGGGAGGAGGATGAGGAGGCTGAGGATGAGGAGGCTGAGGATGAGGAGGATGAGGGGGAGGAGGAGGATGAGGGGGAGGAGGATGAGGAGGAAGATGATGAGGGGGAGGAGGAGGATGAGGATGAGATGGAGGAGGGAGATGAGGAGGAGGGGGAGGAGGGTGAGGGGGAGGAGGATGAGGGGGAGGAGGGGGAGGATGAGGGGGAGGGGGATGAGGTGGAAGATGATGAGGGGGAGGAGGATGAGGAGGATGAGGGGAGGAGGAGGATGAGGGGGAGGAGGATGAGGAGGATGAGGAGGATGAGGGGGAGGATGAGGGGGAGGGGGATGAGGGGGAGGAGGATGAGGAGGATGAGGGGGAGGATGATGAGGAGGATGAGATGGAGGAGGGAGATGAGGAGGAGGGGGAGGAGGGTGAGGGGGAGGGGGATGGGGAGGAGGAGGATGGGGAGGAGGGGGAGGATGATCAGGATGAGGAGGATGAGGGGGAGGATGATGAGGATGATGAGGATGAGGGGGAGGAGGATGAGGAGGCTGAGGATGAGGAGGCTGAGGATGAGGAGGATGAGGGGGAGGAGGAGGATGAGGGGGAGGAGGATGAGGAGGAAGATGATGAGGGGGAGGAGGAGGATGAGGATGAGATGGAGGAGGGAGATGAGGAGGAGGGGGAGGAGGGTGAGGGGGAGGAGGATGAGGGGGAGGAGGGGGAGGATGAGGGGGAGGGGGATGAGGTGGAAGATGATGAGGGGGAGGAGGATGAGGAGGATGAGGGGGAGGAGGAGGATGAGGGGGAGGAGGATGAGGAGGATGAGGAGGATGAGGGGGAGGATGAGGGGGAGGGGGATGAGGGGGAGGAGGATGAGGAGGATGAGGGGGAGGATGATGAGGAAGATGAGATGGAGGAGGGAGATGAGGAGGAGGGGGAGGAGGGTGAGGGGGAGGGGGATGGGGAGGAGGAGGATGGGGAGGAGGGGGAGGAGGATGAGGGGGAGGAGGGGGAGGATTAGGGAGAGGATGAGGGGGAGGGGGATGAGGTGGAAGATGATGAGGGGGAGGAGGATAAGGAGGATGAGGGGGAGGAGGAGGATGAGGGGGAGGAGGATGAGGAGGATGAGGGGGAGGAGGATGAGGGGGAGGAGGATGAGGAGGATGAGGGGGAGGATGATGAGGAGGATGAGATGGAGGAGGGAGATGAGGAGGAGGGGGAGGAGGGTGAGGGGGAGGAGGATGGGGAGGAGGAGGATGGGGAGGAGGAGGCTGGGTGACAGGGAGGAGGAGGATGCTGTGCTATCTTGGCAACCTCTGAGATCACAAGCTAGCAAGGCCTTGGTGGACCTCTGTGTCCGACTGTGTTTCAGTTGCATCTACAGTATGTCTCATGGGATGGGCTTCCTATTGAAGGACAAGAGAGAAGTAGAGGAAGGACAAGCAAAGGGTTATAGCCTTTCTCTCTCTCTCTCTCTCCCTCTCCCTCCTCTCTCTCTCTCTCTATTTATCTCTATCTCTGCTTCTCTCTCTCCCTCCTCCTTCCCCCTCTCTTTTTCAAATTTATATTATATAATGGTATTGATCGTGTCTGGGCCGTTCAGAATCCAGTCACTTAATGTTTGGCTGAATTTATAGTCAGAAAAATAAATAATTATTACTGGAATGATTTGGTTAATTTTTCAGCGTCTCGTTCAGCTGGTTCTCATTTGATTGTATTACTAATATGCAGCGTCTGGTTCAGCTGGTTCTCATTTCATTGTATTACTAATATGCAGCGTCTGGTTCAGCTGGTTCTCATTTCATTGTATTACTAATATGCAGCGTCTGGTTCAGCTGGTTCTCATTTCATTGTATTACTAATATGCAGTGTCTGGTTCAGCTGGTTCTCATGTCATTGTATTACTAATATGCAGCGTCTGGTTCAGCTGGTTCTCATTTCATTGTATTACTAATATGCAGCCCGTCCCTGTTCTGTTATCTGTACTGACCTTGCAGCCGACAGACAGTAACCAAAACTAGGAGGTGTATAAAACAGACCATTTCTATTAAGAAATATCTCATCTCCAGTTTTGCCACTGATGCAAACAGTATGTATCCAAGGAACTCACTGATGCAAACAGTATGTATCCAAGGAACTCACTGATGCAAACAGTATGTATCCAAGGAACTCACTGATGCAAACAGTATGTATCCAAGGAACTCACTGATGCAAACAGTATGTATCCAAGGAACTCACTGATGCAAACAGTATGTATCCAAGGAACTCACTGATGCAAACAGTATGTATCCAAGGAACTCACTGATGCAAACAGTATGTATCCAAGGAACTCACTGATGCAAACAGTATGTATCCAAGAAACTCACTGATGCAAACAGTGTGTATCCAAGGAACTCACTGATGCAAACAGTATGTATCCAAGGAACTCACTGATGCAAACAGTATGTATCCAAGGAACTCACTGATGCAAACAGTATGTATCCAAGGAACTCACTGACGCAAAGAGTATGTATCCAAGGAACTCATATATTGAGCAAAACAAAGACCATAGTGTTATATTTCATTACTGATTGTCACTCCTTTTGGTCAGATTTAGTTGAGAAAAAATGTATTGATCTAAAGTCAAGGTGCGGTCGCCTGCCTTTTGTAGTCTGTGGATTATACACTTGTTTTTGAATATTGCAAGCTCTTTCCCTCTGCCTTTCTGAGAAGGAGCTGTGCAACTGAAATCCTCATTCTCTGGTATTGCCATCCCCTCCTGAGTGAAGAGCAGATCCTTCAGCCTGCCATGAGATGAAGAGATCAGTGGAAACATTTCAGAGAAGTGAGCATCCTGAAGCCCTACAGGTGCAATTAAGTCAGGGCTAGGAGGGGTGTAGAGGCTACTGCTAATGTATTTAATTTAATTGAATTTAACCTTTATTTAACTGGGCAAGTCAGTTAAGAACAAATTCTTATTCACAATGACGGCCTACCAAAAGGCAAAAGGCCTCCTCTGGGATGGGGGCTGGGATTAAAAATAAAAATATAGGACAAAACACACATTACGAAAAGAGACACTACACAATATCATAAAGAGAGACCTAAGACAACAACATAGCATGACAGCAACACTTGACAGCACAGCATGGTGGCAACACAACAAGACAACAACATGGTAGCAGCACAACATTTCTTTTGTTATTTTTTTTCACCTTTATTTAACCAGGTAGGCCAGTAGAGAACTTGTTCTCATTTACAACTGCGACCTGGCCAAGACAAAGCAAAGCAGTGCGACAAAAACAACAACACAGAGTTACACATGGGATAAACAAACATACAGTCAGTAACACAATAGAAAATCTATAAATATATACAAAACATTTTTTGACTATTTACACGGGACAAGACAAAAACATGTCCACACTGCTACGCCATCTTGGTAGCAGGCAGCACACAACATGGTAGCAGCACAACATGGTAACAGCACACAACATGGTAGCAGCACAACATGGTAACAGCACACAACATGGTAGCAGCACAACATGGTAGCAGGACACAACATGGTAGCAGCACAACATGGTAGCAGCACACAACATGGTAGCAGAACAACATGGTAGCAGGACACAACATGGTAGCAGCACAACATGGTAGCAGCACACAACATGGTAGCAGCACAACATGGTAGCAGCACAACATGGTAGCAGCACAACATGGTAGCAGCACACAACATGGTAGCAGCACAACATGGTAGCAGCACAACATGGTAGCAGCACAACATGATAGCAGCACAACATGGTAGCAGCACAACATGGTAGCAGCACACAACATGATAGCAGCACAACATGATAGCAGCACAACATGGTAGCAGCACAACATGGTAGCAGCACAACATGGTAGCAGCACACAACATGGTAGCAGCACAACATGGTAACAGCACACAACATGGTAGCAGCACAACATGGTAGCAGGACACAACATGGTAGCAGCACAACATGGTAGCAGCACACAACATGGTAGCAGAACAACATGGTAGCAGGACACAACATGGTAGCAGCACAACATGGTAGCAGCACACAACATGGTAGCAGCACAACATGGTAGCAGCACAACATGGTAGCAGCACAACATGGTAGCAGCACAACATGGTAGCAGCACACAACATGGTAGCAGCACAACATGGTAGCAGCACAACATGGTAGCAGCACAACATGATAGCAGCACAACATGGTAGCAGCACAACATGGTAGCAGCACACAACATGATAGCAGCACAACATGATAGCAGCACAACATGGTAGCAGCACAACATGGTAGCAGCACAACATGGTAGCAGCACAACATTGTTAATGTTAAGTGTTAATGTACCAAAGCAAGAGTGCTGTTACGTAGAAGGAGAACA
Organism: Thymallus thymallus; assembly: GCA_023634145.1. Classification (NCBI taxonomy): domain Eukaryota; kingdom Metazoa; phylum Chordata; class Actinopteri; order Salmoniformes; family Salmonidae; genus Thymallus; species Thymallus thymallus. Next base: position 7,420,347 of record CM042419.1, read on the forward strand.
TAGATTGGCTCTGTGTGACATAGAGATCAAATTTATGGCCACTATAAATGCAACTGAGATTCCTAGAGATTCCTGTATTATTGACAGAACTTAATTTATTCTGTTTCTACAGATCTTGCAGTGGAAGGGAAACCCTACGGAGAAGAGTCCTTAATGTACTACATCATTCAGCAGTGCAATGTTCTTGGCTCAGATGATCTGTCATCAAATATCTAATCATTGCCTTTTAATTCAGAGGGTTCATGAAATATGTATTGTGGCAACTTTGAAATGGAGAGTGAAATGGTGCTTCCTGCTCGGCTTCAAATCTGGGCCAGATTTCTACAGCCTTCTCTGCAAGAGACAAAATATTGAGCCTGCCTGCCTGACCAATGGACATACTGTAGATGGCACCGACACACATCAGAACAGCACTCCTTCCTTCCTTCCTTCCTTCCTTCCTTCCTTCCTTCCTTCCTTCCTTCCTTCCTTCCTTCCTTCCTTCCTTCCTTCCTTCCTTCCTTCCTTCCTTCCTTCCTTCCTTCCTTCCTTCCTTCCTTCCTTCCTTCCTTCCTTCCTTCCTTCCTTCCTTCCTTCCTTCCTTCCTTCCTTCGTCAATTTGTTTGTAACACACACATGCACGTGCACATACATGCGTACGCACGCACACACACACAATATTGTGTGCAGTGCGATGACATAATAAGGCACTGATAGACTGACCTCAACTGATGGGCTGAGGCATATATTCCTGAATTAGCTGTCCCCCCGACCGTAAATATGAATCTCTGAGCAGAGATTATTTATCCATTCTCTGGTTATGTCCCAAATAGCACCCTATTCCTTACATAGTGCACTCCTTTTGACCATAGCCCAGGGCCCAGAATATGGATGCTAAAAGTTGTTTCTGCTTTGTTGTTGACTGATGCATAGGGCTCCCGAGTGGCACAGCAGTCTAAGGCACTGCATCTCAGTGCTAGAGGCGTCACTACAGACCCTGGTTTGATCCCCGGCGCACAATTGGCCCAGCGTCGTCCTGTTTAGGGGAGGGTTTGGCCGGGGTAGGCCGTCATTGTAAATAAGAATTTGTTCTTAACTGACTTGCCTAGTTAAATAAAGGTTCAATATTTTTTTTTAAATAAAAATAGTCCCCATCATGCACAGCAATCTGCAGTGGTGCCTCACTTATAGATGATCCACCAGCTAGTAAATTCTATAATGTTCTCACTCAGTACTCTGAGGCTGTACAGAACATATCAAATTGAATTTACAAACCGTGTGGCTGGTAATTGGTTTGTTTCCACGTGCGTCTATGCCTCATACAAATGTATCAAACTGCCCGTGGCATGTGACTGTGATGTAGCATGAAAACGTGTGCATGTAGCATTAATAGAGGCACATAGTTCAAGGGAAAATATCCCCAATTGACTCAAATTGTTCCCTGTTACATTAGGAGATTGTAAGTTACAGAGGATGAGGATAACTATTATTCTGAAAAATAAACAGTGTTTGAATGCTAGATGTAATGTCAAGCTAACAGCTATACCAAACAGCGGTCCATTGATTTAACAGAAGGAGCTTGGTGTTATCAGTAAGTGGGTTCATCACTGGTATACATAGTATTTCTAAACTCATACAGCTTTTGAAATTCCAATTCCAAAGTATAGGAATATTTATTATATCCTTGCCTATTGAGAAGAGTATGTGCTGGTCACATTTAATCTTGAGATCCTCCATTAAGTTTTAATATGAGGGAGGATTTGAGAATTCATTGGCTCTGGCAATATTGCATGTTCTATGATATGCTATCCCTGTGATCTGCTCATAAAAATGTATAACTCACTCAGTCACCATGGGAGAACTAGCAGGAAGATCATATCAATGTGCTTGCATGAATGTTAAATACATTGGAAATGCGTAGTGTAGGGTGCTTGGAGCGTTGCCTATATGTGATAGAAGAACCACCATGGTAGACTGTAATGACTTTTTATCTTACGAGGGATTTTTATGTTTCATTTTTGTTGTGGAAATGCCTGTGCTTCAAACCAAGCTTCAAATCTAGAAAGTATTTTTAGCATACTGTATAAAGGCTATCATGTAGCGAAATCAATACTTTCAGTGAATATCTTTGATACGTTAATTAGATACATATCCCAAGAGTTATCATCAGCAGGCTACATACGTACAGACGTGCTCAAATGTGTTAGTACCCCTCCACAAAAAACGAAGAATGCACAATTGTTTCTGAAATAACTTGAAACGAAAGTAATTGGCATCCACCATTGTTTATTCCATATTTAATAGAAATCAGACTTTGCTTTGGATTTTTTATTCAACATAATATTGTAAATAATTAAACAAATGAAAATGGCATGGCCAAAAATTATGGGACCCTTAACCTAATATTTTGTTGCACAACCTTTAGAGGCAATCACTGCAATCAAAAGTTTTCTGTAGCTCTCAATGAGACTTCTGCACCCGTTAACAGGTAGTTTGGCCCACTCTTCCTGAGCAAACTGCTCCAGCTGTCTCAGGTTTGATGGGTGCCTTCTCCAGACTGCAAGTTTCAGCTCTTTCCATAAATGTTCGATAGGATTCAGATCAGGACTCATAGAAGGCCATTTCAGAATAGTCCAATGTTTTGTTCTTATCCATTCTTGGGTGCTTTTAGCTGTGTGTTTTGGGTCATTCTCCTGTTGGAGGATACATGACCTGCGACTGAGACAGAGCTTTCTGACACTAGGCAGTAGGTTTCACTCCAGAATGCCTTGATAGTCTTGAAATTTCATTGTGCCCTGCACAGATTCAAGGCACCCTGTGCCAGGCGCAGCAAAGCAGCCCCAAAACATAACCAAGCCTCCTCCATGTTTCACTGTAGGTATAGTGTTATTTTCTTTGAAAGCTTAATTTTTTCATCTGTGAACATAGAGCTGATGTGACTTGCCAAAAAAGCTCCAGTTTTAACTTGTCTGTCCAAAGGACATTTTTCTAGAAGGATTGTGGCTTGTCAATATGCATTTTAGCAAATTCCAGTCTGGCTTTTTTATGTTTTTCTTTCAAAAGTGGAGTCCTCCTGGGTCTTCTTCCATGGAGCCCACTTTCGCTCAAAAAGCGATGGCTGTTGCGATCAGAAACTGACGTGCCTTCACCTTGGAGTTCAGCTTGTATCTCTTTGGCAGTTATCCTTGGTTCTTTTTCTACCATTCACACTGTCCTTCTGTTCAATCTGGGGTCGATTTTCCTCTTGCGGCCGCGCCCAGGGAGGTTGGCTAAAGTTCCATGGACCTTAAACTTCTTTGTAATATTTACAACTGTTGTCACAGGAACATCAAGCTGCTTGGAGATGGTCTTGTAGCCTTTACCTTTACCATGCTGGTCTATTATTTTCTTTCTGATCTCCTCAGACAACTCTTTCCTTTGCTTTCTCTGGTCCATTTTCAGTGTGGTGCACACAATGATACCAAACAGCACAGCGACTACTTTTCTCCATTTAAATAGGCTGAATGACTGATTACAAGATTGGAGACGTGTGATACTAATTCAAGAAACAAATTAGTTTGAAATATTACTATGATCCAATTATTTATGATCTTTTCTAAGGGGTACCAACAAATGTGTCCAGGCCATTTTAGAATATCTTTGTAGAATAAGCAATAATTCATCTCTTTTCACAGCTTCTTTGCTTTATTCTATGACACACCAAAGGCATGCAAGTATACATGATAAAATAGCTTTTAATTTCATCACTTTTCAGGAGGAATGAAGCATTTTTTTCTTTCAATGAGCTGTAAGGGTACCAACAAATTTGAGCACGTCTGTATGTCTCAAATGATTTAGCAAACCAACAGAGGGAGATGATATGATATATTACACAGTGATATTTACACAGTCTATAGGCTTTTTCATCATACATCAAGATGAGACCGCAGGACCAGAATAGACTTTAGCAGGCAATTGGACTGGTGAGCTCAACTAGAGCAACTGGCAGGCTATTTGTTATTCCATCTGTGGAGAGGAACTAATCCAGAGAATAGTTTGGGCATAGGGAAGCACTTTAGAAGAACTTGTCCCTCAAATGAAACAACCTGCCCACAGTGTAAGTGGAGCAGGTTTAAAGTTCAGTATAGGTCGATAGCTACGGTAGCCCAGTGCGAAATTGCCTCCTCTTGCCACTGGCTCTCCTTGCACCACACACTGATATGTCACTTAGAAGTTAGCTGAAGGGAATGGGCGGGCTGGGAAGAGGCCGGGACCAGCTTGGAGATCCTACACGCCCGTGTAATAAAGTCACCTGACACTCAGCGCTTCTAAAGGAAGGCAGGGAGAGCATGAGAGTTATTTTCGTAAAGTGCCACCGAGATTGAATGTCTGTCTGGACAGCACAGAGAGAGCTAAGTCAGTTACTGGAGGACTCTGGGGAGAAACGATTTTATCGATTCCAGCCATCCTCCTCTTCTCCTGACTGAAACCACGAGAGAATAAGAGTTAGCAAGAAGTGGGAAAGAGAGATATGAGAGAGAGAGAGAGAGAGGAGAGAGAGAGAGAGAGAGAGAGAGAGAGAGAGAGAGAGAGAGAGAGAGAGAGAGAGAGAGAGAGAGAGAGAGAGAGAGAGAGAGAGAGAGATAGCAGTGCCACCTCAGCCCAAAGCATTGTAAATATTGTGAGTGGTTTTCAATGGTGGCTGCTTAGACTAGACTAACTCAATAGCGGTGTATTGCTGTCATTTAATCTCTTACCAGGTGGTCATGGGAAGCCACTATGTCAGGAAATACAGTATGAGGTTTCCCTCATGAAAAAAACAACACAATTTTCTCCATAAATATGTTGTTGGGAATGTATAAAAAAACGTACATACTCCGCCTAACGTGGATGATTGAGGATCTGTAATATATTGAACTAAAACTATCCTGTAAACCTAAGCCCCTTGTTTATAGTAATAATAAGAACTTGATCTGTACATCACTTTTCATACAGAAGTTCAAAGCGCTCTCTACACAGGAGAAAAATAAAACCTGAAAAATATCACCGGATCAAAATGTACAAAAGATACTTCAAAGTACACAAGCAGATGCTAATTGTATAACGTGGGTGGAAGTAAGATAAGTGACAGAACTGCGAAAACATCAGCCACACCACACAGTGTGAGGGAGATACAGGAACAGTTATTAATTACAGTAGCGCTCTCACATAAAGCCCGTTCTGTTCTACTCTTTGTTTTAGAGGCAACTGTTTATATGGTAAACTGTTAACTGTTAACAATTACAATAATCTTCACTCTTTAATAAGGTAACGGCAAGGTACTGTTCTCACGAGTATAAATCTTACCATTGTGTAGAAAACGGTTAAAGTCAAGTGCAGTGGACAATGCTTATGTCCTGGCATTATTTCTGAATTTTAATGGTGCCATTAATCAGTTTCTTTTGAACTTGCCGTACAAATTAATTAACCGTGACCTTCAAGAACACAGCACATAAGGAGTGGTTAGAGTGTGTACGGAGGCGTCCCAAATGGCACCCTATTCCCTTTATAGTGCACTACTTTTGATCATGGCCCTGGTCAATAGTAGTGCACTATAAATGAAATAGTGTGCCATTTGGGATAAGTATTTTCTGGGCCTCTCACCAGTAGCATCTGTTCTTGTTAATAGGCTACTATATAATTCACTATTAGCAGAGTGACCAGTGTACAGGGTGATAACCAGAGACCAACACTCATGTACCACTTCTACTCAGAATGTTAAATAAGGCTTCAGGTTCCCCAGAGCAAATGAAATGGGCACACACGCACGCACACACACACGCACACACGCACGCACGCACACGCACGCACGCACGCACGCACACACACACACACAGCAAGTCAAGTGTGGTTGTACGTGTCCCACACACACACACACACACACACACACAAGAATACACATAGGCAAGCAGGCAGTCACACACACACAGAACTACATGCTTTTGACATGCTCTCTCTCAAAATAGACTCATACCCTACACCTTTAATATGTTGTGCTTTCAATTGGTGGAACATACCCAGACGTCAGCAACATTCAAGCGAGAGTGAAAGAGAGAGGGAGAGCAGAGTGAGTGAGTGAGTGAGTGAGTGAGTGAGTGAGTGAGTGAGTGAGTGAGTGAGTGAGTGAGAGCGAGAGAGAGAGAGAGAGAGAGAGAGAGAGAGAGAGAGAGAGAGAGAGAGAGAGGGAGAGCAGAGAGAGAGGGAGGGAGAGAGCAGAGAGAGGGAGAGAGAGAGCAGAGAGAGAGAGAGAGCAGAGAGAGAGAGAGAGAGAGCTCTGTTCATGTTAATTGCTGCGGTTGGATGCGTGACAGTGACATATATAGTTCAGTGTAGGCCAGACAGGCCTGGGAACTGGGATTGTTGATGGTAATTACATAAGACCATTATTATTATTATTGTTATAATGGTCATGCAAAGACCCTAACTGTGGGACTGTACAGTCCATCCCTCACCATCATGCTTCAAATGACAGGCAGTATGCAGATGGACAGAGGGAGTGGGAGTGGAGGCCTGGAACGATCATTTACATCTTCCCACTTTAACCAAACCTCTTGCTGAGTGGTAGGGAAGGATGCGTCCCAAATGGCTCCTTATTCCCTATATAATGCATTACTTATGAGCAGAGCCCTGTCAGACCCTGGTCTAAAGTAGTGCACTATAAAGGGAATATGGTGCATTTTGATGACTTGTCTATGACTTGTGGATGACTTGTGGATGACTTGTCTATGACTTGTCTATGACTTGTGGATGACTTGTGGATGACTTGTGGATGACTTGTCGATGACTTGTCTATGACTTGTGGATGACTTGTCTTTCTGAGCCATAAATACTAACGCCTTGAATGTAAGAGGAATCGGCTTTATCCATGGATTGCTTTATAGGCCTGGCTTTTGTGTAAATGTATGTTCATATTCTGGGGAATGATGATGGGTTGATGAAGGGTTGAGGATAGGTTGATGATGGGTCTCTCTCTCTCTCTCTCTCTCTCTCTCTGTCCACCCTTAGTCATATGTGAACACACACACACATTTACGAACACACACACTGTCAGGTCCCGACTGAGGGCAGGCCTCTTGACTCCTCTACGGGTGGTCACAGTCAGGATCTGACACGAGAGTTCCAGTGAACTCTACGTAGAGCTGTTGATCCCCAATTAGAGGCAGCTGCCTTGAGTTGTCTCTAATTGGGGATTCTATTTCTGTTCCATGTTTGTCCACCCAGAGTGTGGATTCTTGTGTGTTCTGTCTGAGCATGCCAGTTCATGTTGCTGTCTCTTGTTTTTGCCACGTATTATTTTCATCAAATGAAGATGATTGCTCGCAACTCTCGCTCGGCACGCTGTTCCTTCTCCTCGCAACATGACACACACACACACACACACACACACACACAATTACATGGCTGGCACACACACACACACACACACACCTCGACTATGCCTTTGAAATGCTATTAATATACAGTCTTCCTACCCCACTGAAATACTATTGGTGAACAGAGCATTGGCGCTGTGTGTAATCCCATGTTAGTGTGTTAAGCTTTTGAGTCTTGGCGGCTGGCAAGGAAAGTATAGTATAGAATAGATTATATTTAGGTTGGGAAAAAAGACATTTCCATTATCATGTAATCTAGCTAACAAAAGTTATCTTTACTTTAGGCATTAGCCATTTGTCATATTTCCAAATTCCCCTATGCTTTTCTAAAGTAATTAATACAAGTAATTAATAAAAAAAGTAATTAATAAAAAAAAGTAATTACATTTTCTTTTAAACACTTTGTAATTGTCACGCCGTTTGTTCTATAATTAAATTTCGTTTTTTTCAGTTCTCTCTTTCTCTCTCGTTATTTTCTTTCGGCCCCCTTAGCCAATGAATTGATCCACTTTTGACAGGACAATTAATCTCTCTGATAAAAGATGCAGCAACAAAGATCTGACTCTGTAATGTCTAATTACTGAAGTGTAAATAAGTGAACTCGTGTTACCAGACTGATACATTTCGCTATGGTAGATGTAATGAGGCATATGGATATCAGATGAGGTTTTGTAGTTCCAGTTATTAAACAGTGGGAATCAAATATATGGGAATCCGCTAATTTAATAGAATCTTTAGAAAAATGTGTTTTTTACATTTAGTTGCTATAACACATGGCTGGCCCACTATTACCCCACGTCATTGTATCTGCACTGTAAGAATACAACCCGGAGGCAGATGTTAGGTCCCACTTGCAAATGTTGTTTTAATATATTCCAGGATCAGGAAAAAGGAGTAGTCAGATATACAGGCAGAGGTCGTTAACAGGTAATCCAAAGAAAGGCAGCAACGGTACAAAAGGGAGCAGGCTAACGGGTAATCCAAAAACGAGAACAGGTTGGTACACGGGTAGGCTAAGGTACAGATAGGGATAAGACGGACTCGGAAACTCTAGGCAGGAAAAAAGGTCAAAAACTGGAATCACAATACTTAGGGTTACGAAGGGCTTAGTAGGGTTGTACATACAAACAATACCTCACACAGAAGGGAGAATGAAGCTGGGATATATACTGGTGGGGAAATGGAAAACAGCTGATTAGAATTCTGGTGATTGAGACCGGAGAGGAGTGTTGCATTCGTGTGGGTTGGGATCTTGGTGATTATGGGTTGTTTTGTCTTGTTGGTGTTGCGGAGGTATCGCTTCGTTTGCAGATCTTACATGCACATTAGGGATTGTTCTTTACAGAAAATTATTACATCACTTATTATAAATAGTCTCTGACCAACACCTTTCTGAGGGAATATTATGTTAATTTGATGCTGTATATACTGTATATTATTCAAATTGTTGGATATTATTTGATCCCTTACCTTCCTTTAAACACAATAAACATAGCCTTATCTTCAGGGTTTTGTTAATCGTGTCTAATTAGAACCATAATATTATAATATTATTCCTGCCCACCACAAGGGGCTTCATTTAAACACATTACATTGTGTCCAAAAACCATGGGCTGTGGTGATTTCTCAACAAAGCTTTGGACACCGACACACATCTATTTCCAACAGGACATTGGTCTGCGGCCGGTTTGCTATTTATTTATTGTAAACAGTAAGAGAGAGAGAGAGGGCCGTCAACATTTCACGGAGAGGCAGATAGCCAGGACAGATGCAAGGACGTACGCTGGTGTGCCCAACAAAGATATGAATATTGGATCGCAGTGCTCAGGGGTCGGTGCATGTCATCCGTGACAGGCACGTAAATCAGGTGGAATATCAAGCAGCCAGGGAATGTATCTAAAGAGCACTGGACTGAAACCACTGTTTTTACGGTACAGTGTTAGCTGCAGTGGCCAGGTCTCTACGTGTGTGTTTGTCTCTCTTTCTCTCTCCTTGTCCTTCTCTGTTTCTCCCTCGCTCTTCCTCTCTTCCTCCCTCTCTCTCTCTGTCCCTATGTAATTCTCTCTCTCACCACAGACTTCCAATTATGTAGCTTTCCCCTGCATTTGTAGTATAGCACATACCCGCTGCCCACTCTCAATGGCTTGAGACAGATTGTCGCCTTGGCACAATTACAAGTGCCATCATCTCTGTGTACCAGTAAGGACTCACAAGCTATTGGGACTCATTATAGAAGCTTTACCAATAATGTCAAGTGTGTTATTCCGACAAGAACAATCTCTGAAAAACAATCCACATCACCCCAAGGTGGTTGTTACTCAGGGAAACAGTCTGTCTTTACTCACATTTTAGCATTTTGTTGAGAATGTATTCAGCCCATATGTACAATTGATAACTTCTCCCATTGCTTAAAACCAATAACTTATTCTGGAATTCTGACCAATAGTGTTTAAGTGAACCTCAGAAGCAGTGGTTTAGTCTAGTTTTATGAAGGACATTGACATTCTCATTGTACATTTCACTCATTATTTTGTTTGTTTCAGTGACGGTTGTATTGATTTTGCTGTATTTTCAAAACAAACACATATTTCATAGAGTGCATCTGAAATGGCAACCTATTCCCTATAGTACGCAACTTTTGACTAGAGTCCTATGGGCCATGGTCAAAAGTAGTACATTACATAAGGAATAGGGGCCGTTTGGGACACATCCGTGGTCTTTTCTTGAGCACCAACATACTGTAGCAGATTTAAGCAATAAGGCAAGACGTGGTGTGGTATATTGGCCATATACCACAAACCCCCAAGGTGCCATATTGCTATTATAAACTGGTTACCAACGTAATTAGGGCAGTAAAAATACATATTTTGTCATACCAATCAGCCAATCAGCATTCAGGCATCGAACCACACAGTTCATAATACCCATGTCTATTCTAAGGAATGAAACAGGTTGCACAATAACCAAATCCATGTGGGGATAGTTCTGTTCACAAATATAAATTACAGTCATATAATCCATTCCCTTTGTGATTGAAATCACCTCAAAGCACTCAGGTCTGTTACAAGACAGCATGTTCTGATTCCACATTGATTCAACAAAACAGACACCATCATGTTCAGTTCCCTTCAAAGTAGCATGAGAGAGATCTGTGTGAGACCACTTCATTCAGCAACACAACGGCACCAATGATCATACCCTTACAGAAAAAATACATTAATTTCACATGTGAATACATTTGAAGTGTTCCAAAAACATACACTACCGGTCAAAGGTTTTAGAACACCTACACATTCAAGGGTTTTTCTTTATTTTTTCTATTTTGGACATTGTAGAATAATAGTGAAGACATCAAAACTATGAAATAACACATATGGGATCATGTAGTGACCAAAAAAGTGTTATTTGAGATTCTTCAAACAGCCACCCTTTGCCTTGATGACAGCTTTGTAAACTCCTGGCATTCTCTTCACGAGGTAGTCACCTGGAATGCATTTCAGTTAACAGGTGTTGTACTGTCCTTCGTATGCGTTACTGGGCATATTTTGACAGCAAGATAAACGCCTTCATATCAACAAGCCATCAACACGATGTCCATGTTCGTATGGTTTAATAATATTGTGGCGAGCTCGGCCAGAAGAAGATGGCAAGAAACAGACTAATTTACCAGAGAGTTCCTGTGCCCCATACACCGCACGACTCAAGGAACGTCACACTTTATTCACCCTCCTTCAACTATTAACAATGAACACATCCTCCGGCCATGCAAGGCTCGGTCACGGTAGGCATTTTAACATACCCCCATAACCTGAACTAAGACAACTTAAGGAAACATAAACACATAACATTAGCTTAACTACTAAAACATAAAGACATAACACAACCATTTTAAAACCAAAACATGAGCTACCCACAATCCCTAGCGCTCTTCAGCTACTATGCTGGCCAGATCGCTACAATATGAAGAAAGCGTGAAACTGAAAAATACAAAGACAACAATGTCTCCATAAGAAACAGAAAGGTGTATCTATTTTAACAATAGGCAAATCTCTAAATTGGCTGCAGCTACACTGAGTAATGTGAAATAGTCTCAATGACAATTAGCATAGGCTGACATAGCAATTAAATAGCATGTGTAATCTTACTTTATAAAGATGATTAAACATTCCAAACTGTACAAATAATGATATTAACTTAAAGATATATGCAAAAGGAAACTGATACATACTGACAAAACTTCCAAAGGCATGAAACATTAGGAGATGGATAAAGATTGTGAGCAGAACTAAGCATGAGGTAAGAATGACTAACTTCCTGATTACAGGTCACATGACAGGTCACTGCTCTAATAATCCAACAAATATACCCAAAATCACCACTTGAGGGCAAAACACAAAAGGTAAGTACCTGAAGGTAAGTAATATTACAACTGTAACAGAACAGGTGTGCCTTCTTAAAAGTTAATTTGTGGAATGTCTTTCCTTTTTAATGCGTTTGAGCCAATCAGTTGTGTTGTGACAAGGTAAGATGGGTATACAGTCTTGATAAAAGACCAAGTCCATGATATGGTAAGAACAGCTCAAATAAGCAAAGAGAAATGACAGTCCATTACTTTAAGCCATGAAGGTCAGTCAATAGTTAACATTTCCAGAAATGTTAAAGTTTCTTCAAGTGCAGTCGCAAAAACCATCAAGCGCTATGATGAAACTGGCTCTCATGAGGACCGCCACAGGAATGGAAGACTCAGAGTTATACATTCATTAAAGTTACCAGCCTCAGAAATTGCAGCCTAAATAAATGCTTCACAGAGTTCAAGTAACAGACACATCTCAACATCAACTGTTCAGAGCAGACTGTGTGAATCAGGCCTTCATAGTCAAATTGCTGCAAAGAAACCACTACTAGGACACCAACAATAAAAAGAGACTTGCTTGGGCCAAGAAACAAGAGCAATGGACATTAGACCGGTGGAAATTTGTCCTTTGGTCTGGAGTCCAAATGGGAGATTTTTGGTTCCAACTGCCATGTCTTTGTGAGACGCGGTGTGGGTGAACGGATGATCTCAGCAGTGAAGCATGGAGGAGGAAGTGTTATGGTGTGGGGGTGTTTTGCAGGTGACACTGTCTGTGATTTATTCAGAATTCAAGGAACACTTTACCAGCATGGCTACCACAGCATTCTGCAGCGATACATCATCCCATCCGGTTTGGGTTTAGTGGGACTATCATTTGTTTTTCAACGGGACAATGACCCAACACACCTCCAGCACTCCATCACTCTCCTATTTTACCAAAAAGGAGAGTGATGGAGTGCTGCATCAGATGACCTGGCCTCCACAATCCCCTGACCTCAACCAAATTGAGATGGTTTGGGATGAGTCGGACCGCAGAGTGAAGGAAAAGCAGCCAACAAGTGCTCAGCGTTTGTGGGATCTCCTTCAAGACTGTTGGAAAAGCATTCCAGGTGAAGCTGGTTGAGAGAATGCCTAGAGTGTGCAAAGCTGTCATCAAGGCAAAGGGTGGCTATTTGAAGAATCTCAAATATAAAATATATTTTGATTTGTTTAACACTTTTTTTGGTTATTACATGATTCCATATGTGTTATTTCATAGTTTTGATCTCTCACTATTATTCTACAATGTAGAAAATAGTAAAATTTCACGTGAAATGCACTTTTTCTTGTAAGGGTAATGATTATGTCCAGCCAATAGTACAATGTGATAAAAATGTGTGTCTCTGTAGAGAAACACAGTGTTTACGTCCCAAATGACACCCTATGTAGTGTTCATATGGCACTGGTCAATACAATGCACTATATAGGGAATAGGGTGCTATTTGGGACACAACCAGTGAGAAGTGGTTGTTGTCCTCTGAGAGATGATATAGTCAAAGGTGGGATTTGTTTGCTTTGCCTTGAGTTTGGGAAGTATGCAATGATTCTCATAATATGACTGGTTGAGATTAGAATTACCAAAATATAGACCTGCATTTTAGGTGTGCGGTTGATAGGTTAACCTGTGTGGGTATACTTATGAGCACCAATATCAATGTAAACATTTTTTGCCAGAGCAGTTACTATTTCAACTAATTTATTTTGTGGTGCTCCGACACTACAGTGTCATTGTAGACAGACAGACAATAGGACATCACCTTTGCAAGACTCATCTATCTGAACTGTGCGTGAATACTTAGTCACACAAGCAGATGTCCCTCGAAGTTGAAACACTTCCGGTCGGCACAAGTTGACAGGTCCAGGCATTCGTCTCCATCTGGGCAGAGTCGAGAAAATGTGAGCGCTTGATATCTCAAAAGTCTAAAGACGCTGGCAAGGTTAACTCCTCACCTTGTGGAACTGCCTTCATCAATAGGCTACATTATGTGGATCTCAGTGATGTGATGATGATGTAATAGCGAGTGATTCTGACCTTGGGCCTCAAAGTTTTAGAGTGTGTCAGACCTGGTTTGTAACCGTGGTAACCGACACTGACACCTACTATTGGGGATTTTCCAGTTCTTTCTAACTCCCTGATATAATCAGCTTTATCTGTTTCAAGCAGAGACAAGGTCTCATTGTGTCCCCAGCAGACGATGGTAGGGTGGAGGCAGCTCCCTACCAGTCAGCAGCCTGACCCTTGACCAGAGAAAATTAACCAGAGTCAGGAGACTCTTCCCAGGGATAAAGGCTTCTTGTGAACCTCCCATTCTTCTGACTTACAACTAGACATGTATTCTGTGCCACTACTATCTCCTAATAAGGAAGAAGCAAGGGGTCTCCTAATAAGGAAGAAGCAAGGGGTCTCCTAATAAGGAATAAGCAAGGGGTCTCCTAGTAAGGAATAAGCAAGGGGTCTCCTAATAAGGAAGAAGCAAGGGGTCTCCTAGTAAGGAAGAAGCAAGGGGTCTCCTAATAAGGAAGAAGCAAGGGGTCTCCTAGTAAGGAAGAAGCAAGGGGTCTCCTAATAAGGAAGAAGCAAGGGGTCTCCTAATAAGGAAGAAGCAAGGGGTCTCCTAGTAAGGAAGAAGCAAGGGGTCTCCTAATAAGGAAGAAGCAAGGGGTCTCCTAATAAGGAAGAAGCAAGGGAGAGCCTCAGGGTTTGGAGACCCGTGATGAGGGAAAGAATAGAACTAGTATAACCCAGTGGGTGTGGCCAAATGTGTTCTATGAATAATCATTTGAAAACTGTATAAAAACCAGAACTGGGAGATGGAAAGTTAGTCGATCTGCAGGTCTACTCTGCTTTTGTTGCTCCTGTAATAAAAGTCTATCTTCATTCTACAAACTCCAGAAGTGCTTTTATTTTTTAGTAAGAGGGAAGAGTTTACTACAGGGAAATCGTCTCAGAGTATCTGATCTAGGATACGTTTTTCCTTCAAGATCCCAATGAATCGAATTCAGCACTCTTACTCTGAGATGCTTTATAAATACAGGTTTTAGTTTGTAACCAACACTGGCACCTAGGCTATTTACCACAGTTTCTCTCTTCTTGATGATGCATTTCCTGGTGTGTGTACTGCTTCCTGATTGGCATTCAGGGGATCTGGGGAAGATCTGAAGACTTAATTGGGCCGCTGTGAAGGCAACAGAGACCAATTACAGACAGTCCTGTGGTGCGTTTGAAACCTATCAAACCTTTTGTCTTCAGAGGAGTTTAAAACCAATGAAAATGATGTATTCTCTGGTCCATGCAATGTTTACATATTAATGAAGTAAGAAAACAGATAAATGAGTTGAAACACTATTTGATGCTTATTATTCATTTTTTTGACCATTGTCATGGAAACTATATGCATCTGTTCGAAAGATGTTTGGTCTAAGTGATACTGTATGTGTACTGTATGTATTTGTATTAATCAGATCCTCATATCTACTGTCATACTAACCAACACAACAAACATCCTCTGGCGTATACTGTAGATAGTGCATGTCTCATCACATGCAACACATGCAAAATGCTTCTCCTCAGCATATACACCGAGGCTCTGCTGTGGGAGTGAGGACATGACATGTTGCAATGCAGTGTTTAATCAATATCTAATTCCAGTAATATGTGCTGTACTCTAGGCTAATACAGGGGGAATATACAGAGTTTCATATACAGTGCATCCAGAAAGTATTCAGACCCCTTGACTTTTTCCACATTTTGTTACTTACAGCCTTATTCTAAAATGGATTGAATTGTTTTTTCCCCCTCGTCAATCGACACACGATACCCCATAATGACAAAGCAAAAACAGGTTTTTAGAAATATAAATAATAATAATAATGACAATAACTCATGTCACATTTACATAAGTATTCAGACCCTTTACTCAGTACTTTGTTGATGCACCTTTGGCAGCGAATACAGCCTTGAGTCTTCTTGGGTATGATGCTACAAGCTTGGCACACCTGTATTTAGGGAGTTTTTCCCATCATTCTCTGCAGATCCTCTCAAGCTCTGTCAGGTTGGATGGTGATATGAAGTGAATGTGCTTGGAATGTGCTCAATTCATCATCATGTCACTATGAGCGGTCAAGGAAGCCTGAGGGTACCACGGTTCTTAGATTGTAATTCATCATCTTGTCAGTCTTGATGCCAGATAGTCTACTCTGAGTTGGGAGGTTCTTTGTTTGATGATTGCAGATGTTGGTGACAACCTGTTTATCTTGCAGTATATAAACTGAGAGATCTCTTTGTTCAGTATTCTGATGGCAAGGGGCAACTCACGTGCGGCTTGCTATTCTGAATCCGGTTCCGTATAATTAAGTACTTTGTATCAACTCTCCATGCTATCTAATCTTCATTCTTGCATCCTGACTTCTTCAATACCAGAGAAATCATCTTCTCAAATGGACAGTGTCGCTGCACATCTATATTCAGGTCTCTCCAGAGATGTTTGATCGGGATCAAGTCTGGGCTCTGGCTGGGCCACTCAAGGACAATCAGATACTTGTCCTGAAGCTACTCCTGCGTTGTCTTGGCTGTTTGCTTAGTGTGGTTGTCCTGTTGGAAGGTGAACCTTCGCCCCAGTCTGAGGTTCTGAGCGCTCTGGAGCAGGTTTTCATCAAGGATCGCACTGTACTATACTACTATTACTAGTCTCCCAGTCCCTGCCCCTGAAAAACATCCCCACAGCATGATGCTGCCACCACCATGCTTCACCGTAAGGATGGTGCCAGGTTTCCATCAGATGTGACGCTTGGCATTCAGGCCAAAGAGTGCAATCTTGGTTTCATCAGACCAGAGAATCTTATTTCTCATGGTGGAGAGTCCTTTAGGTGCCTTTTGGCAAACTCCAAGTGGGCTGTCATGTGCCTTTTACTGAGGAGTGGCTTCCGTCTCGCCACTCTACCATAAAATCCTGATTGGTGGTGTGCTGCAGAGATGGTTGTCCTTCTGGACAGTTCTCCCATCCCACAGAGGAACTCTGGAGCTCTGTCAGAGTGACCATTGGGTTCTTGGTCACCTCACTGACCATGGCCTTTCTCCCCCGATTGCTCAGTTTGGCCGGGCAGCAAGCTCTATGAAGAGTCTTGGTGGTTCCAAACATCTTCCATTTAAGAATTATGGAGACCACTGTGCTCTTGGGGACCTTCAATGCTGCAGAAATGTTTTTGTACCCTTCCCCAGATCTTTACCTCGACACAAGCTCTACAGACAATTCCTTCGACCTCATGGCTTGGTTTTTATGGGACCTTATATAGACAGGTGTGTGCCTTTCCAAATCATGTCCAATAAATAGAATTTACCACAGGTGTACTCCAATTAAGTTGTAGAAACATCTCAAGGATGATCAATGGAAACAGGATGCACCTGAGCTCAATTTCGAGTCTCATATCATATCACAAGTAAGTATTATGTAAGCCTTATGTAAGCAAAAATGTTAAACCTGTTTTCACTTTGTCATTATGGGTTAGTGTGTTGAAAAATAATTGAATCAATTTTAGAATTAGGCTGTAACGTAACAAAACGTGGAAAAAGTCAACGGGTCTGAATCCTTTACGAATGCACTGTTATCCTGCTAGACCTCTTCCCCACCGCAGCCTACAATTATGTTGCCACAGTCTTACCATGGATCCTGTAATTAAAAATCAAGAGAAGCCAACAAGTGACAAACAATTGCCTCGATCACCATTATTATCAACATTGTGTAAATTAGAGCACACTTCAGTTTCAAGTGTTTATAGTCTCTGTGTGGCTAATTAGGCTATGGAAGGGGCAGAGGAAGAGGCTGAGGATGCTCCACAATCATTTGAATCATTCAGGCTTTTCTTAATGACTGAACAGTGAACAGGGTAAACAATTTATGCATCCCAAATGGCACCCTAATTCCTATTTAGTGCACTACATTTAACTAGGGTCCATAGGTTACTTTACTGTATATAGGAAATAGGGTGACATTTGGGAAACATCTAATGTCTAGTTGTTCTAAGTGGAAGTCATGTGATCTTTATTATGATTCTGTGATTCAGACTTTTTCCTTTATTGTATTACTGCAGACCCATTTCCCCAGTGGTATAGTATACTATGGCAGGCACTGAGGCACTGGAGGCTGTTGAGGGGAGGACGGCTCATAAAAATGTCCGGAACAGAGCACTGATTCCGCTCCAGCCATTATGACAAGACTGTCCTCCCCAATTAAGGTGCCACCAACATCCTGTGATGGCAGGAGTTCCCAAACTTTTGGGGCCAGGGAAACACTTTTTGGATTACAAATTCATCAGGGACCACCTCAAAATCAGAAAACACAACTCCGACTTTAGAGTGTGATAAAAAAAATAACATTTTTTTTTTTAAATCTGTTGTTGCTAGCAATATTTATAAAACAATAATAAAGTGAAGAAAATGTTATTTTGTTGAGATCTAGCTGCGGACCCCCTGCAGTACCTCCCGCGGCGGACCCCAGTTCGGCAACCACTGAACTATGGTGCAAAGTGAATGTTTTCAATGACTGCTGTATATGTCTATTCCTGGTTTATAAATTAATATTAATATTACAGACTGATGAAAATCAAACCGTCAGTTAAACAATACTGCATAGGTCTACAACATAGGCGTAGTAGTAAAAATGTAGCTCTAACTTTTGAACAGTTGGAGCTATCAGCTATTATGACGCTATCACTGAAAGTAGGGAAAGTGACACAACCGCAATTGAAAGCAATTCAGATTGTATTTTCTACACACACAATTTCAACCTGATGATCTTTAGTGTTGTTTTTGTGAACTTTCCAAAACCATTTCAGTCACTTTGTGATTCAAAGATAAAATATATATCAAATCATTTCACTTTTTCTTATTAGCCTTATGAACGTAGATACTTGGTTGCAGTTTCTATCTGTACTAGAATGGCCATAAACTAAAAAAGAAAACAGGATATTGGTATCGGCACGCAATATCCACATTGGTGCATCTCTTATTGAAAGTCTAAAACCAGAGAGAAGTATGTAGAAATGATCATGGACCTACAGAGCCTTCAGCAAGTATTCCACATTTTGTTGTGTTACAACCTGAATTCAAAAGTGATTAAATATATATTTTGCTCACCATAAAATGACAAAGTGAAAACCTGTTTTTATAAATGTTAGCACATTTATTGAAAATTAAATACAGAAATCTAATTTATATAAGTATTCACACCCCTGAGTCAATACTTTGTAGAATCCCCATTGGCGGTGATTACAGCTATGAGTCGTCTTGGGTATGTCTGTCTCAGTGTTGCACATCTGGATTTGGGGATTTTCTCCCATTTTTCCTTGCATATTTTCTCAAGCTCTGTTAAATTCGATGGGGAGCGGCAGTGAACAGCAATATTCAAGTCTTTCCACAGATTTTCAATGAGATTAGAGTCTGGGCTTTGGCTGGTCCACTCAAGGACTTTCACATTCTTGTTCTGAAGCCATTCCAGCGTTGCTTTGGCTGTCTGCTTCAAGTCATTGTTTTGTTGGAACATAAATCTAAGGTCGTTTGCACTCTGAAGCAGATTCTCATTTAGGATTTGCCTGTATTTGGCTCCATTCATTGTTCCCTCTATCCTTATCAGTCTTCCAGTCCCTGCCGCTGAAAAGAATCCCCATAGCATGATGTTGCCAACACCATGCTTCACTGTAGGGATGGTGTGAGATAGGTGAAGGGCTGAGCCTGGTTTTCTCCAGACATGGCGCTTTGCATTCACGCCAGTTCATTTTTTGTTTCATTAGACCACAGAATATTTTGCCTTTTTGCAAACTCCAGGTGTGCTGTTATTCACCTTTTATCTCAGGAGTGGTTTCCGTCTGGCCACTCTCCCATAAAGCCCAGATTGCTGAAGTGCAGTAGAGACTGTTGTCCTTCTGCCATATTGTTCTATTTCCCAATGATGGAGACCCCTGTTGCTCTTGTAAACTTTCAACACTCTATAAATGCTCTATACCCTTCACCAGATATTCACACCCCTGAGTCAATACATGTTAGAATCACCTTTGGCAGCAATTATAGCTGTGAGTCTTTCTGGGTCTCTAAAGCCTTGTTCACACTGCAGGCCTTTAAAAAAGGGGACTTGTGTGGTTCTGGTACCAGTTCCGACCGACATTTTCACTTCTAAATCTATCTGTGGACAACATAGATAGAAATGCATTGAGCAATAGCCCCGGTTCCCACGGGACACAGTAGTATATTTACTTACTGAGCCTGTGTGAAGTAGGATGTGAAATTTGAAAACACTTGAAGGTGGGATGTCCCTCCTACCATTTCATTCGCTCTTCCGACTGTCCATCAACTCCTATGTCTGAGAGACGTTCACACTGATGGGGGCAGACGTTTCGATCAAGAGAGACCTTTAGAAAATATGCAAACACTAAACATACAAATGTGTATTTTACAGTTATAAGGAAGGTGAAATCTTATAGTTAATCATTTTATAATTTGATTATGCTATATTTAGAAAGCATATAAGTTATTTCAAGCCTTATTCATATGGTTTTGTTGAATAGGAAATACATCATGTAAAATATTTCATATTTTCATATTTTTATATTTATATTATGTACTTGAGCTTGTGTCCTCAAAAGTGACTTCACTGAAGCAATTTATAACTATTTTTTACAAGAAAGGCGAGATGTTAACCTTTTTTGCAGCATTACTAGTTATTGTTTATGGCTCTTGTGATAAATAATTACTTTTGGGAATTACATAGATTACATTTTCAATTACTTTTTCAATTACATTTAACTGCTCAAATCAGTTTTGCTTTTCATATCAGTTTTCAGACACAAATCCAATTGGGTCACTTGTAATTTACTGTTGGGACAGTGTGAACAAGGCTATTTAGGTGGTTTGAAAAGTGGCTTGAAATATCCGATTCCATGTGCTTTTTGGTTGTTCAGACCGCAGGAAAAATAACAGATTCTAATAGGGATATACAAAAAAATAGGATTTGAGTCACTTCAAACTGCCATTGTGAACATGGCTTAAGAGCTTTACACACCTGGATTGTACAATATTTGCACATTATTATTTTTTAAATTCTTCGAGCTCTGTAAAGTTGGTTGATGGTCATTGCTAGAGCCAGGTTTTCCTCTAGGATCTGCTTAGCTCCTTTCCATTTCTTTTCATCCTAAAAAACTCCCTAGTCCTTGCCGATGACAAGCATATCCATAACATGATGCAGCCACCACCATGCTTAAAAATATGAGAGTGGTACTCAGTGATGTGTTGTGTTGTATTTGCCCCAAACATAACGTATTGTATTCAGGCATTAAGTTAATTTCTTTGCCAAAATTTTAGCAGTTTCACTTACTGTTTTGGAATTTTGTAACTACAATGTTGTTGATCCACAGTTTACTTCTATTACAGCCATTAAACTTTGTAACTGTTTTAAAGTCACCATTGGCCTCATGGTGAAATTCCTAAATGGTTTACTTCCTTTCCAGCAACTGAGCTGCCAGCAGCACAGTTACAGTCACCAACACTCTGGATAACATGAAAACAGCCTAACCAGCTCTGCTAGGGCGAGTAAAATGGTCAGAGTGAGGTGTTCTCTCATTTGTGTCTGGAAGTAGATAGCCAACTTTAGTTGGGTGCTTGACTGCCTTTGAATGCTCGGATCAACCCTACTCTGAACGCTCCGAGAGAGAAACACTTGAATTTACAAACAGACAATCTGACAACGCCCTGTATTTACTAACGCCCAGCGCGCACTCTGGCACTCCAGATAGAATTTACAAATGTTTAGCTAGCAATAGGTTGCATAGCAACAGCATCAACATCTGGTAGACAGGCAAATCTCTAGTATGATCAACTGAAACGATACTGTTCGTTTACAGTATACTACAATGAACCAATAGTTTATAGTATGTAGTATCATTAAGTATGTTGTATACAGTATGTTAGTATGGGTATTCGAATACAGCTCTGGTCTTTGTGGTGGAATCTGTGTTTGAAATTCACTGCTCGACTGAGGGATCTTACAGATAATTGTACAGTGGGGAGAACAAGTATTTGATACACTGCCGATTTTGCAGGTTTTCCCACTTACAAAGCATGTAGAAGTCTGTAATTTTTATCATAGGTACTCTTCAACTGTGAGTGACGGAATCTAAAACAAAAATGCAGAAAATCACATTGTATGATTTTTAAGTAATGAATTTGCATTTTATTGCATGACATAAGTATTTGATACATCAGAAAAGCAGAACTTAATATTTGGTACAGAAATCTTTGTTTGCAATTACAGAGATCATATGTTTCCTGTAGTTCTTGACCAGGTTTGCACACACTGCAGCAGGGATTTTGTCCCACTCCTCCATACAGATCCTTCAGGTTTCGGGGCTGTCGCTGGGCAATACGGACTTTCAGCTCCCTCCAAAGGTTTTCTATTGGGTTCAGGTCTGGAGACTGGCTAGGCCACTCAAGGACCTTGAGATGCTTCTTACGGAGCCACTCCTTAGTTGCCCTGGCTGTGTGTTTCGGGTCGTTGTCATGCTGGAAGACCCAGCCACGACCCATCTTCAATGCTCTTACTGAGGGAAGGAGGTTGTTGGCCAAGATCTCGCGATACATGTCCCCATCCATCCTCCCCTCAATACGGTGCAGTCGTCCTGTCCCCTTTGCAGAAAAGCATCCCCAAAGAATGATGTTTCCACCTCCATGCTTCATGGTTGGGATGGTGTTCTTGGGGTTGTACTCATCCTTCTTCTTCCTCCAAACACGGCGAGTGGAGTTTAGACCAAAAAGCTCTATTTTTGTCTCATCAGACCACATGACCTTCTCCCATTCCTCCTCTGGATCATCCAGATGGTCATTGGCAAACTTCAGACGGGCCTGGACATGCGCTGGCTTGAGCAGGGGGACCTTGCGTGCGCTGCAGGATTTTAATCCATAACGGCGTAGTGTGTTACTAATGGTTTTCTTTGAGACTGTGGTCCCAGCTCTCTTCAGGTCATTGACCAGGTCTTGCTGTGTAGTTCTGGGCTGATCCCTCACCTTCCTCATGATCATTGATGCCCCACGAGGTAAGATCTTGCATGGTGCCCCAGACCGAGGGAGATTGACCGTCATCTTGAACTTCTTCCATTTTCTAATAATTGCGCCAACAGTTGTTGCCTTCTCACCAAGTTGCTTGCCTATTGTCCTGTAGCCCATCCCAGCCTTGTGCAGGTCTACAATTTTATCCCTGATGTCCTTACACAGCTCTCTGGTCTTGACCATTGTGGAGAGGTTGGAGTCTGTTTGATTGACTGTGTGGACAGGTGTCTTTTATACAGGTAACGAGTTCAAACAGGTGCAGTTAATACAGGTAATGAGTGGAGAACAGGAGGGCTTCTTAAAGAAAAACTAACAGGTCTGTGAGAGCCGGAATTCTTACTGGTTGGTAGGTGATCAAATACTTATGTCATGCAATAAAATGCTAATTAATTATTTAAAAATCATACAATGTGATTTTCTGAATTTTTGTTTTAGATTCCGTCTCTCACAGTTGAAGTTTACCTATGATAAAAATTACAGACCTCTACATGCTTTGTAAGTAGGAAAACCTGCAAAATCGTCAGTGTATCAAATACTTGTTCTCCCCACTGTATGTGTGGGGTACAGAGATGAGGGAGTCATTGCACTTATTGCAGTCCATTCAACTTAGTATGTGACTTTTTAAGCACATATTTACTCCTGAATTTATTTAGGCTTGCCATAACAAAGGGGTTGAAAAGTTACAGAGTCAAGACATTTCAGCTTTTAATTTGTTATTATCTTGTAAACATTTCTAAAAACATAATTCCACTTTGACATTTAAGGGTATTGTGTGTAGGCCAGTGGCAGAACATCTCAATTTAATCCATTTTAAATTCAGGCTGTAAGACAACAACATTTCGAAAAAGTCAAGGTGTGTGAATACTTTCTGAAGGCACTGTATGTCTCATCGCAATTCTATATTTGAGACCTACGGACAGTTCCTTGGGCTTCATGGTACAGTATAGTTTCTGCTCTGACATGCACTTCTTCTTCTATGACATTGGTCACCAACCTTTTTGTCAGGCTCTGGCCATAGAGAAGCCTATTTGCTTCTCTATGTAGCTATGGTCCGAGTCTGACAGTGTCTTTCTTTTCTGTTTCTTTGTGGGTTTTGAGTGGATCTCTAATTAGAGGCAGCTGCTCCCGTTGTCTCTAATTAGGGATCCGATATAGGTTGAGTCTGTCCTTCACGTGGTGTGGGTTGTTATCGATATCGATGTATGTCGCAGTCACGGTGAAGGAAGTGTGCCTTTTGTTTTACGTCCGTTCATTCCGTGTGTTTTTTTGGTGAACGTGACGTTTAGTCGATTTTGTATATTTACCTTGGTTTTGTGTCTGGTAGTTCGTCAGTTTCGTTTTGTATATTTACATATATAAAATAAACGATGTCGAACTACTATCCCTGCGCTGCGTCTTGGTCTCTCCAAACCCCATTCCGTGACAGAACAACCCACCAATACGAGACCAAGCAGCGCAAATGGGGAGAGACGGAGAGCGAGATAGCCCCGCGTCGGTTTACCAACACCGAACTCCTCGGAGGGTTCGAGTCGGACTCGTCAGAGGAGGACGAGGAGGAGGACATGCTTCGGTTCCCTCACCCGTGGGGTCTCCTGGAGGAGCCAACTCCACTCCCCATGTGGACCATGGGGAGACCCAGGTACCAATGGGGGGCTCAGAGCAAGGAGCAGGAGGAAGAGCTGGAGGAGCATTTTGGGGAGGTTCTGAGGGAATTGGTGGAGATAGAGGAGGAGGTCGAGAGGGAGATGGCGGAGTGGACCAGTCCAGGTCCGGTCAGATACTCCCCTTCCAGGCCAGAGCAATCCGCTTCACCGATGTCCAGTCTGGGTCCGGACCTCTGCCCAACTCCCCGCACCCAACCTCCAGTGCGTGCGTCTAGCCAGGTGCGTCCCGTGCCAGCTCCACGCATTCGACCTCCGGTGCGCCTTCCCAGTCCGGTACGACCCGTGCCGGCTCCCCACCCTGAGCCTCCAGCGAGGGTCAGCCACCCTGAGCCTCCAGCGAGGGTCAGCCACCCTGAGCCTCCAGCGAGGGTCAGCCACCCTCAACCTCCAGCGAGGGTCAGCGCCTCTCAACCTCCAGCGAGGGTCAGCGCCTCTCAACCTCCAGTGAGGGTCAGCGCCTCTCAACCTCCAGCGAAGGTCAGCGCCTCTCAACCTCCAGCGAAGGTCAGCGCCTCTCAACCTCCAGCGAAGGTCAGCGCCTCTCAACCTCCTGCGAAGGTCAGCGCCTCTCAACCTCCTGCGAAGGTCAGCGCCTCTCAACCTCCTGCGAAGGTCAGCGCCTCTCAACCTCCAGCGAGGGTCAGCGCCTCTCAACCTCCAGCGAGGGTCAGCGCCTCTCGACCTCCAGCGAGGGTCAGCGCCTCTCGACCTCCAGCGAAGGTCAGCGCCTCTCGACCTCCTGCGAAGGTCAGCGCCTCTCAACCTCCTGCGAAGGTCAGCGCCTCTCAACCTCCTGCGAAGGTCAGCGCCTCTCAACCTCCAGCGAAGGTCAGCGCCTCTCAACCACCAGCGAAGGTCAGCGCCTCTCAACCTCCAGCGAAGGTCAGCGCCTCTCAACCTCCAGCGAAGGTCAGCGCCTCTCAACCTCCAGCGAAGGTCAGCGCCTCTCAACCTCCAGCGAAGGTCAGCGCATCTCAACCTCCAGCGAAGGTCAGCGCCTCTCAACCACCAGCGAAGGTCAGCGCCTCTCAACCTCCAGCGAAGGTCAGCGCCTCTCAACCTCCAGCGAAGGTCAGCGCCTCTCAACCTCCAGCGAAGGTCAGCGCCTCTCAACCTCCAGCGAAGGTCAGCGCCTCTCAACCTCCAGCGAAGGTCAGCGCCTCTCAACCTCCAGCGAAGGTCAGCGCCTCTCAACCTCCAGCGAAGGTCAGCGCCTCTCAACCTCCAGCGAAGGTCAGCGCCTCTCAACCTCCAGCGAAGGTCAGCGCCTCTCAACCTCCAGCGAAGGTCAGCGCCTCTCAACCTCCTGCGAAGGTCAGCGCCTCTCAACCTCCTGCGAAGGTCAGCGCCTCGCAACCTCCTGCGAAGGTCAGCGCCCCTGAACCTCCTGCGAAGGTCAGTTCACTGGTGCCCATTCCGGGTCCAGCCGCCTGCTCCGCCTCAGTGCCAGAGCAGTCCGCTCCACCGGTACCCTGTCCGGGTCCAGCCGCCTGCTCCGCCTCAGTGCCGGAGCAGTCCGCTCCACCGGTGCCCAGTCCGGGCCCAGCCGCCTGCTCCGCCTCAGTGCCGGAGCAGTCCGCTCCACCGGTGCCCAGTCCGGGCCCGGCTGTTTTCCCAGCTCCATGGCCGGAGCCGTTTGCCCCACCGGTACCCTGTCCGGGTCCAGCCGTCTGCTCCGCCTCAGTGCCAGAGCAGTCCGCTCCACCGGTACCCAGTCCGGGTCCAGCCGCCTGCTCCGCCTCAGTGCCGGAGCAGTCCGCTCCACCGGTGCCCAGTCCGGGCCCAGCCGCCTACTCCGCCTCAGTGCCGGAGCAGTCCGCTCCACCGGTGCCCAGTCCGGGCCCGGCTGTTTTCCCAGCTCCATGGCCGGAGCCGTTTGCCCCACCGGTGCCCAGTCCGGATCCGGTTTCTTGCCCAGCTCCATGGCCGGAGCCGTTTGTCCCACCGGGGCCCAGTCCGGGCCCGGTTGTTTTCCCCGCTCCATGGCCGGAGCAGTTTACCCCACCGGTGCCCAGTCCGGGCCCGGTTTATTGCCCAGCTCCATGGCCGGAGCCGTTTGTCCCACCGGTGCCCAGTCCGGACCCGGTTGTTTTCCCCGCTCCATGGCCGGAGCCGTTTGCCCCACCGTGGCCCAGTCCGGACCCGGGTGTTTTTCCCACTCCATGGCCGGAGCCGGTTGCCCCACCGGTGCCCAGTCCGGGCCCGGTTGTTTTCCCCGCTCCATGGCCGGAGCCGTTTACCCCACCGGTGCCCAGTCCGGGCCCGGTTGTTTTCCCCACTCCATGGCCGGAGCCGTTTGCCCCACCGGTGCCCAGTCCGGGCCCGGTGATAAGAAAAGGGCATGGGGCAAAACTGTCAAACTCACCGGAGCCAGAACCGCCCCCGAGGGACTAGTCTTCCCTCCCATTAACCCCCCCTGTTTTGTGTTTTTGTTTGTTTTTTGCCGTCCGGGAGTCCGCGCCTTGGGGGGGGGTACTGTCAGGCTCTGGCCATAGAGAAGCCTATTTGCTTCTCTATGTAGCTATGGTCCGAGTCTGACAGTGTCTTTCTTTTCTGTTTCTTTGTGGGTTTTGAGTGGATCTCTAATTAGAGGCAGCTGCTCCCGTTGTCTCTAATTAGGGATCCGATATAGGTTGAGTCTGTCCTTCACGTGGTGTGGGTTGTTATCGATATCGATGTATGTCGCAGTCACGGTGAAGGAAGTGTGCCTTTTGTTTTACGTCCGTTCATTCCGTGTGTTTTTTTGGTGAACGTGACGTTTAGTCGATTTTGTATATTTACCTTGGTTTTGTGTCTGGTAGTTCGTCAGTTTCGTTTTGTATATTTACATAGTATAAAATAAACGATGTCGAACTACTATCCCTGCGCTGCGTCTTGGTCTCTCCAAACCCCATTCCGTGACACTTTTGGAGTCAAGATCACTTTCTGAGTCAAACTCTACCACTTAGATTTTTTTTAACATGTCTTAAAAAACGTAAGCATGTGCAAAAAAACACAGTACTGTAGCGAAGAGGTTTGTGAAGTAAACTATAGCCCCGATACATTATCGCCTCATATCACCGCATTATTTCTGCCTCAGGCACACATTCATGTTGTTACTCCTATGAACAGAGAAAGTGGAATATTCCTATTAAAAAAGACCCAAGCTGCTGAATTTAATTGAATTAATAACAACAACACAAGCCAATCGCAACACTGTCCTACTCATTCATTACTACTGCAGTGCTTCTTGTGGCGCTACATGGAAATAGCAAGAACACACAAACAGCAGTTCTCACAGTATCAACGTTGCTGTAGCTTTCATTTATACCTGTAACGTTACTGCAGACATGGTAATCTGAGCCATCCGATTGGCCAGCGGAAGGCCTATGGTGCACTTGATTTTTCTCTCCGGGCCCGCCGGGAGTTTCTACCTTCAGACACACGAAATGGTTCAAAATGGCAATGCAATCAGGTCTACCTAACACCAACCGCCCGAGACAAATAAAATAAATAGGAACACAAGGCTTTATCATTGTTTTGTTTTTTTACAGAAATGTTTGGCGATCTACTACCTGATGCCTGCTTGGCCCTCTGCATTAAGGAGTTTGATTGAATTTATTAGACAATTAGCATCCTGTCCAGGGGGTGTACTTGTAGATCTAGCTGCTTCATGCTACACAAACAAAAGATAAGCTCTTGCCATTATGGGACATTCTGGCTCAGACAGGCTTACTTGGCCAAGGTCCATATACTTTCTTACCAAGGTTTGTTATATGCCTGGGCCTGCATATGGATAAATGCCTATACAGAGAGATTAGTATAAGATTTCTGCTCCATTTTCTAACAGAATGTTGACCAACAGAGCATCTTTGAAAGTCATTTTCATGTGCACCTCAAAAAATAAACAAACCTTCCAAAGAGGCCGTGAGTAATGGCAAACCTTAAAGGCCCAGTGCAGTCAAAATTCAGTGTCACATCAAATTTTTTATCATATTGTACAACAACTGATCATTTCAGCTGTTATTTCATAATAGTTGCTGGTTGAAAATACAATCAACACAGGACGTTTTAATCAGCAGGTTTTGGAGGTGCCCTTCCCCTTCTCACTCCGACCACTCCCAGACAGTCTTAGCGACATTCTTGCTTGAGAAATAGTTTTTAGCAACAACAAAAAATTACTTTAACGGAAAACTATTACAGTAAGGTACTTAATTGTTAACCAGAAATGATTTGACATTGAGATAAAACAGCTGCGTTGAATTAAACATTTTTCAAAAATTAGTCCCCCCAATGTTCAAATGAAAGAAGACAATGCCTTTGGCTTATTTAATAACATTGAATTTAGCAAAAAGAAATCCAAATAAAATAAATTAACATTCTATTGGCCACGTACACATATTTTGCAGATGTTATCGTGGGTGTAGCGAAACGCTTATGTTCCTAGCTCCACCAGTGCAGTAATATCTAACAATACAAAACAATAAACGCAAATCAAAAAAAGGAATTAAGAAATATATAAATATACCTGTCAAAAGTTTGGACACACCTACTCATTCCAGGATTTTCTTTATTTGTACTATTTTCTACATTGTAAAATAATAGTGAAGACATCAAAACTATGAAATAACACATATGGAATCATGTAGTAACCCAAAAAGTGTTAAACAAATCAAAATATATTTTATATTTAAGATTCTTCAAAGTAGCCACCCTTTGCCTTGATGACAGCTTTGCACACTCTTGGCATACTCTCAACCAGCTTCATGAGGTAGTCACCTGGAATGTATTTCAATTAACAGGTGTGCCTTGTTAAAAGTTAATTTGTGGAATTTCTTTCCTTTTTAAGGTGTTTGAGCCATCAGTTGGGTTGTGACAAGGTAGGGGTGGTATACAGAAGATAGCCCTATTTGGCTAAGTCCATATTATGGCAAGAACAGCTCAAATAAGCAAAGAGAAACGACAGTCCATCATTACTTTAAGACATGAAGGTCAGTCAATCTGGAAAATGTATATGTCTATCTATCTATCTATCTATCTATCTATCTATCTATCTATCTATCTATCTATCTATCTATCTATCTATCTATCTATCTATCTATCTATCTATCTATCTATCTATCTATCTATCTATCTATCTATCTATCTATCTATCTATCTATCTATCTATCTATCTATCTATCTATCTATCTATCTATCTAAAAGCAGCCAACAAGTGCTCAGCATATGTGGGAACTCCTTCAAGGCTGTTGGAAAAGAATTCCAAGTGAAGCTGGTTGAGAGAATGCCAAGAGTGGCATCAAGGCAAAGGGTGGCTACTTTGAAGAATCTAAAATCTAAAATCTATTTTGTTGAACACTTATTTGGTTCACCATTATTCTACAGTGTAGAAAATAGGTAAAATAAAGAAAAACCCTTGAATGAGTAGGCGTGTCCAAACTTTTGACTGGTACTGTAAGTATATGATTGTGTGTATAGGCATTATGGACAGTATATGAATAAAAAAGGTGTGAACAGCAGTAGTTATTTAGGATGAGCCTCGACTAGAATGCAGTATATACATATGAAGTGTGTAAAAGTATATAAACATTATTAAAGTGACCAGTGTTCAATGACTATGTACATAGGGCACTAGTCTCTAAGGTGCATGGTAGAGTACCGGGTGCTAGCCTGCTAGTAACAGTGACTAGATTCAGAGCAGGGTACTGGAGGGAAGACAGTGCGCCTCTGGTGATGCGTTGGGCTGAACGCACCACCCTCTGGAGAGCCCTGTGGTTAGATAGATAGATAGGTACTTTATTGTGGACGGTGCAGTTGCCGTACCAGGCGGTGATACAGCCCGACAGGATGCTCTCAAAGGTGCATCTGTAGAAATGTGTGAGGGTCTTAGAGGCCAAGCCAAATTTCTCCAGCCTCCTGAGGTTGAAGATGCGCTGTTGTGCCTTCTTCACCGTGCTGTCTGCGTGGATGGACCATTTTAGGTTGTTAGTGATGTGTATGCCAAGGAACTTGAAGCTTTTCACCCTCTCCACTGCATCCTGTCGAGGTGGATGTGGGGAGTGCTCCCTCTGCATTCTTTTCAAGTCCATATTCAGCTCCTTCGTTTTGTCAACGTTGAGGGAGAGGTTATTCTTTTGGCACCACTCCACCAGGGCCATCACCTCTTCCCTGTAGGCTGTCTCGTCATTGTCGGTAATCAGGCCTACCAATGTTGTGTCGTCTCCAAACTTGATGATTGAGTTGGAGACGTTCGTGGCCACGCAGTCATGGGTGAACAGGGAGTACAGGAGGGGGCTGAGCACGCACCCTTGATGCCTACCTTCACCACCTGGGGTCGGCCATCAGGTCCAGTCAGGGTTTTTCCTCTGCATTAATGTAAACTACCTGTGAATTTTCTACCTCTACTATGGTTTCATGCCTGGCCTTTGCTGAACACTTACTCATCAAGGACATGGATGAGTTTGTGTTCGCAATAGGTCCTCTGCTTAGCTTTCCCCGGAGCAAACTCTATTGATCTTAGCTCTGAATTTGCATTTCAGTTCACTTTTCCTCATTTAAAAGGGTGATTGCAAATATTTTGCAGAGGCCAAAGAATGACGGGGGAATTGCAGCTGAGGTTGATACCAATCAGTCACCCAAAATGAATTAGCTTATCAGCATAATGTAAATAGTGCAGATGTTAATTGCTTTAGAACTTCCCCTTCTATGCAAGTGTCATGTTTGTATCTGCAAGGTAATACAATGATTGGATAAATGCATGTAAGTTTTGTCTAAAATGTAGGCATATACTAATTTCTGTGAGAAGAAATGGCAATTAGTTTTACTGGTCTTTAACTGTGTAGCATAAGGCTATAAAGAGTATAAACCACATCAAATGATATGATTGTAATATATAGTACATTATAGCAGAAATATAAATGTCAAGTTATGTAAATCAAATATAAAAAAAACCCCAGTAAAGTTTCCCGACTTTTCTCCTTTCCTGCAGTGTTCACTTTGAGAACCATTAGGTAGAAAGAGAATTGAGTGTTTGGTCTGAAGCAATTCCCCAAAAGACACAAATGTATGAAACACAATTGGTAAAGAGAGCCAAACTCACTCTGAAGGACTCAAACAAAAGGTATGTCCCAAATGTGTATGGGCCGGGCCCTGGTCAAAAGTAGTGAACTATTATAGGGAATAGGGTGCTATTTTGGACCTACACTTTATTTGAGTCTGGGCCTCAGCTCCTCCCAATTAGACCTGAATCCATAGCCTCATTAGCTCGCCCAGGTTGGAGGACTCATTCCCCCGATGTCTCTTTCTCTCACCCTAACAAGACAAACATTGAGGTTCCAATTATTCTGCAAAATGTGGCGCTATAACACAGGTCCACAGGCTTTGTAAATGTAATCTGCAACAACGAATCCACCCGTATGGTGTGATATAGACTACCCCACTAGAATGCGGATCAATAAACCAACATAGTCCATTCCAATGAAAACTCATTTAGGCTAGAATCGGCCTAGACTAGAGTCAGGATTAGGTGTTCAGCTAACCTATATTTATTGATGGTTTGCTTTAGGGGTGATGTGCTTTAGGATGTGTCTGATAGTCTAATGAAGGCTAGGCCTTGTGATGATGTGCCAATGACTTCCAAAAATATATTTATTCTCAATATAAAAGTACAGTTTCCAAAACTGTATTGCAAGCGAGGAGTATTACCGTGTAGACAGAGCGCTGGGACTGTTACACATTTGCCGCGCCATCGTCAATGCTTTACTTGAGAACCCAAAAGCCCCCCATCTAGAGTGACGAACGAGAGTTATCCTGGAATCACCCAGAGCCCTCAGCGCATAATGCTCATTAATGTTTATAACACTATGATAACAAATGTATTAATTCAATAAAAATGTAGCCAATATTTGGGTTTTTAAATGCTGGCTACATAATGACAAGTAAAAAGTAGGCCTACATTCATCAGTTTACATCAATGGTGTAGCTCCAACACTGCTTGTTCGTTTGAATCAACATTTAAGCACAATATTTTTTTTATTTTTTTTATTTAACCTTTATTTAACTAGGCATGTCTGTTAAGAACAAATTCTTATTTACAATGACGGCCTACCTACAGGGTCAGCCATAGTCAACAGTTTTTTTCCACCATGTCGGGCCGGGTATGCAAAGTTATCTAAAAATGTACAAATACATACATGTGTTTTAAATGTATCCAATTACATTTAGATTAGGCTTACATTTCTGTGGAGAAGTGGGTTATTATGAGACTGATTCTTCTGAGTGGATAGAGAGAAGAGGGTTCTGAGTACAAAACTACTTTGCCCATCAGCCATTGCAAAATGTTGGACGACTGTACACAATCACCCTTTATTTGAGACTGCGTCCTTTTCGTAAATCTAAATTGTGAGATTACTCAATTATTTTGATATGGTGTAATGTAAACAGGTTTATGTATGTTCTAAAAATGAATTTAAAAATACGTTTAGTTTGCTACTTGATAGTTAACTTTGCACTGAGATGTTGGTGCCAGTTGTCCATCTTACTAACTATAGCTAAGGTTAGCTTGCTAGCTAGCTAGTTCTTTGATTTCAAGATTGGATTTTGTCGTGGTGTTGGCAGCTACTGTAATTATGTCTACACAGTCGAGTTTTAAACCGGTGACCCATGTTCTTTTCGACATGGATGGATTATTATTAGGTTATTAATTAACACTTTCTATTTGAACTTGAAACGATGAAATTACCTGCCTGAACAGAATGAGACACTGAGCTACCTAGCATTCAGTGACAGCTCAGTCATTCATGTTTGTCAACTACGGCGAAGCAAAATGAACATATAACGTTTGCTAGCTATCTGTAAATAAATATTTATACAACCATAACATTAGCTAATCATTTCCATTTGCTGTCTTTCATAGTCTTCTGAATGTCGTGATTTTAAGCTAGAAAAGCTGTTTCAGTAAAAAGCTGAGGGATGGGTGTGGATAAATGTAACCACTCAAATTCATAGACAAAAGATATGAATGCAAGGACTGAACAACCATGATATACAAATTATAGATTTAACCATGTTTCAAAGCTATACAGTTTGTTTACATTTCCGTTCTTAAAAAAAGCTTATCATTTGGGTTCTGATAGGGTATGACAGTTGAACTAAACTCATGAGGCATTTATCATTTATATTCTTCAAGAATCCATGGGTATATATAATTAATTTATAAGTCCAAAACTTGATGTAGCAGCTAAGGAGTTAAACATGTGTGGTGATAACATAGCTAGCTAACTTTTATTTTGCTCTGTTTTGAACTTGCAGATACAGAGAGGCTGTATACGGTGGCATACCAGGAAGTATGCGACCGGTTTGGAAAGAAATACACCTGGGACGTGAAGTCTTCTGTGATGGGGAAGAAAGCTATGGAGGCTTCCACCATTATACGAGACTCCCTAGAACTACCAATGACACCAGAGGAACTTCTCAGTGAGACTACAAAAATACAGGAGAGGATATTTCCTTCAGCTCAATTGATGCAAGGTAGCTAAGATAGGTGTGTGTGTTAGTGTGGTATATCATTTATTCTCACATATGAAGTATCAGTCTCTGATTGAGTTTATTGACAAACAAACTTTAATCCCATGTTTTCATTACTGTGTGTGTGTCCTGTATACGTACGGTGGGAAGACACTACAGACTGTCAATATGCTAGGACTCTCGAAGTTCCAATGCATTTTTCCCATTGTTCCCCTCTAATCAGGGACTGATTTAGACCAGGAAAACCAGGTGTGTACAATTAATTATCAGGTAGAATAGAAAACCAACTCCGGACCTCGTAGCGTAAATTGAGTACCCCTGCTGTAGGGCATGAAGCAGAGGTAGTGTAATCCTGGATTTGAACTGGGCTCAGTTTGTTTGGATTTGTGTAGGACTAACCAATGATGTGTATGTCTGTGTGTGTAACCAGGAGTGGCGAAGCTCGTCCACCATCTCTGTAAACACAACGTGCCCATCGCCGTAGCGACAAGCTCAGCAGGCCTGACGTTTGAGATGAAGACCAGTCAGCACAAAGCCTTCTTTGACCTGTTCAGCCACATCGTCCTGGGGGATGACCCCGATGTGAAAAACAGCAAACCTCAGCCTGACTCCTTCTTGGTGTGTGCCAGCAGGTTCACTCCTCCTGCGCCTCCAGCCACGGTAAGAGGGACAGGCCAGCAAGAGGGACAGTAGCCTACAGTGGGTAGTGGAGTGGACAAATACCTTATTCTTGTTGCCTCATGAATGAATAAATAAGTTAAGCATAAAATAACCAGCCACGATAAGAGGGACAGACCAGTGGACACGCTAAGACACTTTCATAGATACCTAGTAATGTTGGAGGGGTAAAGCAGCCCGAAGATCACCAATTCTTACATGATATAAATGATAGCAAGAGAGACAGAGTATTGGACTGTGGGCTGGCACAACTTATAATGCTGTAAAAGAGCATCCCCTAAAAGTTTTACACCAAATAATTTGTTAAAACGTTTTTTTTTGTTTATTACATAGTATATTCATTCAAATCGGGGGCGGCAGGTAGCCTAGTGGACAGAGTGTTGGGCCAGTGACCGAAACGTTGCTGGATTGAATCCCCGAGCCGACAATGTGAAAAAACCTGTCGATGTGTCCTTGAGCAAGGCACTTACTTGAGCAGGGGCACCGTACTACTATGGCTGTCCCTGTAGGTAGGCCGTCATTGTAAACAAGAATTTGTTCTTAACTGACTTGCCTAGTTAAATAAAGTTTAAATAAAAAAATGGAATCAAATCAAATGTTATTTGTCACTTTAGCAGAATACAACAGGTGTAGACCTTACAGTGAAATGCTTACTTACAAGCCTTTAAACAACAATGCAGTTTTATAAAAAAATATCAGTAGCGAGGCTGTATACAGGGGCTACCGGTACAGAGTCAATGTGCGGGGGCACAGGTTAGTAGAGGTAATTGAGGTAATATGTACATGTAGGTAGAGTTAAAGTGACTATGCATAGATAATAAACAGAGAGTAGCAGCAGCGTAAAAGAGGGGGAGGGGACAATGCAAATACCTAGACTTCGCGATCTGAGGACTCATGCCAAATCTTTTCAGTCTCCAGAGGGGGGAATAGGCTTTGTCGTGCCCTCTTCAAGATTGTCTTGGTGTGTTTGGACCATGATAGTTTGTTGGTGATGTGGACACCAAGGAACTTGAAGCTCTCAACCTGCTCCACTACAGCCCTGTCAATGAAAATGGGGGCGTGCTCGGTCCTCCTTTTCCTGTAGTCCACAATCATCTCCTTTGTCTTGATCACGTTGAGGGAGAGGTTGTTGTCCTGGCACCACACGGCCAGGTCTCTGACCTCCTACCAATAGGCTGTCTCATTGTTGTCGGTGATCAGGCCTACCACTGTTGTGTCGTCGGCAAACTTAATGATGGTGTTGGAGTTGTGCCTGGCCATGCAGTCATGGGTGAACAGGGAGTACAGGAGGGGACTGAGCATGCACCCCTGAGGGGCCCCCGTGTTGCGGATCAGCGTGGCAGATGTGTTGTTACCTACCCTTACCATAGGCTAATCATTCAGCAGATGAACTAAAGTGTTTTTATAGGAACCTGTGGAGTTGCATTTATACCTCCAAGAAAGTGGGTTAAGTCTTAAGCCCGTGACCAATTCTGTTGTTAGGAAGGTTACCAAGGCTAATGCTCTCCTGTCATGCTTCAATGCCCCAGCTATCACCTGTTCCTAAGAAATGCCAAAGGAATTATTATCAAGACACTGACTGACTTGCTGGTTTCAACTGTAGCAGATCTAAACTAGATTATCGAAAGTATAGGCCCTATTTAAAGGAACCTGTGCAATTTCCTTTATTTACTCATCCATAATGTGAGGAAAACGATTAAGCCTGCCACTCTGTCATTCATTTCCATTTTCGATGCCAATGTTTTGGCTAATTAAGGGTAGCTGTAAGTAACAGATCTGTGTTGTCAACACTGATCACACTGCGTACATTCCGAATGGCACCCTATTCCATTTTATAGTGCACTACATTTGACCAGGGCCCATAGTGCTCTAGTCAAAATGTAGTACCCTATATAGGGAATAGGGTGCTACTTGGGACGTAGCCACTACCATGTTTAATCCCCTTCCTTCCATGCCTGTTTTAGCGAACCCATCTATGAAATATGTCTACAGTCAAAAGGGTTAGAAGACCACATGAATATTCAGAGAGCTATCAAATGGAAAACCGAAAAAGGGAACCTGAAAAGAGAGGTTAATAGCTTTGGATTTGTTGCTTTCCTTTTTGAGGTAAATGAATCTCCCTAACAGGTGCAGGGCTGTAGATTCTTCTGCAAATGATTCTGCAGCAGCCTTACTTGTCAGACTGCTTTTTTTTTTAAATATCGGAGGCTTCCACACATGCCCAGTTAGGACTTGCATTTTTCTTGATGAGATATGGAACTGCGTCTGAGAGGGGAATCGGTTCAGTGGAATAATGAATTATGATGTGTCTCTCCCTGGCTCCTGAGAGAGAGAGAGAGAGAGACCCATCATCATCAACCCATCATCATTCCCCAGAATAAGACTTGAACATACATTTACACAAAGCCAGGCCTATAAAGCAATCCATGGATAAAGCCGATTCCTCTTACATTCAAGGTGTTAGGATTTATGGCTCAGAAAGACAAGTCATAGACAAGTCATAGACAAGTCATCGACAAGTCATCAAAATGCCCCATATTCCCTTTATAGTGCACTAATTTAGACCAGGGTCTGGGGGTAGAGAGAGAGAGAGAGAGAGAGAGAGAGACTGTGTGTATGAACATTGTGTTTGCAGCTTCTCTCCTACCCCCAGATTAGTAGAAGCAGTGCTGAATTTACAATGAGTTTAATTAATTGTAGTGAGGCATATTACAGAAACAGCAGCGAAGACAGGCGCAAGTAATACAATTGTTGTAGTACTGTATATTTGCTTAGTTTTTTTGTCCTTTCTTACATATAAAATGTAAACATTATTTTAAGCTTTCACGGCAACTGTACATATTCAATAACAATGACATTTCAATCAATTTCTCAGGATGCGTTTTTCATCTGGTGCTTAAAAGGTTGTTCTTTATATCAGCGTTATTAGGAGGGAGGTTTCCTGGAATACAGGCATGCGACGTGAGACATTTTGAGGGCCATGATGATGCTTTGCTACACTGCAGGTAATACGCCTGGCAGACTGCTTAGAACCCTCTCACAACTGAGTAATGTGCCCAGCCCGGTACTCTGTCTCTATGGTGACCAAAGGCAAGGAAGTAGTCCACCTCCTCCATTTTTCACCTACTTCTCAGCACTCAAAAATATTTTGTGAGAGAGAGAGAGATATTCTAAAGGTGTGTGTGCTCAGCCTACCAACTAAGATTAATGAAATATGAAAAAGCTCTAGTTCATGTTCCAAATAGCTCTGGTCAAAAGTAGTGCACTTTGTAGGGAATAGGATGCCATTTGGGACTTACATTGAAAGACCGGGAGAAAAGGAAATCAGCTACCGTCAATCATAAATGACATTACACCTAGGAAAGGTTTATAGCCCCAGATACGGTACAATTAGGACATGAAATGAACTTGTAGAAAATTTAATAGGCCTTTTTATAGCATGGATTATTTTAAAGATATTTAAAGAGTGAATTGTGTTCAACTGTTGTAGGTAGTTGATGTTAGAAACTGAATATGTGCTTGGGAAAGAGTCTTGCCTTACTAAAAGACGGATGTCTTAGCACTCCTACTGAGTCTAAAAAAACTGTGTAGACTGTGTTAAAAAAACAAAACAAGCGACCTTATTTAAAATGTCTGAGGCACCAAGATGTTTCAGAAAGACCCAATTGCATCCCAAATGGCACCAAATACCCTCTTAATGCACTACTTTTGACCAGGGCCCCTAGGGTTAGCACACTGTATAGAGAATAGGGTGCCATTTGGGACTCACAGAGAGGCTCACACAGAGGGTGTAAAGAGTCAGTACAGAGACAGTATTCCCTCTTGGCTCCAGAGCTTGGATCTGTAGCTTGCCTAGATAATGATGGGGCGGCAGGTAGCCTAGTGGTCAGAGTGTTGGGCCCGTAACTGTCGTTCTGCCCCTGAACAAGGCAGCTAACCCACTGTTCCTAGGCCGTCATTGTAAATGAGAATTTGTTCTGAATTGACTTGCCTAGTAAAATAAAGGTTAAATAAAAAATAAAAAAGTGATGCTGCTGAAACAACAACAACACAACGCTGATTTAGGGACAGCCAGTCGCCTCGGCTACACCCCCGTATTTTATGGGCATTTCAGCTACCAGAACCCAGTGGTCCCCTCTGCTCTCTGCTGTGCAGATGCACCAACCACATAATACATGGTAACTGCTGCTATAATCCCAAAATAGACACATTATTCAATATTGCCCGACCACATAGTTAATTTCTTTCTTTTATTCTTCAATTTAGCTACCACAGTGTGAGTTGTGATGCGTTTATTGTGCCCAGTGTGTTTGGTGCCGGCGGGTTCAAATGGTCAGGGACTTAAACAGGCTTGATGTATCTGTCTGAATAGTGCCGACTAGAGGCTGTGCTATTCTGCAGACCTAATAGTGTTCCTTATGAACAGACAGTCCCATGTGCTTTGAAGGAGCAGGTAGGGCGTGTTTTTTTTAATATCAGCTCTATGAAATATTCAATATTTGTGCTTTAAAGTAAAGTTCTCTGCAAATATATTATGGTCACAGTGGTGCTTTAAGTGGTCAGAAGGTCAGCCCTTAATGCCAGCGGATTTAATACCGCTTGTCCTATACTCAGCAGTAATGTGCTTGTTTGGGTTTTTATATCTAGTGCTGCGTTTTAGTGGCCCGGAAATCCTATGAACTCACGTTCATTTCAGATACACAATATTATTTTATTTGTTATGAACACAAACTTCATGTTGGTGTTTCACTAAAGCCTGTTGGGTCCATTTATGTCCACACCAAATCAGGAACTGGGAGAATACATTGTCAGTGGGTCTGTCTTGAGTTTATGAGGAGCTTAAACGGTATCGATCACTCCTTTATATTCTGTGGAAAGAAATGCCAACACTGGCATGAAGATATAAGATTTACAGACAGATGTTTTATATGCTCCCGGGGAGTGGAACAGTCACAGCCAAAAGACAAGTTAAAGGCTATTTCCTGAAGGACTAGTTCACTGAAATATCATGGTTTGTTAATGATTTTCTTATCTGGAAGGTAGTTGTGGAAGGTGGAATCGACTTCACTCAATCATCAATAGGTACGTCTTTACCTTGACCTTCTATTTTCGTCATTTCTAGATAACGTGACCCTTGCCTACGGTTATTTATGAAGTTTACCTATTCCATAGCCTGTATGTATCCTAAATCTTTCAAAACCTAATCTCTCTCAACAGATTCAGGGCGCAGCAAGGCTGTTAGAAGAGACTATTCGAAACCTAGTCCTTTTCTCAGTAAAAGATGAAAACGTGTCCTCACTCCTCAGACACCAAATGAAAGCTATTCTGCTCCTGTCTGCCATCTGGCCTAGAGTGACAAAACATCTCGCTGACCTCTCCATGTGATTTTCCTCAGGTTGACCAAACCACTCATTAGCCTTGTGAAAGCAGCCCTCTGGAGGCCAATGGATTGCCCTGTTATGTATTTATACTGTGACCTCTAGGGCTGCATTCCAAATTATACCCTATTGCCTTTATAGTGCACAACATTTGAGGGCACTACAGAGGCCTGCGGACCCTGGTCAAAAGTTGGGCACTATAAAGGGAATAGGGTATCATTTAAGACGCAACCACCGTTACCTCCAGGTTTTTATATGATGGCCTGCATTTCCTGTTTCCTGTTTATAACAATGTGCCCCGTAACACAGATGATAAAACGTTACACATCCTGTTGTCAGCCTTCCCTCGGCTTAGAGATGGTTTAGAAGATGCAGCAGGCAATCTATCACTGTCTCTTCACTCACTCAACAACCCACGTTGCAGGCCCGATATACACACTTGCACAAATCCTTACCGTGTGATGTGTTAAGAGTTTCAAGGATTTGAGAATGCATCAGTCTGAGACCGACTGTTTGATGAATGAACGCACTGCTGCAATACCTAACGTATTGCATTAAGCTCAGACCAGAATGCTGTCGGAACAAGACGAAGAGGCAGAAGGATTGTTTTATTTACCCGACATAAACAAAACATCAACTGCTCTGATTAAATACTGAAGGGAAAGAGACTGTAAAAACGCTGTTATTTTAGTGAACGGCTGTGTCACTGTGACAAGCCCGGTCTTAAGCCGTGCGAAAGTTAACAGACACACAGGCACTCTGGTGGTGACATAGTTGGTTTGGCTTGTCGTGCCAGACGTTGACAAAAGCGACAAGTAAAGTAATATGTTGGAGCAGAGGATCAGCCTCTTTAAGATATAACACTGTGGAAAAAAGAAAAGGATTCTTTGAATGGATCACTGTCAAACAACCTTGTGTCAAAAGTCCATTCAAAATCCGCTATTTTTTTCTCTCTCCTGATGCGTCCTTCCAGGAAACATGAATATGACACGGTAAAGTAGAAAATGCCACAGTAAAGGTAGCATTTAGTAGTAGTATTTCCTGGGATCCATACAGGAAACAAACACAACAAATAATATAATATACATAACTTCCTGCCTCTGTCTTATTTTTTATTTTGTTATATTTAACCTTTATTTAACCTTTATTTAACTAGGCAAGTCAGTTAAGAACAAATTCTTATTTACAATGATGGCCCTATGAGCCGTTCTTGCTTGCACAAGCCAAGGCCACCCACGCACCTACATAATACAGTATAAATTACAAAACAAAATATATCAAAATGGCTGTCTCTTCACAGCCCCCTTTTGTGCCGTAACGTGTTCTTTTATCTGTTATTTGTTTTAATCTGTTTTTATTGCTAGCTTGCGTTACCTGGGGCGACAGAGTTCCAATGTAGTCATGGCTCTATTTAATACTGGGCGTTTCCCAGCCTCTGTTCTGGACCTGGGGACTGTGAAGAGACGTCTGGTTGCATGTCTTGTTTTGTACCGATGAGTGTCTGACCTGTGTGCTAACTGCTTGAACAGACAGTTGAACACATCGCACAAAGACCAATAGTGATGCAGTCAATCTCTCCTCAACTTTGATACATGTTACTAACATTCACCCTCCATGTACATCTAAGTGCGATACGTTCTGATCGGATCTGTTCTGGACCAACTGCAGTTTACCTATGTCCCTCTTTGCCGTACATGACCAAACAACTGGGCAGTAGTCCAGGTGCGACAAAGGCCTGTAGGACCTGTCTGGTCGACTGAGATGTCAAGAAAGCAGAGCAGCAACACCTTATCATGCATCTCTTCCCATTTTAACCATTGAGTCTCTTTGTTTTGACCATGACAGCTTGCTATCTAGGGTTACACCCAGCAGTTTGGTCCCCTCTACTTGCTCAATTGCTACGTTATTCAATAGTGGCAATTGACTGAGTGATTTGTCCCAAAAACTATGTTTTAAGTTTTTGAGATATTTGCTAGTTACAATTCTAAAACTGACTGGAGCTCTATGTTAAGGGTGTCGTTTATTTTTTGTTTTACTATCGTAGCCGACGTACACTGAGTGTACAAAACATTACATGCTCTTTCCATGACAGACTGACCAAATTAATTCAGGTGAAAGCTACAGTATGATCCCTTATTGATGTCACTTGTTAAATCCACTTCAATCAGTGTAGATGAAGGGGAGAAGACGGGTTAACACAGTTGAGACAATTGAGACATGGATTGTGTGTGTGTGCCATTCAGAGGGTGAATGGGCAAGATAAAAGATTTAAGTGCCTTTGAATGGGGTATGGTAGTAGGTACCAGGC
The DNA here is from genome assembly GCA_023634145.1 of Thymallus thymallus. NCBI lineage: Eukaryota > Metazoa > Chordata > Actinopteri > Salmoniformes > Salmonidae > Thymallus > Thymallus thymallus. The sequence goes on from CM042419.1 coordinate 7,462,731, forward strand.
ACACCTGTTTAAGTGTTCCAAGAACTGCAGTGCTTCTGGGTTTTTCACGCTCAGCAGTTTCCTGTGTTTATCAAGAATGGTCCACCACCCAAAAGACATCCAGCCAACTTGACAGAACTGTGGGAAGCATTTGAGTCATGGGCCAGCATCCCTGTGGAACGCTTTCAACATCTTGTAGAGTCCATGCCCTGACGAAATTGAGGCTGTTCTGAGGGCAAAAGGGGGGGTGCAACTCAATATTAGGAAGGTGTTTCTAATGTTTTATACACTCGGTGTATATTCTTCCCAAAGGTGTTCGATGGGGTTGAGGTCAGGGCTCTGTGCAGGCCGGTCAAGTTCTTCCACACCAATCTTGACAAACCATTTCTGTATGGACCTCGCGTTGTGCAGGGGGGCATTGTCATGCTGGAACATGAAAGGGCCTTCCCCAAACTGTTGCCACAAAGGTGGAAGCACATAATTGTCTAAAAGGTAATTGTATGCTGTAGCATTAGGATTTCCCTTCACTGGAACTAAGGGGCCCGAACCATGGAAAACAGTCCCACACCATTATTGTTCCTCCACCAAACTTTACAGTTGTCACTATTCATTCAAGCAGGTTGCGCTCTCCTGCCATCTGCCAAATCCAGATTCATCCGTCGGACTGTCAGATGGTGAAGTGTGATTCATCACTCCAGAGAAGACGTTTTCACTGCTCCAGAGTCCAATGGCGGCATGCTTTACACCATTCCAGCCGACGCTTGGCATTGGCATGGTGAACTGTTGCTGCTCGGCCATGGAAACCCATTTCATGAAGCTCCCAACGAACAGTTCTTGTGCTGACGATGCTTCCAGAGGCAGTTTGGAACTTGGTAGTGAGTGTTGCAACCGAAGACAGGCAATGTTTTTGCACTCCCGTTCTGTGATCCCGTTCTGTGAGCTTGTGTGGTCTACGAATTTGTGGCTGAGCCGTTGTTGCTCCTAGACGTTTCCACTTCACAATAACAGCACTTACAGTTGACCGGGGCAGCTCTAGCAAGGCAGAAATGTGATGAACTGACTTGTCGGAAGGTTGAAAGTTACTGAGCTCTTCAGTAAGGCCGTTCTACTGCCAATGTTTGCCTATGGAGATTGCATAGCTCTGTGCTCAATTTTATACACCTGTCAGCAACGGGTGTGGCTGAAATAGCCGAACCCACTCATTTGAAGGGGTGGCTACATACTTTTGTGATGATTAAATCATATAACATATATGAGTCACATAACATACGTTCATATGATTAAAACCCATAACTGTCCATATGATTCAATCCCATCCTCCAGTCGCATACTCTCTGAGGGAAACTTCTCTCTCCTTGTTCTAAGTGTCCTGTAAACTACCGATCGTCTGGTCCGTCCTGCTGAAGTGGCGGCTGCTGGCTGCCAGGCAGGTCTTAGATCTGCTCCATAACAACACTACGCTGTGTCCTGTCATCTCCCCTTAATACACCGTTGTAAAGGGAGTGTGTGTGACGTGCTGCTGAGCCGGCTATTCACAGTAGTCTTGGCACCAGCCACTGAAGTCTGAATGGCGTCCTTAATGGCATCCTAGTCCCTTCATAGTGCACTACTTTTGAGAAGAGCCTGGTCAAAAGTAGGGCACTATATAAGGAATAGGGTGTCATTTGGGAGGCATCCACACACACATCGAGTCTCTCCCTCTTCTCTTCTTGTGTTGTGGCAGTGACTGCCTTGGGTACACTGTGAATACAGATTCAATTGGTTCTGATGAATGTTGCATGTGTTTGGGTGTATGCCTCGGGACTGGTTGTTAATCTTCCATGGGTCTGGCTGTTGAAGGCCTGCATGGTGAGCGACTTTGGGTTCTCTGTCTGTTCTCCGTTCACTGTTCCCAATACATGGTACAGCAGGCCAGTAGTAGAACAATAAAATATAGATTTTTGAAGCAAACGTCCATTGTTCTAACAATGAGTGGGAGAAAAGACCTGTGACCCTTTTTATAGGGCAAATCACCATCCCAATCTCTCTTTGCTGCTGTGACTTGTAACCTGGTCGCAGATCTGTTCGTGCTCTTGCAAACCCCATTGCTCATTGTCAAGCCAAACATGTTTGGCATGACAATGAGTGCCAAGGAGTTGGCATGATAGCACAAACAGACTGGCACTCAGGCTATGTGCCTTCCTCCTGAGCCAACATGGAGCCACAGTGCATTTGTGTCCTGTTTCCGTCTCCTCCATTACAATGCAGCCATTGAACACTGATTAAAGGTTCATTTGCCTGGCTCATTGTTTAATTAGTCTTAGAGTCTTAGTTGCTTCCAATCAAGGGGCATTATCTAGCTAGGGCCCCTCGGTAGCCTTGCTGTTCAGTGTTTCCACCCTTATTGTCCCTCTCCTAGGCTACTTCTAGGCTGTGACATCACAAGAGTCAATTAGTCCTCGAGTCTGCTTCTATTGTTCCACCTGAGAACCTTTTAGTAGGTTAGTTTAGTTCCATTTGAGAATTAGAGAAGAGACTGACTGGTAGTTGTGTTTTAGGGCATTTGCGAAGCTGCTAGGTCAATCTGGTACGTTTAAATGACATTGTCTGTCACCATTAGTGTGTGAGGTAAGTACAATTAGAGGGAAATCATGTAGAAGAAAGAACATTGCAGAAAACTGTGTGATTTAGTGATTTTCTTTTGGTGTGCACTCATTCAAATGATAGGGATTGATTGAACCTTGAATTAGGTGGAGTGGTGGGGGACGTCTTTGGAGGGGGTGTTTTGTTTGAAAAGCCAGGAAGCGTAGGTTCAAAAAGCGCAGGAAGCCGGAAGTTACCAATGAATAAAAGGGAATCTCCGGTCACTCAGTTCTTTGTCTGTTCTTCTCAACACTGCTTCCATATCGGCTCCTCGTTTGTATGCTGCCTCTATTCATGCAGCTGTGACGCAAAGGTACGAGTCAGAAACGTACTGTGGGTCACCTCACCTCAACACGAGTTCTTCAGTATGACAGTCTTCCTCTGCTCTGTTTCCTCCACCAGACACTGAGTTGCAGTTCATAGACATAGGCTTCTCAGTCCAAGACTTTGTGCTGTGTCAATAGACATTACTGTTGTTTGTTGTGGTTGCATAATGAGGCATCATAAACCTCATCATACTTCCTCTATAAAACATGTTTTTTTATAACTTCTGGTATTTTGCCTTCGACCTCCTGTAGTGGACACTTGGTTATAATACATAGTTGACTGGTATAGCAGCTTCGTTACGCTCCCATGTGACTTGATAAATCCATGTGTCTCCTTTCACCTTTTATTGAACACTGTTTGACATCCAGCACTTGCTTGTCTTGTTTCCTCTCTCAACAGTGCCTGGTGTTTGAGGATGCTCCTATGGGCGTTAAGGCCGGCCTGGCTGCTGGGATGCAGGTGGTCATGATCCCTGATGACAAACTGGACCGAGGCCTTACCCAGGAAGCCACACTGGTTCTGAGGACCATGGAGGACTTCAAACCGGAGATGTTCGGCCTGCCGGCCTATGACTGAGCTCCATCTCCGCTTCCTGCTAAGGACTGAGAACCTCCAATCCACCCCTGCTTTTTAGACCCCATTTTTCACCATTGAGCCTAATCAAAGCAATGTAATGATGCTAATCACAATGCTGATCAAAATTATGCAATGACGCTGAATTTGATTGTTACTTGGAAATGTGATCAAGTTGTTGTTAGTCGAATATTGATATTTTTGCTTTGGCCAAATAATGAGAACGGCTGAGAATAATGGTTGAATTGTCAACATAATGAGATGTAATTTCTTTCTCTGAACCCTTTACACAGGTTGGTATTGTAAGCAGCTCGCTGGCGATCAGTTTGAAGGCTTTTATTGTGATATTGATTGCATCCCAAATGGCACCCTATTCCCTACATAGTGCACCACTTTTGTCCATAGTCCAACACAGTCATTTTAGGTAAAGATGTATACGTCTCTGAGTCTTAATGTCCTTGGAACAGCTTTCTTAACCAACTGGAGTTTAAGCTGTTAAAGATGTATACGTCTCTGAGTCTTAATGTCCTTGGAACAGCTTTCTTAACCAACTGGAGTTTAAGCTGTTAAAGATGTATACGTCTCTGAGTCTTAATGTCCTTGGAACAGCTTTCTTAACCAACTGGAGTTTAAGCTGTTGGATTCTCCCTATTTCCCCCGCTTCATACCTTTTCCCAGCATGTATGTGTAATCCAATAAAGAGGGTGAGAGAAGTCTTCAGCTCTTTCATCTTCACTCATGTTTTCCTCAGCAGTGCTGTTGGAATTCACACGTTCTCTCTTCCCTGAGAAAACCCCTGAAACGACTGAACACAGGAGTAGAGTTACTGAGAGGCCCTGTAGAGCCCTGTTCCCTCGTCTCCGTCAGGCTGCTGAAAAAGGATTTCACTACTGTAGTATCCTTCCATCCACTACCCTGCTTCCTCCACCCATCCCTGGCCTTTCATCCTCGACTTGGGCAAATCTCTGAGGCTTTTCCTCCTCTCCTCCTCATCACTCAGCCGTTTTACAAGTCATTTATCCCCTCGTTCCCTGAAGTGTGTGTGTGGATTTACACTGAGTGCACAAAACATTAGGACCATGACATAGAATGACCAGATGAATCCAGTTGAAGGCTATGATCCCTTATTGATGTCGCTTTTTAAATCCTCTTGAATGAGTGTAGATGAAGGGGAGGAGACGAATTGAGGCTGTTCAAGTCAATATTAGGAAGGTGTTCCTAATGTTTTGTGTGTGTGTGTGTGTGTGTACTTACACAATAAGTGTGATGGTGTTAGAACATTGTCTGAAAAATGTAGTGACTTCAGGGTATGAATGATACATAATGGTCAATGCCATTTGCCACAGTCTAAAGGAATTATATCTTGCTATTGTAAATGTATTTTCTTTGTCTCAAATAAGTGTTTTATTGTAGTAAATGGTAGAAGTAGCTCAATGTAGATACAGTATTCACCAGTATTGTTGTAAAATGCACATTGAGTTACCAAGTGGGCATTCAACATGGATTTTCTATTATGTTTCCGTAGCATACACTGAATAGTCCATCTCACCCTATTGAAGTTGCTATTCACAAAGCATATTGTCCTTTTGTTGGGACATAATAGTGTTGCAGCTCTTTCTCTTCTGGTATCATTCAAACCCCAACCTCCCCACCCTCAAGGTCTATGACTATGCTGGTGAGCAGACACGGAGAGAGGTGCTTGGTCTGCCCAGGAGCAGCCCATTGGCTACGTCTCTCATCTGGCCAACCAATCACCACAGGTTTAGCCTGATTATCCAGCCACTCCCTGCATAGGAAAAGCGCTAGCCAGTAACTGTTATGTCAAAGCTTACTCTTCCACCTGTAATCCCAGGCATCCTGAGTAATTGTGACTAGAAGGGCATAATGGCTCCTAACTCTCCTAGGAAATTAGCAGTCTCTCCACCTACTGCCAATAACTTATTTTATCCCTCCCTACCGACCTTTCAACTCTCATTCATCCAGAGACAAAGAGAGGGAGAGAGAAACGGAGAGGGAAGGGCTAGAGAGTGAGGGAGGGGATAGATAGGCTAGCTAACATGTTTCTCAGGTCCGTCTTCACGTCGTGCTGGGGAGGGCAGACGATTAATCTTCAACGTCAGTTGGTTTTCTATACAGGATTCTATCAGCACTCAGACAAGTGTCCCTCAGCAGGGGAAGTTTGAAAAACAGACATTGTATGGGATGACCTCATTTTAGAATGTTATAATAAAGCCTTTGTTTTTGTCATCCTCTTACTGGCTGACAAGCCGACTCTGGTTGAAGCTCAATGCAAAAGTTAATCTGATAACGGCAGACAGTCCTTGTAGATTTTCACTGTCATTCAGACGGAGTCTCTGAGACTTGCGTTATCAAGAGAGATGCACTATTGGGTGGCTGTCATTAAAAAAGCAGAAAGCAGTTATGTTTTTGCTTCAGGGATTCATCTTTAATGTGATAAAACACCTGAGAAAATGAAAGCAATGGATTAAGTAGACACAGAGACGTGTGCGTTATTGCTTTGGGATATACCAGTGGGTTTTCTCTTGACGTATGACTCACAAAAGTCATTTGTTTCACTTAATAATAGCAGCAAGGGTAAACATTTGGGTGTCCATATTCACAAAGTCCATCAGGATCAGCTTCCTCTTCTTTGTTCTGATCTAAAAGGCAAAACGGATTCCGTCTCTGAGACTTTGTGAATATGGGCCTCGGTCCTCAACATATTTCTTATCCTAAAGTTCGTATTGAACAAAGTAGAAATCCATTAACTATGCAAAGAGCAGTTAAGCGGTTGAGGAAGCCATGTGCCAAGTCATGAGGCTGATTTTGTAAACTCAATTAGTTCATTGGAGTAGCATTCCGTGATAATAAATACATCCTCTTTGTTTGTTCGTTCTAGCAAGAAAAGTGTGAACAAATAACCACGCTGTGTGCAAGGCGGGTCGCCCCCAAGACGACTTAAAAACAGATTTGTGTGCAGTTGTTAAGCTAAAACAACATCCAAAGTATCTTCGGATTGCAGGCTGTATTTGAGTTGGCTAAAGAAGGGAGCACAAAAGAATGCCAAGATCTGATTTGAAGAACTCTATGGATGCAATTGTTCAATGTTCCTATTCCAACTCTCTAAGTCTACAGCCTTAAAGTACAAATATTTTGGTATTTATTTCATTTATCCACTGTTGATACAGTCCCAAAATGTTTTGCATGTCAGCAGTCAAGTTTTCAAAATAAAAGTGTCACTTGCACCATCATTATGATTATGCATCATCATGATGATGATGGCAAGTGACACTTTTATCTTGAAAACTGTAGACTTGGGAATATGAAAATGGAGAAATGGCATCCATAGTGAGTTCTTCGATCAGATCTTGGTATCCAAAATCCAAAGGATCTTGTGGAGCTCAGATTGAGATATGGAAGACTATTCTGGCCAAGAGGATCCAGTCTTCTGTAGCATAGGATATGGTGATGAGTGTCATCTCTACAACACCGAACAATCCTTTAAAGATGCAAATATATGGGGCTACACCTCATGGTTTATGCATTATTGTATGATGAGAATATTTTATTACGCAAGCAGGTAGCACGTTACGAATGACAATGTCGGATACACATTTGTGAATGCAAGGAAACAAGATTTGTTTTAAATAAAACAATGAAAGATGGATTCATCTATTTTAAATAAACTGTAATGGAACTAGAAATGTTCATCCTTCCCTGGTTTCTCTCTCCGAGTCTCTTGTGCTATTTTGGGATGTGAGAGCAAACATGGAGCATTTGGTTTTTCATTTGAAATGCATTGCAACATTCAATCTAACCATATCAAATGTTAATACAATCTTATGCTTGTAATTTCAACAATGCTTCACAGACTAATTCATCATGTGAAGTGATTCATTATTTAGACTTTAATCACACTCCCTTTGATTGTTCCTCATGGTGTTCCACCAGATCATAACAATAAGATAGGACGCGTCCCAAATGGCACCCTATGTTTACTGGATAAGGCCCTACTTTTGCCCCGAGCCCTGGTCACAAGTAGTGCACTAGAAAGAAAATAGGGTGCCATTATGGACGCAGTCATAGAAATACTCAAGGCTGCATGTGTTTGTAGTCATTTTCACATGTGTTTGTAGTCATTTTCACATGTGTTTGTAGTCATTTTCACATGTGTTTGTAGTCATTTTCACATGTGTTTGTAGTCATTTTCACACGTGGGTGTTCAAAACAAAGACCAAGGAAGATGAGATGACGCGTAACGGAGCTTCAGATATTATACTTGAGTAGTCATCACGGCTCAGATGTGATTATCGATGAATCCTCTCTCCAACGCCCCATGTGTAGCGTTGGTTATTGAAAAACATGTGCGTGCCATATCCTGTGTAGGGGAACACTTCTACATATGAGGAGGTATACAGTAGTTAAGTACATGCATCGTTAACAGATGATTTCTTCCTCAGATGATCGATGCCTTGACCCTCACCTCTCTCTCCTCACTGAACAGCCCCACAAACAGTCCGCCCCCATCTCCATCTCCTCCAACCAGACATCTCTCTAAGAAGACGCTACATTAAAAGCAATGTAAGCAACTGAAATATAAAGGAATTTAGTGCGCAAATACATTTAAGGAGTTCAAGCAGTGCAGTAAAGAACGCTCTTGGCGCCATAAAAAGGGCCTCTGGCATCTGAATGTACAACATGTCAGTAACACCAGGCTGCCGCCTACCCCTGATATTCTGCATTATGGATGTGTGTCAGTTTGACTGTTGTAAGCCCCACTCAACACCACTTGAAAAGCCACACACACACACATTTTGGTGGAGTGTGTGTGCACGGACACACGTGCATGTAGGCTACACATTAGTATTTATACGCACACACACTCACGCAATATATACAGTGGCTCTGCATGATGTGAGTGTACTAATACAGATTTTGCTGTACAGTGTGAAAATATAGCAGGTCACTAACAGTATTGTATGCACTTCCTTCCCCTGGGGCCTGGGGGAGACAGTAAGGGAGGCCCCCATAGCACACACACACGAGATGTGGGAGACACAGTAGTCGCTCTCCGTGGTGCTGAAATCCCAGAGGTTTTGAGTTGTTGTCCAGGGTTGAAAATGGTCTTTATCTGATGTTTTTTTTGGTAGAAAATTGCAATGTTTGTTTCACTAAATCTCCAAACAGATTTATAATAGAGTGTATCTATGAAAGAACAAGTCTGCTAAAATTGAACAAATTCCCTTTTATTAAAAAGAAGGAACGGAAGAAAAACTATGAATTGATGTTTGAATGAAAACATAGTAAACTACTTGATTTCTGAAATAAGGGCTCACATTGTGAACAGATTGAAATACTTTATTAAACCGGGGCGCTGATAGTCAAGGAGGCTACAGAATTCAACTGAAATATGCTGAAAGAAATCATATTTTCTATACTCCCTTTAATGTTGTGTTGTGTGTCCTGGCTGAATTCATCAGCGGTTCAAGGATGCATTTCAGCAGCAAATGGCAAACTACCATTTGTACAGACAAAGGCAAACAAATCTATCTCTGACCGTTTGATAAACACAGATCATGAATGAGTGCTTTCCAGTTGTCACCATTTCTCTATGTAGTGCTCTAGGTCAAAAGTAGTGGACTATATAGGGAATAGGGTGCCATTTGGGACGCAACCAATGCGTTTGGTCTGAATATGAAGTGTCTCTCTCGCTTCCCTGGGAGTAAACAAAGCCTCGCCAGTGTCACTGACACAGAATGGAGTGTGAATGGAGTGTCTGTCACTCTGAAAGGGATTTGACATTGAAACCAGAGAGCTGTATAGGCGCTATCTGTAGGAGCACGGCATGGTTCTGGCTGCATGTCTGTTGATTTGATATCTAGTTTTATTTGCATTGCAGTCGCTCTGAAAGGAAAGCAAGGATAGAAGGGACACAGTCTTATGTGTTGAGATGTCGATGGAGTTTTTGATGTGACTCAGAGTCTTGAGACTGAATTAGTGTCCCAAGGTGACATCTTTTGAATGAATAATGTCACATAAAAGGGTTGACAAGCAACATTCAATTCAAGATGTTTTGATGTACAGTGTTTGAGTGCACCACTTTTAACATACATTTATTAATCCTGTAGTTATGGATAGATATGCTAAATCAATCAAATTGTATTCATTTGAAGCATGACAGTAAGACAGAAAAATGTTTGCGTTGATGTTTTAATTTAGCCAGAAATAAATATAAAAGAGTAATGAAATCGATGAGAAATGAGCATTTATTCGGCTCAAACCATAAATCATTAAGTCTAAACTTTTGCCTTCCAATATGGAATGAGCAGCCAGCGTTAAATGAGGATGAAATGGTGAATCAAAATTTTTAAGGGTTTATACATCTAAGAGCATTCAATCAAATAAACATTTTGTCATGGCCAAATCTGAGTTAATAGGTCTGTATAAATGCCTTACATGGATATCTTTTCTTGAATGAAATTACCAGGGATTGGTTGATGCTCTCTCTGTTTACGGTATGCTACATGATGACTGTGTCCGCCAGGCTAGGGTCTAAGGAGAGTGTACGCCACAGGCCCTCTGAAGGCTAGGGTCTAAGGAGAGTGTCTGCCACATGCCCTCTGAAGGCTAGGGTCTAAGGAGAGTGTCCGCCACAGGCCCTCTGAAGGCTAGGGCCTAAGAGAGTGTCCGCCACAGGCCCTCTGAAGGCTAGGATCTAAGGAGAGTGTCTGCCACAGGCCCTCTGAAGGCTAGGGTCTAAGAGAGTGTCCACCACAGGCCCTCTGAAGGCTAGGGTCTAAGAGAGTGTCCGCCACAGGCCCTCTGAAGGCTAGGGTCTAAGAGAGTGTCCACCACAGGCCCTCTGAAGGCTAGGGTCTAAGAGAGTGTCCCCCACAGGCCCTCTGAAGGCTAGGGTCTAAGGAGAGTGTCCGCCACAGGCCCTCTGAAGGCTAGGGTCTAAGAGAGTGTCCGCCACAGGCCCTCTGAAGGCTAGGGTCTAAGGAGAGTGTCTGCCACAGGCCCTCTGAAGGCTAGGGTCTAAGAGAGTGTCCACCACAGGCCCTCTGAAGGCTAGGGTCTAAGAGAGTCTCCGCCACAGGCCCTCTGAAGGCTAAGGTCTAAGGAGAGTGTCCGCCACAGGCCCTCTGAAGGCTAGGGTCTAAGGACAGTGTCCGCCACAGGCCCTCTGAAGGCTAGGGTCTAAGAGAGTGTCCGCCACAGGCCCTCTGCAGGCTAGGGTCTAAGAGAGTGTCCGCCACAGGCCCTCTGAAGGCTAGGGTCTAAGGAGAGTGTCTGCCACAGGCCCTCTGAAGGCTAGGGTCTAAGAGAGTGTCCGCCACATGCCCTCTGGAAGGCTAGGGTCTAAGGAGAGTGTCTGCCACAGGCCCTCTGAAGGCTAGGGTCTAAGGAGAGTGTCCGCCACAGGCCCTCTGAAGGCTAGGAACTAAGGAGAGTGTCCGCCACAGGCCCTCTGAAGGCTAGGGTCTAAGAGAGTGTCCGCCACAGGCCCTCTGAAGGCTAGGGTCTAAGAGAGACTCCGCCACAGGCCCTCTGAAGGCTAGGGTCTAAGAGAGTGTCCGCCACATGCCCTCTGGAAGGCTAGGGTCTAAGGAGAGTGTCTGCCACAGGCCCTCTGAAGGCTAGGGTCTAAGAGAGTGTCCGCCACAGGCCCTCTGAAGGCTAGGATCTAAGGAGAGTGTCTGCCACAGGCCCTCTGAAGGCTAGGGTCTAAGAGAGTGTCCACCACAGGCCCTCTGAAGGCTAGGGTCTAAGAGAGTGTCCGCCACAGGCCATCTGAAGGCTAGGGTCTAAGAGAGTGTCCACCACAGGCCCTCTGAAGGCTAGGGTCTAAGAGAGTCTCCGCCACAGGCCCTCTGAAGGCTAGGGTCTAAGAGAGTGTCCACCACAGGCCCTCTGAAGGCTAGGGTCTAAGGAGAGTGTCCGCCACAGGCCCTCTGAAGGCTAGGGTCTAAGGAGAGTGTCTGCCACAGGCCCTCTGAAGGCTAGGGTCTAAGAGAGTGTCCGCCACAGGCCCTCTGAAGGCTAGGGTCTAAGAGAGTGTCCGCCACAGGCCCTCTGAAGGCTAGGGTCTAAGAGAGTGTCCGCCACAGGCCATCTGAAGGCTAGGGTCTAAGAGAGTGTCCACCACAGGCCCTCTGAAGGCTAGGGTCTAAGAGAGTGTCCACCACAGGCCCTCTGAAGGCTAGGGTCTAAGGAGAGGAAACAGTTTTTAGTCTGTGGTACATGCAGGTGTCTTGAAATGTCAGGGCAGGTTTTTGTAATATTCTATTGGTTTCCAAATATAAAACTGCCCTTTGCACAGTGTGAAGCTGTGCACAATGGAACTTTAGAAACAGGCTTTAGAAACATAAACAATGTCCCAGGTAGTTGCAATTATGTACAATTTATACATAGTGATTTCTTTCTAGAGAAATAGTCTGTATAAGGCTGCGGGACTGCCTGCCTGGGATCCCCCTGTGTCTGTCTGGCCCAGAGCTCGTTCCTCGGTGGTACACCCTGACAAAAAACGGAATTATCACAGGGATAAATTAGCGGCCGTCCCTGATGGTTTGGCCGCCAGGATTACATTTTTCCTTGTCCTTTTGTTCTCTCACCCCCCTAACCCCCCCCCCTCCACCCCCCTCCCCGGAGCCTCTACCACCCCTCTCCCACTAAACACTGTGGGAGTTGGATGGGGAAGGAGGGAGGTAGGAAGAGAAAGAGGTAATGAGAGAGGGATAGATGAAGGGAGGGGAAGAGAGGGCTTATGGGTCTTTCTATAAATAATGGGGACAATGTGTGACATTGGGATCAACTTTATAAAAAATTGAAACTAAATATATATATTTTTTCACATGTGTACTTAGAGGAATATATAGTATGCAAATTGGCCCATAACTCCAACTATACAACAACATAGGCTATACATCCTTTAAGCAGGGTTTATACAGACATTGACATGTCATATTCAAGGACTTACAGGGACTTTTTCAAGCACTTAATTGTAATTTTCAAGGATCTCAATGTTATACAATAGTATAATTTATATAATTGTACATATAGGGCCTAATCCAGAACCCTTCTCCTCCCCCCAAAAGCATGCAAAAAGTGTCAAAAAAGTAGGCCATTATCACTTTAAGGATCGTTCATTTTTTAGGCCTTGCCAATGCATTGATCTGTGAGAATAATGTGGACAATGCCTGACTAAATAGATTGGATGCATTCATGGCGATTATTCTGTAGCCTAAAGCCATGAATAGCGGTAGCATTCATCTCACCATTTGAATCTTACTATCACTGTTTTTATAATGAGAAAGTTACCAAAAACCTGGTTCCTTTTTTAATAAAAGGATTTGTGTGGAAAGCCAACATTAGATGTTGAAACGTCCAGAAACAAACGAACGTGGCCACATCTATCACAAAAACTGATAAAAAATGTTAGCATGGATAATTATAAAGGAGAATTTAAAAATGGGATGAAATAATTTTCATGCACCAAATTGAGGAAATGCCAGATGTTCAAGGTAGGCCTATTCCTTGCAAGTGTAACATGGAAAACACAATGTATTTGTCATTTTATTTCATTACATTTACATTACCATATCATATTGTGAAGAAGCCCACTAGGCTATGTAATGTGTTGTCAATATATAAAATAATTAAAAGGAATAGCATTGGGTGTTAATCAATAGTGTATCCTTCAGAATTGCGCACAGTAGATCTAGACTCTGTGTCCAATCCAAGGCACGAAAACATGAACTCATTACCTTGATGCTTTCACTGTTAAATCTAATGAGACCCTGCTGTAAATTAAGCAGACAACAACAGGTGATCAACATCAATTCGCTAGGGATATTAGATCCAACATGGATCCAGGCATAACGAATTAGACTCCAAAATATTCTGGACATTGCTTGGGTCTTTCCAGCACTTGGGCTGCTGTCAAATATGGTGTAATTGCAGACTGAAATTTGGGGCGTTTCTCGCTATCAGGAAACGCCTATTGATACCTGCCATTGGTAAATTCCGGTCTTGCAAGACTGATAGTTTCTCAACACAGATTATTTGTTTACATTGTAAGGATAACTAATGTGGCAGGTTGGGATAATTCACGTGGCAGGTTAGGTGAATTAGCGAGGCAGGTTAGGAGGTTAAGTTTAGGAAAATGGTTACGGTTAGGTTTAGTTACAATGCTACTGCTGTCAACAACTGTTTTCTCAGAGTCTAAAGAAACGGCCATGGACCAATAGCGAGCATCAATGGGTGTAACTTGATATCGAGAAACGCTTCTATCAGAAAACGCCCCTAATTGCAGTCTGCAATTACACCCTTCTCCTGTTGTTGCATCACATGTTCTATCACAACAGCTGTTCGTCATTTCAGGTCGCAGTTGCAAATGAGATGATTTCTGAGATCTCAGTTCGACAGCTACTGCAGATCCAGGATTCTTACAGGGTTCAAGTTCAATGTCCAATTTAACTGATTAATGCTTAATATATGATATATCGACAACTTACACTGGCATAAATGCAAGGACAGAAAGGTAATGTCTTGTGTCACACGTTCTTGGACAAATCCGTCAAGACACCAACCATGATAAAGGGTTAAACTCGTGAATTTTATTGAATATAGCTTTGATCCTCCTTTATATCTTCATGTAATGATGTGATTTTTTAAATGCAGATTATCATCAATGACTTATCAACAGATAGTAACAAGTTGTCCAGTGTAGGAAATCCTCACTGGTACCCTAGTTTATAGAAAGACCCTTATGGCTTCCCCGTTCCCCACCATCTCTCTCTGCATCCCACAGCGGCAGGCTATCACATCACAGGGCGCTTACAGAATGGTTTTTAATGAGCCATCAGAAGAATTAAGGCTGATATAAAAAAAAAAGACCCATACCCCCTAATTTCCCCTCATTAATTAGACGGAAATTGGCTCATCAAAGGGTTCCTGGGAGCTTCCCTCTCTATGGGAAACATGGTGGGGGGAATTTAGTTCCAGGGTGCTTAGTGTTACTGCATGGATCTAGTTAGGGTGCTTAGCGTGTGTCCCAAATGGCACCCTATCCCCTATATATTGCACAACTTTTGACAAGGGCCCATAGGGCTCTGGTAAAAAAATTTACACTATAAGGGGATAGGAAGCCATTTGGGACGGAGGCTATGCGTAGTGTTCCTGCTTGGAGCTAGCTTGCCTCCAGACATGGGCCTAGCTCTAGCTGCCAGCCAAAGCAGGCTTCGTCAGCACACAATGCTAGGGGCTGGAAACAACAGTAGATTATGCACATACACCAAGTCGTTTCACTGGTTTGGTTTGGAAGGGGATTTTTAAAATGGTTGAATAAGTAGAACTCATTGTAGCCTATATTAATTCCAATTACTTGACTTAGCTACTTGACTTGTTCCTTTTAGTTCCTTGTGGAGCAAAAGGCCTCAACAGTGCAAATACAGTATGTCAAGAAAATCATACCTACAGTATTTCTTCATTGCTTGGATCCAGTGGAGGCTGCTTAGGGAAGGACGGCTCATAATAATGTCTGTAACGGAGCTAATGGAATGGCATCAAACACATCAAAACCATGGGTTCGATACCATTCCACTGACTCCGTTCCAGCCATTACCACGATCCCGTCCTCCCCAATTAAGATGCTACCAACCTCCTGTGCTTGGATCACATGAAATGAAACATAGGCCAACAATATGTTTGATGAAGGTCATAGTACTGTTCCTCACGCATCCATAGAAATTGTTCAGTTCAAGTAAAGAGCGCGGATTCTGCTATGGCTGCTCGCATCTTCACATACAACGGCGAACACTCACCCATGGATTCATCATGTCCTGACCAGAACCAAGGTCGTGTACACCCCCCTCTCAGCCTGCCAGCTCTTTATTTACAAAGGTCTGACTGCTGAACTTTGAGAAGAGACACTGTCTACTGGAATCAATGTAACACAGGCCAGAGGAATGGGCTGCAATTAGAGAGAGTTGAACTAGAAAAGCGTGTAAAGGAGGACTAGTTAGAATTGAAAAAGAGGGGAAACCAGTACCAGGACAGACAGTATAGCAATTCTCTTCAGATGCTGTACATGAACAGAATACTACAGAATTTTCAAAACAAACCTTTTTCTTTTCTCTGTAGTGCAAAAAAAACAAAACAATTACAATAATATAGACGTAATTTAACGTAAACTTTGTTTACTTTTTAATTTGTTATGATCAGTCATGATTTTTGTATCATATTGTCAAATAAATTACTTCAAAAAGTAGGCTACCTGCGCATCGTCCACTCCGAAAATATTCCAGCATCTAAACAGTGCACGGTGCACTCAGGCCATTTAATGGAAAGATCTGTTACAAAAAACTAAAAGTGTAATGACATTCAACGATTGTCATTGGGTCTACACCAGGGCTCTTAAATTGGAATGCGCTTTTATTTTCTTGTGTATCACTGTAGCAGTACAAATTGCATTTTAAACAAATAGGAGATTGGTTCAATTAGCATTGTTTAGTTTTCTTTAGCATTTAGGGAGGCTCATATCTCATGTGTAAGACTCCCAGATTTTTTTTTTTCTCTCTCTCTCTCTCTCTCTCTCTCTCTCTCTCTCTCTCTCTCTCTCTCTCTCTCTCTCTCTCTCTCTCTCTCTCTCTCTCTCTCTCTCTCTCTCTCTCTCTCTCTCTCTCTCTCTCTCTCTCTCTGGGACCTGTGATGTATCTGCATGAATTAGTCCTTTCATTTGTCAGCCAGGTAAAACAGGAGGATGGAGAGAGATGAGAAGACGAGCCGTGTCGACTGCTGAAAGATGTTAGCAGCCATTCCTCATGAATCCTAAATCACAGTGAATTAATTCATGTCTAAACTGCGCCACAAATAGACATTCTCTCCTGCAAGACAGAGAATCCTGGATCCACATTTAGCAGGTTGTTCCTTGAAGTTGTTCGTTCATCAAGGGGCCGGGCTGTTGGGCAACTGTTTGTCAGTTCAGGATGTGACAATAGACGGAGCTAGAGATGGAAACAATGGTACAACTTTAAGATACTGATGACAAATCAAATATAAAATCTGGCTGAAAATGATGTTCTGAAATGGATGACATGGCATGCTGACTAGTGTCAGCAAAGATTCATGGATTATTCAGAGGATATATATATATTACTTAGTACTACCTCTGAACTGACATGTTCAAGATAGTTGAATACTACTTGACAAACAGCCCATAATACTTGGGGAAACTAGATATAATGTTGGTTGACACATGTACAGTACCACAGCATAGCATAATACATATAGAAGTGTCAATTTTCACAGCATCAAATGACCTCTAGGTTATAAAGAGCAGTTTTATGGTACATACAGGCCGTAGTCTAGTCCTCGAGACATAACTAGACATACATAACTATCTATATGGTGACATTGTATATTCATTTTCCACTAATGTTATACTCGACTGGCTCTCAGTTCCTGGAAAAGGAATTGTTGTGGAGGCTTTCGTTGCAAGGCTCTCTCTGGGTTATTATGTTATTCAAAAGAAAACCGCAATGGAACACGAACAGAAAGGAAGGAAACAACACAGTAAATAGGAGTTGGCTGACTGAAAAGAGGAGCAGAAGCACAGAAAACTACTGAGTACGGCGGAGAGAGACAAATCCAGTGGACATTAAAGCACACAGACAAAGAGAGAGCTACAGACCCGGATTTAAGCAACAATGGTGAATAGTGGAGACTTTGAACTGAACAAGCAGCTCATAAAAGAAAATAACGTTTTGACGAAAGGATACATTTAAAAAAACATTTTTTTCACCTGTCACATATTTTTATTTCACCTTTATTTAGCTAGGCAAGTCAATTAACAACACATTTTTATTTACAATGACAGCCTACCTACAGGGTCAGCCCCTGGAGCTAATTAGCATTAATTGCCTTGCTCAAGGACACATCGACACAGCTGACTTGTCAGCTCTGGTATCCAAACCAGCGACCTTGCGGTTACAGGCCCAACGCTCTAACCACTAGACTACCTGCCGCCACTTGCAGTCTGGCAAACCAGAAAACATAAGACATAAGAAAGCAACAACTGTATTGTGCATTATGATCAAAAACCATACAACATAGAATGTACCTATAGACCTGAATTTGCAGTATTGTAGTAAAGATTTGTATAACTAACCCAAGATAGACCAGAGCCTGTCGTTTCCAATGGGAGCAAATTAGTCATAGTGGGCAGAACAAGCAAGGAGGTGGGCAGAGCCAATCACAAGCTAGCGAGACACTATTGGCATCCTAGCATGTATTTTGTGACAAAACTGCACATTTTAGAGTGGCCTTTTATTGTCCCCAGCACACGGTGCACTTGTGTAATGATCATGCTGTTTAAACAGCTTCTTGTTATGCCACACCTGTCAAGTGGATGGATTACAACAGATTTTTCACAGAGTCAGCTCAGGAATTCAAACCAGTGACCTTCCAATTACTGGCCCAACACTTTTAACCACTAGGTTACCTGCCTCCCTAGAGTAGCTAGATCAACTTGATCAAGTCTGTTTGAGTGCTTCTCGAAGCATCCAGGAGATGGGCAGCCGTGGACATGAGAGGATCTGGAAACTCATAGCTCTGCTAGATGGTCAGCGGAGGTGGTGGTCAGAGATGGTCATGTCAGAATGTCCAAGGGCTGGCAGGCTGGCAGCACCATGTCATCAGTGCTTCTCTGCTGTCTGCAGCTTCTCTGTATTGAGACTCAGTGATGAAGTTTGAGCTCCCCACAGAGTACAGCCCACTCCTTACTTCAGAAGTGTTTTCTTGAGATGTCCCACAGCCAACTCTGCATGCAAAACCATCTTATTGGATCAACATTGGTGAAAAACAACCCAAAGTCAGTAGCTGTAATACAAATGAAAACACACACCTGCTAGCTAGCATTAGCATTAGCTAGCTTGTTGACAACGCTGATTGTCATCAAGTTACTGCCAGGAATTTAGTTCATGATATCAAGTCTGGATCTGCTCTAATTTATTTAGCAATTTACATAAAAACGATTAAATATGATTAAATATGTACAGAATTTACATGAGCTCTCTGCCTAGGCTTCCACTAGGCGCCATGGCAACTATAGAATTGCAGTTTTCACAATATGTGCAGCTATGAGCCACAATGGAGTAATCCACTGCCATGCCACCCTTGGACCATACAACACGCCCATCTCCTTAATCTCCTGAACACCTTAAATGACAACCGTTTTCAGCCAGAGCGGAGAGGGCCAGGTGATCCTGAGTAGCAACTCTATGTTCTGATTTGGGACAATGTGAGTTTCCATCAGGCTGCCCAGGTCCGCAACTGGTTCCATGACCATCTCAGGTTTACAGTTCTCTATCTTCCCCATTTCTCAACCCCATTGAGGAGTTGTTTTCAGCATGGTGGTGGAAGGTGTACGATCGCAAACCCCATGAACGTTTGGCCCTTCTCCAGGCAATGGAGGAGGCCTGTAATGACATTCCAGCAGAGTCCTGTCCTGAGTGAATGCGTCATGCCAGAAGACATTTCCCCCGCTGTCTGGCCAAGGAGAAGATCGCCTGTGATGTTGATGAAAATCTGTGACCGGACCAAAACAACAGACACGACTGATTTTATTTTCGCAATGGATTATTTGTTTCTTGACATGATTTAGATTTTAAAATGTATCTAACACATACAATACAGTAGTACAAATAGGCCTATTTTTCATCCTTTACATATGCAAAATATATTTACTGTATGTTTGCATTTTTACTGTATGTGTGCTTACAGTATGCTGTTTGACATGTATTGAGTCATGTTGAGATATGAAACTAGCATTTTTATTCCTTTCTTGTTTGAGTAAACACAAACAGTATACAGTGTAACAACAACATCTTAGTCTTTACACTGAAATAGGTTCTGATAGTAGTGTTTTGAATATGTCACATTTGTGTGATCTCGGTTGTCACTAAGTTAGATTCATTTGATGTCTGTGTGTGTCTCATTTGTACGCAGAGTTTCATTTTGAGCAGGGAGGACATGATTCTGATTGCTGTGTTTCGTTTAGCAAGATGTCTGTGGGGTTTGGGGAAATTGGCTAACTGTTTTGTGTTTAGAGTTTTGAGTAGCTGAAATGTAGTTTCAGCAAACGTGTTAACAATTGGGTAAAACTGTAATACATGTGATGAAGTAAATAAAGGTGATGCAAGGAGTTGACATTGTTGTTAGAAAGGGATTCATGATATAAAGTGTTTGTGTGTGTATCTGTGCGTCCGAACATGTGTGAATGAGATCACCTGTATACATACAGGATGAAAAATGTAATCCACCTCAGAAGGTTGAGGTCATGGGTGACTAGACTAGCAAGGGCTACTTGATATTTTGAGATGTTTTGTGTTATTCATTTGATTTCCCTATCTAGATATCTTTATGCATGGGAGAGAGAGGGGGAAGAATTATCCCAACCTTTTTCATAGCCTCAACAGTGTAAACTACAGATTTTTCTCCTTTTAAAACACATTATCCCACAACGATTTTCCTAGCTCCTGTACATTGAAAAGATGTTATCTGTGTTATACTTTTGAGTGCTTATTCCCCAGCCTCCTTACCATATCCATCTCTGCCACCGGTTATATTTAATTGAAAACCTGATTAAATTTTAAAACCTCCATTTGGTACAATGTAATATTGGCTTTTTTGAAAGCGACTCCCCTGGGACTTTGAAGTTCACATAGCCGAGCAGAGTCTGTGACTGCAAGAGGTCACTGGGTGATCCTTAATTCTATCGCTGCCTATCTGCACATCTGTTTTACTACTTTCTACATAATGTGTTGAGAAAATGTACCTTACAGTCAGTTTGCTATACTGATCTGCTTTAGGGAGCATCCATATGTTAAACTGGGAAATTGCAGGACATTTGCTCAGAAACAGACAAAAAAAGTATGTCTGCCCAGTGCCCACCCAGAAATATCATCCTGGAATCAGCCCTGCCTAAGACCATTCTGTATGGTCCTAGAATCGGCTCTGCCTAAGACCATTCTGTATGGTCAGCAACAATGCAGAAGAAAAAGGGTTTCTCTTTTTTTACCAGGCAAGTCAGTTAAGAACAAATTCTTATTTACAATGACAGCCTACCTACAGGGTCAGCCACTGGAGCAAATTTAGGTTAAGTGCCTTGCTCAAGGACACATCAACAGATGTTTTACCTTGTCAGCTCATGTATTCAAACCAGCAACCTTTTGGTTACAGGCCCAACACTCTGACCACTAGGCCACCTGCCACCCTCTTACTTCAAGGGTGAATGAAAGTAAGAGGAAGTACTTGATGAGGGAATTTTTCCTATTTTTAAAACAGAATCACTGAGGAGAGCAATAACACATAATAACTCTCCGAATGAATAATCCTCATGCGATGACACAGAGTTTCATTCTGGTGAATATGGCAAAAACACTTTTCTGAAGTGGACCATGATGTTCTGAAGTGGATTACATTGTTCTTCAGTAGATTCTACACTCTTAGAAGTAAAGGTGCTACCTTTAACCTAAAAGGGTTCTTCGGCTGTCCCCATAAGAGAACCCTTTGAAGAACCCTTTTTGGTTCCAGGAAGAACCTTTTTGGTACCAGGTAGAACCTTTTTGAGTTCCATGTAGAACCCTTTACATAGAGGATTCTACATGGAACCCAAAATAGTTCTGCCTGGAACCGAAAAGGGTTCTTCAAAGGGTTCTCCTATGAGGACAGCCGAAGAACCCTTTTTTTCTAAGAGTGTAATGTCTCTTAGTACAACCTCTGATCTTCTCACATGTTCAAGGTAGTTACATGATGAATACTAAAAGACAACACTCTGTTTTGACACCATCAGAGAGAAACTGTGATACAGAGACTACACTCTTAGAAGAAAAGGTTATTCGGCTGTCCCAAAAAGGGTTCTTCAAAGGGTTCTCTTATTGGGGACAGCCAAAGAACCCTTTTAGGTTATAGATAGCGCCTTTACTTCTGAGAGTGTAGAAATAAAGTTGGTCGATGTACCACAGCACTCTTTTCATAGTACAGAGTAATGTGTGGCCTGGATGGATTTGGCTTTGGGAACTCTAACACTGAAAGAACCAAGGACTGTTATACACAGCGTCAGTTTTTCTTCTCTCCTTCAAATTCCCTACTTCATGTCACTGCTAGGGTTTATTTATTCAGTTAATATACTTTTTTTTCCAAAACATAGAACTGTATACAACTCTGTATAGAGTATATAACCATTGAGTGTGTTTCTGAGAAGTAGACCTATTTTGTGTCTAACACAACCCAATGATGCCTGGTTGTGTGTTGGTCCAGTAACTGAAAGGTTGCTGGTTTGAATACTGAGCCGACAAGGTGAAAAACCTGTCAATGTGTCCTTGAGCAAAGCACTTAACCCTACCTTTTGCTCCAGGGGTTGACTCTGTAGGTAGGCCGTCATTGTAAAATAAGAATTTGTTCTTAACTGACTTGCCTAGTTAAATAAACAAATATTTGTTTTCTTAAAACACACTTTACATGTATAAACTTGAATGGAAACATGAGATGAGTGAGCCATTATATGTTCAAGCATATCTTTGTCACGCCTGCTCCCATTCCCCCTCTCTGGCGCTCGAGGGCGCCGGGCTGCCCATCATTACGCACACCTGTCACCATCATTACGCACACCTGTCACCATCATTACGCACACCTGTCACCATCATTACGCACACCTGTCACCATCATTACGCACACCTGTCACCATCATTACGCTACCTGTCACCATCATTACGCACACCTGTCACCATCATTACGCACACCTGTCACCATCATTACGCACACCTGTCACCGTCATTACGCACACCTGTCACCATCATTACGCACACCTGTCACCATCATTACGCACACCTGTCACCATCATTACGCTACCTGTCACCATCATTACGCACACCTGTCACCATCATTACGCACACCTGTCACCATCATTACGCACACCTGTCACCATCATTACGCACACCTGTCACCATCATTACGCACACCTGTCACCATCATTACGCTACCTGTCACCATCATTACGCACACCTGTCACCATCATTACGCACACCTGTCACCATCATTACGCACACCTGTCACCATCATTACGCACACCTGTCACCATCATTACGCACACCTGTCACCATCATTACGCACACCTGTCACCATCATTACGCACACCTGTCACCATCATTACGTGCATCAGCGCTTCATTGAACTCACCAGGACTCCTTCACTTTGTTGATTACTTCCTGATATCTGTCTGTTCTTCGGTTTGATCCCTGTGTCAGCGTTAATTACCTGTTTTGTTTCATGTTCGTTTATTTATTAAATATTCACTCCCTGTACCTGCTTCTCGTCTCGCAGCGTCTGTCCTCACAATCTTTCCGTATATTGAGAGACAAACTACCGTAGGTTGAAAAGCATAGTCCTAACAGAGCTGTAACTAACATCAGCCAACTTCACAAAATAATGTATGTTACGTTATCTCTCTGTTGATATAATTGGTGCCAAAAAGAACAAGTCTCCAATTGCATTGTAGTCTCTCTCTCTCTCACACACCCTCTCTCTCTCTCACACACCCTCTCTCTCTCTCACACACACACTGTCCCTCTCACACTCTTTCTCTCTCTCTCACACTCGCACTCTCTCTCTTTCACACACTCTCTCACTCTCTCTCACACTCTCTCTCACACACACTCTCTCACACTCTCTCTCTCTCAAACTCTCTCTCACACACTCTCTCTCACACACTCTCTCTCACACACTCTCTCTCACACACTCTCTCTCAATTCAATTAAATTTGCTTTATTGGCATGACGTAACAATGTACACATTGCCAAAGCTTACTTTGGAGATTTACAATATTAACATAATTAAAATAATAATAAATCCATATTGTCAACGGGACAATAGTAACAACAATAACCAAGGTTTAAAATAACCATACATTAAACAATAACAGTTACAATGGCAGAGAGGACATGTGCAGGTTGGTTGGTCTGTCACACTGTACCTCATATTAGTGCGCCAATCCTGTTGGAGTCTTCCCCCAACAGGACGGGTAACCTATTCTCATCAGAGAGGTCTTTGAAACCTTGAATAAGGGTTTCAAATTTGGGGAAATGACACTCTCTAATTGTTTTGAATGTTTTACATTGGGTCAGGAAATGCAGCTCTGCCCTTCTCAATGGCAAGGCTGTGCTCACTGAGCCTGTACTTTGTCAAGGTTTTTCTAAGGTTTTGATCAGTAACCATGGTCAAATTGTTTGTCACGGTGTACTGTGGATTTAGGGCCTGATAGCAATGCATTTTACTTTGTACTTGTGCTTGTGTTTCCCAATATGTAATGTAGTTTTGTTTTGACTGTGTTATAATTTGGTTTATTCTCTCTCTCTCTCTCTCCTCTCTCTCTCTCTCTCTTCTCTCTCTTCTCTCTCTTCTCTCTCTCTCTCCCATTGTTCCTGTTCAGGCAGCAGCAGGAGAGTAGAGAGTAGTTCTGTGCTAATGCTTAAACCATGTATTGTTAATTGATGTCTTGAAAGGAGTTCTTTCCAATGGGCTGTGTGCCGTCACATCACCCACCTGCATCCCAAATGGCCCGGGTCAAAAGTAGAACACTACATAGGGAATAGGGGGCCATTTGGGATGCAGCTGGAAAGAAGCCAAGCCGGGAACTTGGGCAGCAGAGAGGGTGCCTTCATAGATGATGCAGAAAATATCTTTAATTAAAAGTTTTCTCCCCATGTGATCCCAGCTCAAGTGGATAATCTTTTCTCCTTCCTTCCTTCCTTCCTTCCTTCCTTCCTTCCTTCCTTCCTTCCTTCCTTCCTTCCTTCCTTCCTTCCTTCCTTCCTCACTCCTTTCTCTCCCTCCTTCAAATGGTGGGGTTAAGTAATCCAAGGGGAGGAGTTCCATGTGGGGAACAACAAAAAGTCGTTGTCTTTATCGATGAACAGTTAGGACCGGTTTCCCCGGATACAGATTAAGCCTAGTCCTGGACTAAAAAGCACTTCCAGTGGAGATTCTCTATTGAGCTTGCTTTTTAGTCCAGACAAGGATTCATCTGTTTCCAGGAAACCTCATCTGTGTCCAAGTACTTTCAGAAAGTGTTTGTCATCATCTTTGTTTTATTCAGTGAATCACGGCTACATCTACTTTTCCAAACTCAATCTGCATGTCAGATCACATATTTTTCCATTGTGCACTGTTGGGTAGCAAATGTTTTATAGAGACCTCGAGTCTGATGTTGTCTGCAGAAGCCATTGGCTTTTACATGGTTTGTGTAAAAATGACAAGCAAACTTTACCACTGCAGTCGACAAACACACATAGCCCATCCCCACCTGTACAGACCATTCATCAAACGTCCAATTGAATCCAGTCTGTCTAAACCTCCTCATGAATGTCACATGCCTCACACTCTGTGCCACATCCTGATTTGGTATGAAAAAGTAAATGTTGCATCACGGTTTACAAATTAGTTTTGTGCCAGGGGACGGATAGCTAGGATATACTGTTTAGATGTACTGTAGGCTGTGTACCAAATGGCACCCTATTCCCTATGTAGTGCACTAATTATAGGCCCTGGTCAAAAGCAGTGCACTACATAGGGAACGGGGGAGCCATTTGCGACGCAATGTTTATAGACACTGTTTGCTGTTGCTGCTTCAGTCACATGGAGTGTTCCAGCTCCAACTCGGATTGAATTAGACAGGCTTAACGAGAGAGAGCACTGGATTTGGAGAGGCTTTTCACAATGTCGCAGATCTAGAACAATGCAAAACAAATGAACAAAATGAACCTGCCATTTGGAACACAGGAGTGATGGTTGCTGATAATGGGCCTCTGTGCGCCTACGTAGATATTCCATTAAAGATCTGCCGTTTCCAGCTACAATAGTCATTTACAACATTAACAATGTCCACACTGTATTTCTGATCAATTTTATGTTATTTCAAATGGACCAAAAATGTGCTTTTCTTTCAAAATCAAGGATATTCCTAAGTGACCCCAAACATTTGAACGGTAGTGTACTTGATTAGGAATAAAAAGGGCCGACATAAGTAATTATTAATAAGAGTGTCTGCTAATATAAATGTACAATTAATAGCCTTTGTCTTTTTTCATTCCAAACAAAAGAAAGTGCTGTTGGTTTGTGTGTCATTTGTTGGTCTGAGAGTAGGATAGTTTAGAGAGTAGCTGGTGGAACATGGTACCCAAGCCAAATGGAATTATTCTAAAATGCAGACAGCCATAAGATCAATAGCAATTAAAAGCCTATTACATTTAACTTAATTCAGCTCGGTGACCAATTAGAATGCTGCGGGAACTTTTACAGGGTTGAGTCGAGTTTAATGTGATGATAGATGAGCTTGATATCCATTGCAAGTCTTAAAGTTAGTTAATAATAAGGAATAGATCGCAATGCAAATTACATCAGTCCGTGGATACTTTGGTGGCCCCAGTAGGAATTGAACCCATGACCCTGGCGTGGCAAGCACTATGCTATACCAACTGAGCCGCACAGGACCACTGTACAGGACCACTGTAGAGGTGTAGGATCTTAATTTGACCTATATTGTCACAGCAAAATAATGCTCCAGCAATAGGATTTGAACGTTTATCCTGTCAGAGAGAGAGAGAGCTGAGGGAAGAGGAGGATGGAGGATGAAGCGTTCAGACAGAGAGAGAAAGAGAGAGAGAGTCAGCTCGGCTCAACAGAGCGAGAGAGAGAGACCAGCTGTAACACTACTGTCAGCCAACAGTCCAGCTCAGAGATATTATTGTCAACCATTCACTACAACTTAATCATGAGGAAAGGCATGGAATCATTAAAATTAATATTTGATGATTAAAAACCTGAAGTGTCATAATTTAAAGGACGGTCTCTTTGAATTGTGAAGGCAAATGTGTCTATTCACTGGAACATAATAACACCAAAAACATTGAATGATTTTGAGTATAATTCAAAATAAATGATGTGTTGATTATTTAATTGTGTTGTCTGATGTCTCCTTGGCAGTGGCAGACATTTCAGGAAGGAGGGGGAGGCAGCATCTGCCTGAAATATCCTTACTTCATGGCTGTCAAATCCAGGACATGTTCTGTAATTGTTGACAAATCCGCCTAGCAACTACTATAGTCCACGAAGGGATTAGTATTACACCTGTGATCCAATGATTTATTTGCCCGTAGGGTTCTGAGTAAGTCTCACGGGAATACTTGAGCACGGGCAGTTCCAGGCAGGGTTGAAATGAGTTAATGTAATATTAACTACATTTTCACATAGTATACCTACATTTTATACTTTATAGACACAGAACAATAAAGCACACACACACACACACACACACACACACAGAGAGGCTAATCTCCGCACACAATTTCCACCTTCAAATGAAGCCATGGTTGGCAGCATCCCTATGGGTTGCACTGCCACCACAATATTTATAGATAGATCCAATGACCATTACTGGGTGGGAGAGTTTATCTGGGGACACTATAGTCAGCCTCTCCTTGTGATCCTGTGGCTAGAGCTGAACAGAGTAATCAGTAATGCCTGTGAAAGATTGGGACAGACACACACACACACACACAGACACAGACACAGACTCACACACCACCCAAACAGATGAGGATATTGTGATTTATGCAATCACCAGTCTCGCTGTTTAGGCCCAGTTAAATGGTTGCTATTAGCCAGAGGCTGGTTCAATACGTAATTGAACCTCCCAACCCATGATGTCTACTATGATTAATCAATCAGAATCATATGTTAAGATGCTACCGATTTATATCGCATGACTTCCACACTCTCCTGTTGATGAGTGAAGATTGATGTTTTTCTCAAGGGATAACAAGAAGTGGCTAATTCAGATGCTGCATTATGGCATGAATGGTTCAATGAAATGTGTCATTTCTAGTCTAGAAATCACCAGAACACCTCAGTCTGAATGCATCATGATGCAAGTAATGTACTGTAATACTGCTGTGGCAAATAGCCTGGCGGGTAGGAGTGTTGGGCCAGCAACCAGAAGTTTGTGCATCAAATCCCAGAGCTGACAAGGTAAAAATATGTGGTTCTGTCTCTGACTAAGGCAGTTAACCCACTGTTCACTGGGTTCTGTGGATGTCGATTAAGGTCCCCTGCACCTCTCTGATTCAGAGGGGTTGGGTTAAATTCAAAAGACACATTTTAGTTAAATGCATTCAGTTGTAAAACTGACTAGGTACAGTTGAAGTTGGAAGTTTACATACACTTAGGTTGAAGTCATTAAAACTCATTTTTCAACCACTGCACAGATTTCATGTGCATGACAAGTAATTCTTCCAACAATTGTTTACAGACAGATTATTTCACTTATAATTCACTATATCACAATTCCAGTGGGTCAGAAGTTACCATATACTAAGTTGACTGTGCCTTTAAACAGCTTGGAAAATTCCAGAACATTATGTCTTTAGAAGTTTATGATAGGCTAATTGACATAATTTGAGTCAATTGGAGGTGTACCTGTGGATGTATTTCAAGGCCTACCTTCAAACTCCGTGCCTCTTTGCTTGACATCATGAGAAAATCAGCCAAGTCCTCCACAAGTCTGGGTCATCCTTGGGAGCAATTTCCAAACCCCTGAAGGTACCACGTTCATCTATACAAACACTAGTATGCAAGTATAAACACCATGGGACCACGCAGCCGTCATACCGCTCAGGAAGGAGATGCGTTCTGTCTCCTAGAGATTAACGTACTTTGGTGCGTAAAGTGCAAATCAATCCCAGAACAACAGCAAATGACCTTGTGAAGATGCTGGAGGAAACAGGTACAAAAGTATCTATATCCACAGTAAAACGAGTCCTATATCAACATAACCTGAAAGGCCGCTCAGCAAGGAAGAAGCCACAGCTCCAAAACCGCCATGAAAAAGCCAGACTACGATTTGCAACTGCACATGGGGACAAAGATCGTACCTCTGGTCTGATGAAACAAAAATAGAACTGTTTGGCCATAATGACCATCGTTATGTTTGGAGGAAAAAGTGGGAGGCTTGCAAGCCGAAGAACACCACCCCAACCATGAAGCACAGGGGTGGCAGCATCATGTTGTGGGGGTGCTTTGCTGCAGGAGGGACTGGTGCACAAAATAGATGGCATCATGAGGAAGGAAAATTATGTGGATATATTGAAGCAACATCTCAAGAAATCAGTCAGGAAGTTAAAGCTTGGTCGCAAATGGTAGCTTTGTCATATGTCACATTTTACAAGAAGCTCATTTCAATAATGGAAGATGAATTATGAATGCTTTTCTTACTTAATTTTTCCAAGATTGATTGTGAAGGCACAAGACCGAACAACAACAACAAAACAGGAACCTCGTCCAGAGCCATGACTATACATGAAGGTTATATACGGCTCTGTGTACTTGTGAATGCATGGCTGTGCTGTTGCTGGGAAGAAGGAACGTCCTGCCTCCTGACTAAATGCCTAGTGTAATCTTGTAACATTGATACACTAATCGATTACAGGAAGAAGAGGATTTTTGATGAAGAGCCCCTTGAAACCGTAATGGAGAGCTCCCTCCCTCCCTCCCTCGCTCCCTCCCCCCCATTGCCCTCTTAGCAGAGGAAGTTGTAACCGCTTGGACAGGGAGCTCTATCCAGGAGAAGCTGCAGGGTTAGAGAGGCGGCACACAGGTGTTGACGTGAGGGATGGAGCCAGCAACACATTACAGATGGGCAGCAGGTGGTGACTGTATCGACCCGGACCAAAACCCATCAAGTCATTCCAAGAAAATGTCCCATGGATCCAACACCCTGTTCATGGCTCATTCTGGATGCGTCCCAAATGGCACCCTATTCCCTATATAGTGCACTACTTTTGACCAGGGCCCATAAGGGGATGAAAGGGCTCTGGTCAAAAGTAGAGCACTATGCAGGGAGTAGGGTGCCATTTGGGACGCAGCCTCTGTGATCCGTCGTCCCTTACTGATGTGTACTCTGGTGTACATCATAAAGGACATAAGCCAAGCTATCCTATCCTTCATTGATGCGTTTGGATTCATGATTTTTCTCCTACCTTGATCAGCTTCTGTGTTCCTAGAATAATATCCGCAAACACACAGAAGACTGCTCTCTTGTGTACAATATCTAAACTCAAGACGTCATATTACTGCAGACATTACATACAATACACTACATAGAATGAACCCAACAACAGAAACCCTCAGTACTCTCCTCATTAAATATAGAAACACATACACGCCAAGTCGTAAAAACAATGTTTTTTGCACTGTGTGTATAACTCCCAACATGTCCAGCAGCGTATCCTTTCCTCCCTTGTTTTATAAGAGGTTTTCTGTGTCAGTGAATTTTCTGCGTCTCTGCCCTCGTCCACACACTAACCTCTGGGGCTCAGCTCAGCCTTGTTTTATGCATGTCCTCTCTCGGCACGGGCGGGCCAGGCGGACGAGCGCCATCCGGTAATGCTTTCACGACAGGGAGGGAGAAGCGGGGCAGTGCTGCTGCGTGCCAGTTACATGGGGTGTGGAGAGCCATTGGTTGTGGATGGATGCTGCATGTCAGAGATGCCCAAAGCAGAGGCTCTGAGCCTGAAGTGAGGGGTGGGCGTTCTCTGCCTCTCTCTTTCACGGCCTGGATGGCTCTGAGAGACTGGGAAGCGCCTGCCAACTGCTGTTCACATGGGTCAGTCATGGGCCAGTCATGTCCTCATGTCATGCACAGTATGAGAGTACAAGGTTAGAGACAACAACAACAACAACAACAACAACAACAACAACAACAACAACAAACAAAATAACAACAACAACCCAATGAATTGCCAGAGCTAGACAACTACAGTTGCATTGTCCCAGATTCATGGAAGAACTTCTAAGAGGTTTCAGAGAATTTATGATAAATAAAGAGCAAATGGAGAGAGAGATCTTCTGGGAAAGTGTATAGGTTGGACCCTGTGCACCAGGTGCACCTTGGCTGGAATAGTGACCAGAGCCCTATGTGTTTCCCCATGGGCCCTGGCCAAAGGTAGTGCACTAAATAGGGAAAAGGGTGCCATTTGGGACTCAAACACAGTCTTTTACACAGGTCTCTCTGACAACATGTATAAAACATGGGAGTGAGATGGACTGTTACAGGAATAGTATACAGTATGTGAATGCATCAAACTTTACCATTAACAAGTTCACAGTGTGACTCTGAGTGAAACACATGACATGAAGGGGGTTGAGGGGGGACGTTTCCTTTTCATAGAGATACTTTTAGTCCCAATGCAAAAAAAACACGCGCTGTTGAAGGATTTCATGCGTTGGCCTCATATCTAAATATACTGTAGCTTCAGTGCCATATTTCATGGTGTTTCACTGTAAATTGATACAGCCATTGAAATAGTAGTAATAAGTAAGTCGTTTTAGGTAATATCTGTCTTTCATAATAGGTAATGGGTTTCTTCTCAAAGAGTGGAACAGTGTTGCCATAACAGACAATCACTGCAGATGACAAATTGGAACCATGTATTTATCCGTGTTTGGTGCTCATACTGTATTTTGGTTTTACTTGGAACAAATACAAGGCCTTCAGCTATGTGTTTTGGAACCCCTTCCCCTGATCCACTTTCTGTGGGAAGCTCTTTTCATTCCAAAGAATATATATCTCGCTAAACTTGCCCAGATCTTCTTCCCTGGTGTCCTCTCTCTCTCTCCTCCCTTTCTGTGACACTTCACGCAAAAATCCATTATATATGCTTCCTGCTAGGCTTACTCTGGGTCTGAGAAACCGTTCCCTAAAACAGTGAAAGACAGGAACTCTGTAGATAAAGGTTGAACAAAGCTGTCGACCACTGAGGCCCACAATGTAAGACCCTCTCAGTTTTGGCCTTTTAGATCATAATGAATGAGACTCTATTGACAGAGAAGACCTGATCCTAGATCAGCACACTGTTTTACGTACATGGGCTCAGGTGTTCTGCAAAGACTCCTCATGGAGGTGACAGAACCTGAGGCCTCCTGTGCATTCCACACTCCACACTCCACAGCCACCTAGGACAAGAGGTGACTTAGGGGGCTTAGGTAAAAGCATTGCATGCTCTCTTAGATAATCACCAACCGAAGTGGAAGGCACAAAGGTATAGTACGAACATCCCTTTCAGAGGCCGGTTTACACTTTACAAAATCTGAAACCATACAGTGTGAAACAAATCATCACAAATGTATGGATATGGAGAAAGATTGAGGGCTACCCCTGTGACAACAGAAGTCATTGCTCCCAATGATTTACAATGTGCTCTCGATTCCAGTCAATCCTCGTAAACCCCATTTAGGAGGGGATTTTGAATCCACGTGGTCAACAGTCCTCGTCATTTCCTTTCCCTGATTAACAGAGTCCTTTATTGAGCATCCCAGACCTTATTCACAGTCCAACCATTGAAGGGGCCTCTCGTTGACAAATTAGCTAGGCTAAAGACTTCCTAATCACCCTCGCAATGGAGGAATGTCACACTCCTCCCCCACTGTGTTATAGGTCAGGGATCAACATAATCTGCCTGAAAGCCATTTTACTGTAGACCAGACAGACAGAGAACTTGATTAACTCACCACACCGTGATCCAGTATGTTACCGTAGCATCCAGATACAATCGAAGAGAGGGTGTGACTGGAAATGATTTGTGGTGATTATAGCCAAGTTGATTGGGAAATGTTGAGTCAGTAGAGGTCATAGATGACCAGGATCTAACATGTACACCATAGTCAATACATCATAGATGACCAGGATCTAACATGTACACCATAGTCAATACATCATAGATGACCAGGATCCAACAGGTACACCATAGTCAATACATCATAGATGACCAGGATCTAACATGTACACCATAGTCAATACATCATAGATGACCAGGATCCAACAGGTACACCATAGTCAATACATCATAGATGACCATGATCCAACATGTACACCATAGTCAATACATCATAGATGACCAGGATCCAACAGGTACACCATAGTCAATACATCATAGATGACCATGATCCAACATGTACACCATAGTCAATACATCATAGATGACCAGGATCCAACAGGTACACCATAGTCAATACATCATAGATGACCAGGATCTAACATGTACACCATAGTCAATACATCATAGATGACCAGGATCTAACACGTACACCATAGTCAATACATCATAGATGACCAGGATCTAACATGTACACCATAGTCAATACATCATAGATGACCAGGATCCAACAGGTACACCATAGTCAATACATCATAGATGACCAGGATCTAACATGTACACCATAGTCAATACATCATAGATGACCAGGATCTAACATGTACACCATAGTCAATACATCATAGATGACCAGGATCTAACACGTACACCATAGTCAATACATCATAGATGACTAGGATCCAACAGGTACACCATAGTCAATACATCATAGATGACCAGGATCCAACAGGTACACCATAGTCAATACATCATAGATGACCAGGATCTAACATGTACACCATAGTCAATACATCATAGATGACCAGGATCCAACAGGTACACCATAGTCAATACATCATAGATGACCATGATCCAACACGTACACCATAGTCAATACATCATAGATGACCAGGATCTAACATGTACACCATAGTCAATACATCATAGATGACCAGGATCCAACAGGTACACCATAGTCAATACATCATAGATGTGGCTAAAGGGGGTCAGTGGTACAGTAAATGACGAGAGAGAATTCAGTAAGAAATACCTAACAGGACTTTGACATTGACCTTACTTCATTATTGTGATCGTGGTCTTTTGTTATGTTGGATATCTACCAAACCTATTTCTATCCGAGTGTATAATAAACGGTCTCTTTCTATCGTGATCACTTGCTGTGGCAGCTGCCATTAGTGATTTTGATCAAAAGGTCTGGACTTTCCATGTTCAGACGTGGGGCTGGGGCAACCCTGATGGGCATAAAATCACTCCAAGTTCATGAGGCTCAGAGTCGTCTGGGTTCCTCACTTTCCTCATTCAAATACAACGATCCCAGTAAGGTCAAGCAGGAGCCAAGGCCAGAGTCAGGAGAAAAAGAACACAATTGAAAATCCGGCAACAGCCTTGTCTTTTAGGGTAAACAGACCACTGCCATGCAGGGCAGATACCAAACAGTTTCCAATGCCACTTAGTACCTTATGTCTACCAGAGTAACCATTAACCTGTTGTGGTCCTATTCAATTTAAAAGGAAAATTACATGAAAATTACATTATTAATTACATATTATTTTTTTTATTTTTTTGCATAACATTAAAATCCAAAAGAAACCTGTAACTGTTGAAGAATTGCTTTAAAGAATCCACTTTAATTTATCTGGGCTGAGCAGGGTTAATAAATAATGATTTATTCATGAATTAATTCATAATTAACGGACACGTTAATATTCATATAGCAGCTCTGCATTTATATATTTATTAAGCCAAGTAGATACCCAAACTAAAGACTGTAAGTCATTCCTGTTTCAATATAATTTATACGGGTGTTCAGTATGGTGTTCATTGCTCAACCCAAATGATACAGTTGTTGGACGTTTTTTCAAACATTATTGTGGAGATAGAATCGGGGTCTATGTTTTATGTAAATCACGCCTCCCACATAGGCAAGGCAAAAGTTGTTAGAATTTCCGCACTATGCGGTTGGCAATGCCGTTGGCAATGCTGCATTTCTTGGAGAAACTCAAACATCACAGTATAGTACAGTACACACCAGAGGCTGGTGGGAGGAGCTATAGGACAGGCTCATTGTAATGGCTCGAATGAAATCAATGGAATGGAGTGAAACACATTGTTTCCATTCGTTTGATGTGTTTGGTACCATTCCACTGATTCCATTCCAGCCATTACAATGAGCCCTTCCTCCTATAGCTCCTCCCACCAGCCTCCTCTGGTATATACTTAATAGATTCTGCCTTTTTTTACATTAACTGCATGAAGGGGAAAAGTTTTATTGACGTAAGAATATTCCATACAAAAAGTGAAGAGAGAGAATTGTTTTTTATCTACCGACTTGGCAAACTTTCAGTTTCACAGCAGTTCGTTGGCTGAAAAGATGATCAGAACACAGAAATTAGTATCAACAGATGAACTATGTGTCCACTATGAAGGAAGTTATGAGTAGTTTCACGAGCCATTGCCAAAATTCCGAACTATCCATTTAATGCTAGCTGTATCCAAGAGTTCGTCTGACTCTGGGGAATCCCCAACTATCTCTTTAATGTTATATCACATATGTCTGCTGGTGCGGTGCTAATTTTGGGCTCTGGACAAAAGTAGTAGTGCACTTTGTAGGGAATAGGGTGCCATTTGGGACACAAAGAATGTGATTCTGACAGACCTGTCCACACTGGCCTCTGACTGGCGACACCCATGTTCTGGTGAGGTATTGTAGTGATGTAAGAGGTTCTAGTGATTATCAGGAACTTGAAACCTTGGGGGAAAATGGTAAAGATGACTTTGAGGAAAGCCATTAGCCTACTATGGTGGCTTTTTCGTGTGGAAAAGGTTCAGATGTGTAGCCATAAACAGAGAGGTTATTTCAGCACCACAGACGCCGGAATCTAATGTTCAGCACCAAATCCCTGAAGTGAAACAAATCCCTGAAGTGAAACGCATGACGGCCTTACCTTTCACAAAATCATTCAGCAAAGGCTACATGCTAATACACCTTGTTGAATTAAAGACTGACTTATACAAAACTCATTGACATCTGGGCTTCTTTGTAGGCTAATCTCTGCATTAAATAGACAGACATGTCAAATGATTTGACATAGGTGCAGTGCGCTAGCTAGCTCAGTGGGATAATTGACTGAGGGAAGTGAGGGTTTCCTTATTTCCTTATTGCCGTCTCAATAACGCCAGTATATCATACAAGAGCGCTGCTTCAAACTGAAGATTTACCGGTTCACACGTCATGGCTCTTTGGTCCCTGCACCGCCATGTGGGTCCATTACAGGGGTAATCCACTATACAGATAGCCACGCTAGCTTTGCCCTCGTGTGGGTACTAGCAAACCAGCTAGTAAACTAGGAAGTGCTAGGTATCAACAGCTAATCCAGTTGCTATTGACCAATCGAAGCTCACTATAGTTTCCAGCCCCCTACTTGATTGGCTGTTGATACCTAGCACTACCTAGCCTGCATGTCTCATGTGGTCTGTTTATCTGCATGTGTCTGATAATCCATACTTAATTTTTTACATGTTTTCTCTGTAATATAGGATCAAATATATATAGCGTTGGGCCAGTAACTGAAAGGTTGATGGTTCAAATTCCCCAGCCACCTAGGTTAAAAATCTGCCTATGTGCCGTTGAACAAGGCACTTAACCCTAATTGTTCCTGTATGTCCTTCAGTATAAGAGCATCTGCTAAATGACTAAAATGTAAATGTATGTTTCCATATAATTGTTTCTTGCGTTTTGCTTCTGTCGGCTTCACTCTGCTTGTTGAAAATCCCAAATAACTTTTTCACTTCGTGTTATTATTCAGTTATTGATAGCTATAGGGCACTGTGTCTCAACCAGTTTAAGCGCAGATTACCTCCATTTAAGCTTGATTAAATATATATGAAAACACTAAGAGTTCAAATGAGATATGTCAATGGTCCCGTGTAGCTCAGATGGTAGAGCATGGTGCTTGCAACACCAGGGTTGAAGGTTCGATTCCCACGGTGAACCATGACGAAAGAAGATTGAACATGTATGCACTAAATCGCTCTGGATAAGAGCGTCTGCTGAAGAATTGTCAAGGCTTGGCTACTGGATCGAAACTTTGCCAAAGTTTAATTCATGTTGCATACCAGGTGTAATGAATTGGCTCTTTGTATAGCTAAATACTTCGTTAATGGATATTTTATACACGTTTCATTACAGGTACCTACATGGGTCGAACAGCCAGCCAGGGTGAATATGATCTGGAAAACAAAACTACAGTATACACTGCTACACTCCTGTCCTTTCCTCTCGGATGCCAAAACTGGTCCATGCTGGTTAACAGTGATGGAGAGAATGCGGCAATCCATTGGCTGCAGGCTTTGTACATTTCATTTAGTGTAGTCCAATAGCAACTGGAGGTAGAGAGAGGGAGAAAGTGAGAGAGAGAGGGGGGAGCGACTGAACAACCCTGGTCTTTCTATCCTTAATCGCTCGTCTTTGCTGTCCGCTCTCTCCGCGCTTTCTCTATGACGGCAATTAGATTCAGCACAATTTACCGTGCCGCTACAATGACTCACCGAAATTACCTTATACTGTAGGCTATGTGTCATTAACAACCGGAAAGCTATATTTTGCTTTTCCACATAGGACCTGAAGC
This sequence comes from Thymallus thymallus, assembly GCA_023634145.1. Classification (NCBI taxonomy): domain Eukaryota; kingdom Metazoa; phylum Chordata; class Actinopteri; order Salmoniformes; family Salmonidae; genus Thymallus; species Thymallus thymallus. The sequence continues at coordinate 7,499,623 of CM042419.1, forward strand.
GGAGTTTGACTGTCTTTATCTGGACCGCACTATAACGTTGGGATTTTCAGAGGAGCGCACACTGTGGAGTTGTATTTTTTCCTATGTGTTGGTTTATTTTTTATTACCACATCCCTTGAAGTCAGGACTACGAGATACATTCATGCAGTGGGAATACCACAAAGGTAAGTCCTGTTATTAGCCTGCAAATAGTCAGTAAACCCATTTTATCTTTTACATAGTTTAGTTTTATTTAGACCACCTATAATGTGTTTGTTTTCTGGCTATTTTCTGGCGTCTTTCCCGTTATATGGCTTTCCGGACTCGCGCTGCAGACATTTTGAGAAGAGCTTGACTACCACAGGGAATTAATTCTGTCATTTTCTTAAAGTGCGTGGCGCGCAACCTGTTTTTCCAGAAATGTGTATGATCATTACTCAATGTAGTTATGAAAACAAGCCATGTGTTGAACGAAATCGCCTGATGCTCTACGCAATTTAAAGACGTGTTGAGGGGTTGCTTTGCCCAAATTCAGAATTATAAAATTGGGGTTTATTCGCTCCTTATGTAAAGAGCCACAGCAACATGCGTTGTATTCGATCATGATACATTGGCTATGGAGAAAAACGCGCAAAAACGCATTATAGACTAAGGGACATGCCATTCATAACCATAATCGCCTGTGGCCAAATTATTTCACACAAGTCCTAGGAAAGGGCTATCTGTCTTTGGACAGAAAGCAGTACCCATGATGTCCGGTGCTATTTAATCCCTGCAAACGACAAAGCGACTCTTGGCAACCCCCCGATGGAGATGCCATAATTAATGCCATTTAAGAGTATAGGCTGGCTATAAGTGCAACTGTAACCATACACTCACCATCAGTGTTGAAGGGCCAGGTCCACTGTCTGTCTGTCCACTGTCTGTCTGTCTGTCTGTCTGTCTGTCTATAAGTCTGTCTGTCTGTCATCTAGATTCCACACAACATCAGGCTTTTTAAAAGGAAGAGGAGCGTCTTGCAGTGAATGTGTGTTTGACCCACCATTCAGTATAATTTGAACACGTCCCTATACCTTTAAAAAGGTGCGAGGATCATTGTAGACTGCAGATTCCCATCAATGTTGATTCTGGCACCACATCACCAGAGTGAGTTCAGCGGAGAACCACAAGATGGTACTGTGGATATCTGGTGGATTTTTGGGGACGAGACGAATTGGATAAAATGCGTAGGCTACTGTCTTGAACATTCACCTTAACGAATCCTGCTATGTTTTGCTACCTTGCTTTTACGCACACCGAAAGCTCTTTATATCGTGGTTGCATTCTAGAGTGAGCCTTTTAAGATTTAATTTTTGTCGTTGCGAAAGCAAGAGATCATATTCTCATGTCTACGTCAACATAGGAAGTAACCTACAGTACGCAGGCGGGCAGGCATGAGAGAAGGCTGTCACTCTCCTATGAATGATTCTTCAAGTTGTCTTCAAGTCTATTCCACCAACCCCTTGCCTTCCTGCAGATTATAAATAGGCGTGGGCTGTTCGAATTGACACTGAGAATAATATTATAAACGTTGTTAGAAATGTAACAGAGGGTTTAACATTTTTATTTGTAATGAATGAAATGTTAAAATTCTAATATTACCTCAATATATAGGCAACCACAACAACCAATACATTCAATAGGTTACATCCCTAACAGTTCTACAGGCATTTTGATTAGAGCTTTGGAGAGACATCAGTCCTCAAACCAATTGTAGATAAATTGACTATATTGTCATAACACAATATAAGTGTACTAATGCATTACAAAAGGTATATGTTTCCAAATAGGCCTATGTTTGACCTTATTTGAGCGTTAGGCCTATTTCAAACACACTTTGCATATGGAGTGACACGCTGTTACCATAGCTCTCCCAGTTGGTGTCATAATTGTAGGCCTATTTGAGTCAGTCAGTCAGGCCTCCATCAGAAAATAAGACATTTAATTCTCAATTTGAGACATTTTACTTCACTAGTGCAATTTCCCTCAAGAATAGGCTTACGGGTGACATTCTGGGTACAATATGGTATAAGTGTCAAAATAGTATGTAGGCCTGCCTATCCAAATACTCTGTGCAGCATTTCAATTTGGAATCCAGTAGTAGGCATAACCATTCACTGTAAGACTGCATCAAACAACTGTACTATTATAATAACAAACAATTATATGTCATTTAGTTGACATTTCTCTCCAAAGTGACTATTGTGCCTGCATACATTTTTCGTATGGTAGTTCAATGCTTTGTTACATGTATCCAATATTATTTATTAAATTGATATCTGGATGTTAGTGGAATACACGTTTGACCCATGTCTGCTGGCATGGTTACATAGAGCAAGGTTATTACAGTATCACAACGTCATGAGCTATCCTTATCAAATCGATATTGTTTAAAAAACACACACACACACACACACACACACACACACACACACACACACACACACACACACACACACACACACACACACACCACACACACACACACACACACACACACACACCACACACACACACACACACACACACACACACACACACACACACACACACACACACACACACACACACACACTTTACTTTTTTCCAGTGTGGGCTCAGCGGTTGACAATTGATAAATATCATTCCTTTATTGGTCGTCAAGGACCTCTGTTGGCCCTCTATCTCGTTTTAGTGAGGGAGGAAGTCTGGCTTCCTTTCTATTGGTTTATCGCCATCTTTAAGAGGCCAGTAAAGATGTCCTGTATGTGCGTCATGAGAATGTCAAGTAAAGTTCATGTTGAGTTTTGTTTTGTTCGCGTCAATGGTGTGAAAAGTAGTGTACTATAAACAGAATAGGGTGCCATTTGGGACAACATTGTCTACCTACTACAGTGAGGATATACAGCTAACTGAACCAGATGGTTTTATAATAATTAAAATGCAAAGGATGGATTCAGTCTTTATTGATATTCAGAATACTTATCTCTTGTAATCAGACATTATCTCTCTCTTTCTTGTCTGTTCCTGGTAAGGAGGCAGACTGAATGTATTGCATTTATACAGGAACTGCTAAAATATATGAACATAGTTAATTTCAGCTAGTTGTAGTCAATGCAAATCCATGCTGGTTCATGACAGCCAGAGCAGAAAACTTAAGCAATTAGGCCTACATATTACTCCACAGACATAGCTAAAAAATATATTTAAAAAATAATACTTTTTGATTGATTTGACTGATTTCCTGAATCAACATTAAACTTTACCACATTATTGGATCACGTTCCTTATCCTGTCTTTGTTTTAGATCCTGCTTCTCACATTAAACTTTAACTTATTTTTTGAATTATTCCATTTTTGATGTCCTACAGAATATATGTAGTCAGCGATGGCAGTCAGGCATCAGATGTAATCCCCCCGGCAGTGTGAGTATCATTGTCCTGCTGTGTTACAAGAGTGGGAAAGTAATTCATCGACGTCCCTGCTTCGACTAGCAGACCGCCATCGTCTCAGTCTCAATACCATTCTCCAAAATTAAATTACCTGCTGCATGCATAAGCCATGTGCTTCTGACACAAATGTCTGTGAGAGGCTTCTTAACAGGCCAGCTCTTCTATTCATGAGGATTCACATATAAGCTCCTTGGTGGAGTAAAGTACCCTTAGAGAAATAATGTACTCAGTAGACTGGAGTATATTCACCCCTTGCTTGACTATGATACTAGTAACAGAATGCTTATAGGTTGTAATGAAGTGTAGGAGGACTGATGTAGGCTACTTTTGTGAATGGGGGCTCTGGTTTTATATACTATAGTTATTACTGTAGTGTTTCTGCAGATTGTAGTATACTGTATTATTTACTGTGTTTTTGCGGAGTGTAGTACGGTATACTGTCATATTTACCGTAGTGTTTTTGAGGACATTACTGTAGTATTTAGTATAGTGTTTTTGTTTCATTATCTTTGACTTATTAGTGGGGATCTTTTTCCTTGAGGAAACCTACTGGAGAAATGTTAAATAAGCACATCTTCCATAACCTGTAGGAAGGACTGTGTTCTGAACAGAGAGTTCAGAGCTTCCTCTCTTTTCAATAATCATAGGGAACACAATATATGATCTATACTTGGCATGTAGGTTTGCAAGTGTACACTTTAGGGAAAAGGGGTGGAGAATCATCGGGATGCAGCCTTGGAGTTTTCTTTTATTGACACTGCTGCTAAGTGCAAATTATCCTGACCATAACGATGACGTCACACGAGGAAGTAAAGCAGTTTGCCAATGTAGTATCTCTGTTGTTGATTCCACTCGAAACCACACTTTAATGTTGTTGTCTATTCAATGCTATTGATTTGTTAGAAAGATACAATTTCATGCCATGCATCTCTTGCACATTTTGATTATACACAGAGGGGACTTGCAGTCATATATTTGCTATATGCTCAACAAGCGGACATCTATTGGAAGGGATTTGGACGTCATACTGTATGGAGTCTTTGATGTGTTGAGGATTAACTGACATGTTCCATTCTGTTTTCCCGGCAGGGTAACCAACCAAGCTGCAATTGGGTCGACAGGCAAAGACATCTGGAGACAAATACAGGCCAACGATCTATACGTAGACCAACACTCTTGGGATGGGGGGCACCGAGTTGCACAAAGCTGCTCTGATTGGCTGGAGCTCTCTCTGTCAGCTGTCAATCACAGCCTGAGGAGCAGGTTATTGGTCTGGGAGCTGTGGGGGGTGGGGAGAGGAGTTCCAGAACTTCCAGGACCACAATCTGCTTGGCTGACCGCAGCAGGAGCATGTTGAGGGGAACCAGGCCAGGGGGAATCAGTACCTCTCCATGGAGCTCTGGAGGAGCCACAATAGCACATGGAATGGGGATGGTCTACCTATCCAAGGTCTACCTTCTCTTATGGATGGGCTTCCTGTTAGCGTCTGTGTGTCTGCCGGTCGTGGCTCAGACCCCGGTTCACCCTGTTGTCACCACGAATTACGGGAAGCTGCGGGGGTTAAAGACGACGCTGCCCAATGAGATCCTAGGGCCTGTGGAGCAGTACTTGGGGATCCCGTACGCTTTGGCCCCTATAGGGGAGAGACGCTTCCAGCCCCCCGAGCCACCCATGTCTTGGCCTGGGATCAGGAATGCTACCCAGTTCGCCCCTGTGTGTCCACAGTACCTGGAGGAAAAGTTACTCAACGACATGCTGCCTGTGTGGTTCACAGCCAACTTGGATACAGTGGTAACCTATATGCAGGATCAGAACGAGGACTGCCTGTACCTAAACATTTACGTTCCAACTGAGGATGGTATGTCACACCTTGATTAACACACATTTCATGTTATCCTCCCTCTGTTTGGTTTGTGTTTGTATTGGCATTTCACTTTGCAGGTCCATTAGTTCTGAAGCAGTTCAAAGTGTCTGGGATAACGCCTTGAACCCGAAACGGTGGTGCACTTTTGATCAAAGTGCGATACTTTCACCAAAGGGCACAACGCATTTTTGACTGAAGGTCAAGGCTTGAAGTGAATGTGGACTACTGTATGTGCTCCAATAAAGACAGAAAATAGATATTTACACCTCACTACGGTCTGAGGGCGTAGGATGTCCCACTCCTACAGTAAAGTTCTATTCTATTCTGTTCTGTAGCAGTTAGCCTTCTCTCCTGTTGATTTGGTGCAGTGCAAAGGTCCCGTTTGAGTGAGCTCTCCTGACTCGGAGTAGTCCTGGCACTTACACCACTCATGTTATGCATTCACCCTCTTCATGCCCCATTATCAGACTCCTAGAGTGAGATACAAGACAATAAAGAGTGGTGGATAAAAGCTTTGTGAACTTAGTGCAACTGGAACACATATGTTTAAGGTCAAACCTGAACTTTTGCTGGGCTGTCCCTGTCTCTTCTGAAGAGACAGACTCTTTCCAGTCTATGGAGGTCAATGGGAAGAGAATTCTCCGATGTATTCATAGTGAACTCTACAGCTCTCTATGCTGAGCTCTTGCCAGATTAAATACCACAAGAGGGGATAGATAATCTGACAATCCCAGTCCGGGTGCACAGCCCGGATCATTACTCTGACATAGTATTCCACAATCTCCAGAGAACAACAGTTCTTATAATCACAGACGTGAACTGAAATCTCTATTTTCTTTTTGCCTTTTTTTTTTCATTTAGATGTAGGCGATTGGACTCAAATATGTAGGATGTCCGAGTTTCTCCATTATATCCAGTCATTTCCGTTAGTGTGGCTTTGCCAATAATGTGATAGGAAAGAGATGGTTGTAGATGTCTAGTGGACGGATCAAGGGTTAGAATTATTATAGACAGACGGTGCTGCTGTCTATCTATTGGTTTAGCAGAGGCATCTGAACTCCTTGGTCTGTGTATTCCCAATATTATGCCCTCAGGTAATATAACTAGCCCCAGGTATCGTTCATTTTGAAACGTTGTGCCTTCTAACCTGAATTCATAGATGTCAACTACCGAAGGAAGGCAATTTCAGTATCAGTATATTAGGATACATTTGCTGGCATTAAAATGTATGAATGCAGCCCATGGATGTTGATGTAATGAAAATCAACTGAACTAAAGCTACAGTTCTTAGCTAAAGGTAATTGGCCTGAAGGAAAAACCCAACAGAAAAAAACGACTTGCAGGGATGTGGAGGAGTGTTCTGTCTCCTCTTCAGGAGTCAACAAGACAACTCTCTCAATGTTATTTTTGAGTGCGTCCCAATTGGCACCCTATTCCCTACGTAGTGCACCACTTTTGACCAGGGCCCTATTCCCTACTACATAGTACACTACGTTTGCCATTTGGAACATAGTCTCTGTCTCCTCATGAGGAGTCAAGTCAGTGCTTCATGGAAGACAACTCTCTCTCCCTGTTCTGTTCATCTTCTTCTTCTCTATACTGCCGGCTGCCCGTCATCCTTACAGACGCCCTCAGAGTTGGCCTTTTCAAATACTGTGTAATGTGGAGACATCCTGCCAGCCCAGGATCACAGAAGAGGATTTATAGTTGTATAGTTCTCCTCTGGATTGACAGATCCAGAAAGGCCTTCCATTGTGTCGTCTGATTTAAGTACAAAAGACTATGCCATATATAGTCAAATATTGATCAGTACAAAAGACTACGCCATATATAGTCAAATATTGATAACCTGCACAAGTTGATAACCTGCACATTGTGTTGTCTGATTTAAGTACAAAAGACTACGCCATATATAGTCAAATATTGATCAGATCAAAAGACTACGCCATATATAGTCAAATATTGATCAGTACAAAAGACTACGCCATATATAGTCAAATATTGATCAGTACAAAAGAATACGCCATATATAGTAAAATATTAATCAGTACAAAAGACTACGCCATATATAGTCAAATATTGATCAGTACAAAAGACTACGCCATATATAGTAAAATATTGATCAGTACAAAAGACTACGCCATATATAGTCAAATATCGATCAGTACAAAAGACTACGCCCTATATAGTCAAATATTGATCAGTACAAAAGAATATGCCATATATAGTCAAATATTGATCAGTACAAAAGACTACGCCATATATAGTCAAATATTGATCAGTACAAAAGACTATGCCATATATAGTCAAATATTGATCGGTACAAAAGACTACACCATGTATAGTCAAATATTGATCAGTACAAAAGACTATGCCATATATAGTCAAATATTGATCGGTACAAAATACTACACCATGTATAGTCAAATATTGATAACCTGCACAAGTTGCGTTCTTCTGTATCCTTTTTGATTGTGCAGTGTGGGAGGTGAATGCCGTTTTGTCTAGCAGGGGTTGGCTTGTGAAGAGTGGTACATTTGGGATTGTATTTTAATGCCAGAGCTCCATTATTTTTTAGGTGCTATGATTGTCTGTGCAGACAAAAAGCTGCAGTGTCTGTGTGTTTGTGTGATAGTTGCTGGAGCTGGTTTTATCTGCCTCTGCAGTGGCTGCAGACTGGGTACTACAGGGGAGACCCGGGAGGTGATCCTGCTCTATTGTGAATTAATCAGAGTGAATATGGATCCTCTTGAGGGCTCTTCTGAGTGAGGAGACAATACAAGAGCAGGGCTGCGTCCCAAATGGCAACCTATTCCCTATGAAATGCACTACTTTTGACCAGGGCCCTTATGGCTCAGGTCAAAAGCAGTGCACTATGTAGAGAATTGGGTGCAATTTGGGACGCATCCCAGGCCTCATCTCTTTCTCTCTCCACCTTTAATTATGAACACCGTCCTACATTAGTTCTGTTTTACTATTCAACCCTGGAACGTAAATAGAAAGCAGCAATTACTATACGTCTACTGCTTGTTACCTTCATGTGCACTCCCAGAGATAATGGCCTCTCTACATTTCAATGGTGAGCTGTGATTTACCAGATCTTTGTTGGTTATACGGGTGTGTACGGCTGTGGCCCACACCTTGTCTACATCCAGAATGGCACCTTGTTCACCACATCGTGTGCTTTTTTTTGGCTCTGTTCATGAGGCTCTGGTCAAAAGTAGTGCGTTCTGTAGGGGACATTTCAGACTCACATCCATCAATGGGACAGTGCAGCAGGTAACCTGTATTATTGTATTTCGTTATTAATCAAATTCTCCTTTTTAAGACAGGAGGGTGAAAAGATACAGCACATTGAAGGAAGAGAAAAAGTACATTGACAGGGCTTGAATGACAGCTCAATACAGTATTATAGTTGGTTTACCTTGACCTTTCTCTTGTGTGAGTGGCTTGTCTAAGAGAAAGCTGTTCTCTTTGCGTCCTCCTCTGAGCATGGCTGCATCCCAAAATGGCATCCTATTCCCTATATAGTTCACTACTTTTGACCAGAGCCTTATGGGCCCTGGTAAAAAGTAGTCCACTAAAAGGGAATGGGGAGCCATTTGGGACACAGACCTTCTCTGAGCATAAGTAGCCTGCCAATGCCAGTTGGGTTCACAGCACTGGAGCCTGAGCTATTAGCTGCCAGTCTGTCTGTGGTGAGTGTGTGATTCAGACAGCCAGTCACATGCATGAAGAGGCAGGCAAGGCCAGGCAGGCAGACTGAGGACAATATCTCCAGGCTAGGTCATGAGGCAGCACAAATGACACCCAGAGGGCTCTGGTCAAAAGAAGTGCACTACAGGGAATAGGGTGCCTATTTAGAGAAGAAGGCTCTGGTCAAAAGAAGTGCACTATAGAGAATAGGGTGCCTATTTAGAGAAGAGGGCTCTGGTCAAAAGAAGTGCACTACAGGGAATAGGGTGCCTATTTAGAGAAGAGGGCTCTGGTCAAAAGAAGTGCACTACAGGGAATAGGGTGCCTATTTAGGGAAGTGGAAGAAGGCTCTGGTCAAAAGAAGTGCACTACAGGGAATAGGGTGCCTATTTAGAGAAGAGGGCTCTGGTCAAAAGTAGTGCACTGTAGAGAATAGGGTGCCTATTTAGAGAAGAGGGCTCTGGTCAAAAGAAGTGCACTACAGGGAATAGGGTGCCTATTTAGGGAAGTGGAAGAAGGCTCTGGTCAAAAGTAGTGCACTACAGGGAATAGGGTGCCTATTTAGAGAAGAGGGCTCTGGTCAAAAGTAGTGCACTATAGAGAATAGGGTGCCATTCGGGATGCTGACTTTAAACACGTGCACCAATATAATTCCTGGACAACCCTGCATGCTCTCAGCTTTCCTTTGGACTTTTTCAAGGTCATCAAACAAACCAAGACTCAGTCGAACACTGAGACTGGACTCTTCTTCCATCTGGTCTGATGCGTCGGGTGTCTGCCTGATGGTCGTACAGTGCGTGTGTGCATGTGTATGTGCACGTGCACGTGTGTGATTGTGTGTGTGGACATTCTGTACAGGACGGATGTGGGAGTTTATGCTTTGCTGCGTTAAGCTGGTATGCCACTTGCCTCTGTTTGTACAGCTTGAGATACTGTTAACTGTGATATTACTTTAACAGGCCTGTTCAGTTGTGTGCGTGTGTGTTTGTGTTTGTGTGTCAAGGCTTAGGCCTCATTATGTACCAAACAGCTAGAGATCTACCGCCTCAGAGACACCAGACCAACACAATGTCAAAACAAACAGTTATCATAGCAATATTTGTTGCTTTCTTTAAATGAGATAATATTTTAATTGGTACTAGAATGCAATCCAAATGGCACCCGATACCCTGTATAGTGCACTACTTGTCACCACGGCCTATAGGGCTTTGGTCAAAAGAAGTGCACTATACAGGGAATAGGCCCTTACAGGAAGACCACATGAATTTCACGTGAACACATGAAGTGTTCCAAAAACACATGTTTTCACGTGATCTTACGTGACGTTAATGTGATAACTTGACAACATGTAAAGCAACGTGATCACATGAAAGTACACATGTGAAAACATGTGATCACATCCCACTGGGCACAGACGCCAATTCCAATGTCTTTTCCAAGCTGGTTCTATGTCATTTCATTGTGTTCATGTGATTTTCCACATGTAAAATCATGTGGTTTTTCTTGAAGGCGGGTGGGATGCAACCACAATCTAAGACCACTTATCTGAGAATGAAGTCCATTCTCAACCAGGTATTCTCACAACACAGCAGGCTAAAGGTCCAGCTGAAGATCAACTTCTAGCAATGGCTAATCATTTCCTCTTAACAACACGCACATCTCAAATAGCATAAGACCCCAATCAGACCCATGTAGAGAAGGGGTCCAACAATACCTGCACAGTACCGTAGAGAGAATATTATAACCCATACAGCCCCTGTATTCATAAATCACACACGGTTAATGGGCTGGCAAGAGAAATCACCTCAGTGTCTCTAATACCTTGAGGTCAAAACACTACTAAATCAAATCAAATCAAATTGTGTTGTTCACATGCGGCGAATACAACAGGTGTAGACCTTACAAGTCTACCACGTCTTATATGAAGGCAAGGGACACCACTTGCATAGCTTACGGTGATTTATATGTTTTAGTCAGGGAATTTGACCTTGGGATGTCAGTATATTTGAGGAGTTAGTGACAGAATCTGATTATATTTGACCATTGATCCAATTTACTGTGAAGAGTAGAGTGAACTTGTTGAGCCTTGACGTTCTGTTGTCTACTGATCAGTGTCCTTCATTTGATTTATTAGTATGCTGTTGTGATTTCTTCCCTACTGGGAGGTTTGTTGCTTATACAGTGAACCTAGGGGGCAATTCATTTTAAAAGCTACTATGCCCCTTAGGGCCACCATATCTATTGTCTAGTAGGAAGGAGTTGTTCATTAGAAGTACCTGTACTAAACAACTGTTTTTTGTGAACAGTTCTAATCAGAATGCTGTGTTGGTGTTCCTAATTGTGTGTATCATGGTTGAACCACTTACTGTTAGAATTTCCACAAGATTTTTTTTCTCTCAACACAAACCCCCAAAAAGGTTTTCATTGCATTTTTATCAATCTTTTTTTATGAGTCTCTGTTTTTGTAGTATTTTTTTTTTACAAATCTGTCTCCCCTTATCCCCTCTACCTTTCTTCCTCCTGTGGTGACCGTAGGAGCCAACTCAAACAGTCAAGGCGGTGATTTCACCAATAATGATGGTGACGAAGACGAAGGTATTTTTCTGTCTTTTTCCCTTTTTGACCCCCCAAAAAAGAAAAGCCTGATATTCGTGCATGTACAAAACTATTTATAGATACATTTTTTTGTGAAATTATTTGTTTAGTTTTTTTTTCTTCCATTTTTAACCCTTGAAGTGCATATCAATGGGCACCTCTGGGATCTTCTTTTTTTTTTAAACAACCTCTTTCCTCTTTGGAGATGCAAATCCTAATTACACAGCGAATCAGAAGGTCGTGTACTAAGGGTGAAAGGTCACCTCTAAATGGGAATGAGGTGTACGCTCCAATAGTCACCACTTACAATAATCTCCCCTCTCACTCCCCCTTTGCTGCAAAGTGAAAGATGTTCAATTGAAACTGCATGATTTTCTCTGGCCTCCTCGGAGGTGAAGTTATTAAAAAGTCATTCTTTCCCTTAAGTTTATTTTCTTCTTTCTTTATTTTCATTGCTCGGTGAAGCATGAGCACTACACTAACCCACGTTTGTTCTGTTGTGACAGTTGGAAACCGTGTTCATTTGTAACTCTGTCAAAATCTCTGTCATATGTTTTCTGCTCACTTTCTTGTGCATGGAACTACTAACCCAAAATGGTGGTTTGACTGTGTCTGAGTCGCTCTAAAGATCTGGGCACGGCTATGAGATGAGTGAAAGCACTGGGGGAAATCGTTTCAGTGATAAAACGGCACAGGTTGTCTTCTTGGTTTTTAAAATCAAAGGCCAGAACAAGCTATGGCATTTTTAGTTCACTGTGGTACGACGGTTGGCATTCTCTTGCTCAAAAGCTGCAACACTAGAAAGGGTCATTTTTATCTCCTCGGTAACATACCAGGCTTTATCCAGGCATTTTCTACCTCTGAGTGACGTACTGTAGAAAATCCAGAATGCCTTCTTAGAGCCGCCTTGAGGATGTGAAAGGTAACAGGTCTAGGTAGGTAGGAGTGAAAGCTGAGAATGAGGTTCACCTTAAATCCTTATTAGGGGAGATTACTATGTTGTGTGCATTACCTTTACTTCATAACCTTACATCGTCTCTTGTCATTATCACTTTCTTTCTTCTTTTCTTTACCCCCTTAGAAATGGTCAAATGTTTCCCAGAAATATCTATTGTAACCTTTAGAATCTAGTGATAATTGCCATGGATGCGTTTATGACAATTTGTTGTCTGATCAGCTGTGTAAGAATCTACCGCTCTGTGTACTCATGTGTACAGATACACCATTTAAATTAACTGATTCTGGAGAGGAAAGCAACAGTCAGATTTTGAAATGCCTGGATAAACCCTTCGTTTTAAGACCTACTGCCGTGTCGTGTCAAAGCCACACCTGTGTTTTCAGGAGTGCTATGGCCAGTGAAGGCGGAGGATCGATGCACACTGACTGTTTGAACATCTGCACTGGAGATGAATTACTTCCCCGCAGTTCCCCTGAGGTTAGAACTCTGCTACCATAGAGTACAGTGCTGCAGGGGAGAGACACCGCACACATTCACAGAGTCCCTCCTTCCTCTAACTCCTTCCTTCTGCAGTTCTCCCACTAAAAACCCTCACCTCAGGCTTAAATGAGATAGAAGCGTATTTCCGATTCTCTTGGAAGTTTTAAATGGCTGCATTTGAAAACCATTGTTTTTCTTTGCCCTCAAGGAAACTTTGAAATGAGTGTTCAAATATATCCTTATTATTTAATTGCTTAATTTGGAATAAGAAAGGGTATTCTTTGAAATGTCTGTAATTGAGACCATGTCTAAGTAAATTAGGAGTGTGGAGTGTGTACTTACGTACTTCAAAACTCCATAGTGTGGTAGCTAATATAATGCCTTTGAGACATCTGACACTAAGCTCTGCGCACTTTTCTTTTTGTAATTGTTCTTCTGTATTCCTTGACAGGTCTCTGTATGGCAAATATAGACGTGTGTAGAGATTTTATTAAAGCAAGATCATATCCATTAGGCAACAAACTGGAGAAAAACATTTGTACTGAAACAGGGAGGGATTACCTTAATTAATTTGTCCAATAAGAAACATTCGTTTTCGGTTGCAAAACATTTTTCTACGATGTGCTCTAATGAATACAACCCTACTCTATCAAACAGGAACAGGAAGTTTGACCAGCTACTTCCTGTCTGACTGTGGGGTTGGAGGGGTTCACTGTGCCCCCTGCATGGTCATTAACAGCCATCTTCCATCCCTCCATCCTTCCCTTCAATCACTCTATCCCACTACTAACACTTGGGAAACGCTGAAACCTACTCGCTCCCTCCTCCCCCTTTCTCCCTCCTCTCCCTTATCTCTCCCTCTTCTCCCTCTCCCTCCTCTCTCCCTCTTCCGCTCCATATAGAGATGAGTAATGTGTGCGGCGCCACTGTACCCGTGGAGGAATATATTATCCCCCGGCCCGGTGTGGCAGTGATGAATATCTAGGGCATGCTCACTGCAGAGTCACCCAGCCAGGCAGCTCCTCTACAGAGACAGAGCACAGAGAGAATAGAGAGGGAGAGAGAGAGAAAGAGAGAGGGAGAGAGAGAAATAGGGTAAGAGGTATGGGGAGAGAGAGAGAGGGAGAGGGAAGCGTGAGTGGCGACAGAGACAGAGATAGAGGAGAGAGAGGGGGAGAGAGAGAGAGAGAGAGAGAGGGGGAGAGAGAGGAACACTTTTATTTCTCTGTTTTAAGGTTCTGCAGTGACCGGATGGGACAAGGAGACCCTGAGATGCCCCCCTTTCGAAAAGATTGGCAAGGTCTTTTAGAATGGATGAAAGTGACTTATCTGTCCTAGTCTCCTCCAGTTCAACCTCCCCAGAGCAAGTCAACATTAGAGATACACAGTGACAGCCAATTTGCCTTCTATGTTTGATCGAAGGCCAGCCAAATTCCATCTCAGAACATAGAACTCAGAGCTTAGCTTTAAAGGAGACGAGTATCTGTTTTAGACTAGAGTCACTGACAACTTTATGTACTTACCCTCTTTTTAATGTGCTTCTGGAAGTTTCCATTTGGTTTCAGCAGCTCCTATCCTACTAATAAATTCAAGTAGGAACCTTAGCATGGAATGGAGAAAGTGGTCCATTAAATAAGTTAGAAGACATGAGTTAGTTACTTCCTCCAATGTGTCTCGTCGACTCAGTCTCTCTATGAAGTACACTGTATTTGGCTGCCTGCCCAAGAGGAGCGTGGCAGAGGTGAAAGGAGGTCCTTCTCAAGATGGCCTCGGCCACAACAGCAGACTGCAGGCTACAGACTGTATAGGCTAGGATGGTGCTACCAGGTGAAGAGCTGTGGAATAGATACATTCACATGATCGTAGCGCTAGGCGCCCCACTCAGAAAAACAGCAGAGATTAATAATCACTGATTGTTTTCTTCTTTCTATATATTGTTGTTTTTTTGTGTGCAGGAGGGGAAGTGACACACACACACACATACGCACACACACACACACACACACAGCTGAGGTCCAATGCAAAGCGGTCGTCTGTCTGCCCATAGGCCCTGCTAGTCACTGCCAAGCCTGCGGAGGCAGAAGCAATGTGACCTAGAGGCCAGCCAGGCAGCTGGCCCATCCTCTTGCAGCAGCAGCCAACGGCGGATGCAACAGAAACCAATAATCGGAGTGTACTGAGAGGGCCTTGGTTGAATACCAATTACATAGTTCGGGTCATGGCTGGGTAAACCCTGACTCGTTTAGCCCGCTGCCTTCTTCCATGACCAATGCTTTGGCCCCTTCTAGACTATACCAAGTGGAATCTTATTTATTTGGAATCCCATGATTTGAAATAGCATTGCAGTACACACACATTTACATTGCTGTACACGCTGACTAACATTATCTCACACATACTCACATTGAGAGACACCAAACACATTGGTGAGTCACACATACGCACACTCACATTGACTGTTATCGAATCCTGTGTAGGGGTCGTGCTATGATTTTCCCTCGTTGATGCTCTCATCCTTGGTGACATTTCATAAAGCTCTGATGTTCCACAGAGCCCTGATGCTATGGTCACGGATGATGTATGACCCCACTTGTTCAGCCAGTGTAGTAGATATCTACAAGATTACCAAAAGTGTGTGGACACCTGCTTGTACATCTCATTACAAAATCATGGGAATTAATATGGAGTTGGTCCCCCCTATAACAGCCTCCACTCTTCTGGGAAGGCTTTTCACTAGATGTTGGAACATTGCTGAGGGGACTTGCTTCCATTCAGCAACAAGAGCATTAGTGAGGCCTAGCTCTCAGTCGGCGTTCCAGTTCATCCCAAAGGGGTTCGATGTGGTTGAGGTCAGGGCTCTGTGCAGGCCAGTCAAGTTCTTCCACACTGATCTCGACAAACCATTTCGGTATGGACCTTCCCCAAACTGTTGCCACAAAGATGGAAGTACAGAATCGTCTAGAATGTCATTGTATGCTGTAGCGTTAAGATTTCCCTTCACTGGAACTAAGGGGCCTAGCTTGAACCATGAAAAACAGCTCCAGACCATTATTCCTCCTCCACCAAACTTTACAGTTGGCACTATGCTTTTGGGCAGGTAGCGTTCTCCTGGCATCCACCAAACATAGATTAGCCCATTGGACTGCCAGATGGTGAAGCTTTATTCATCATTCCAGAGAATGTGTTTCCACTGCTTCAGAATCCAATGGAGGCGAGCTTCACACCACTCTAGCCGACACTTGGCATTGCACATGGTGATCTTAGGCTTGTGTGCGGCTGCTCGGCCATGGAAACCCGTTTTATGAAGCTCCCAACAAACAGTTCTTGTGCTGACGTTGCTTCCAGAGGCAGTTTGGAACTCGGTAGTAAGTGTTCCAACCGAGGACAGATCATTTTAACTCGCTACACGCTTCTGCACTAGGCGGTTCCGTTCTGTGAGCTTATGTGGCCTACCACTTTGTGGCTGAGCCGTTGTTGCTCCTATACATTTCCAGTTCACAATAACAGCACTTACAGTTGACCGGGGCAGCTCTAGCACGGCAGAAATGTTATGAACTGACTTGTTGGAAAGGTGGCATCCTATGACATTGCCACGTAGAAAGTCCAAGAACATTCAGTAAGGTTATTCTACTGCCAATGTTTGTCTATGGAGATTGTTTGGTTGTGTGCTCGATTAAATACACCTGTCAGCAACGGGTGTGGCTGATTTAGCCGAATCCACTAATTTGCTGGGGTGTCCACATACTTTTGTATATACAATGCATTCGGAAAGTATTCAGACCCCTTTTCCTTTTCCACATTCATAATTTCAAACCCAAAAATAAAATGTTATTCTAGCCTCTGGATAGAGACATTATACAGTGCATTCGGAAAGTATTCAGACCCCCTGACTTTTTCCAAATTTTGTTACGTTACAGCATTATTCTAAAATGAATTAAATCAATAAAATCCTCATCAATCTACATACAATACCCCATAATGACAAAGCGAAAACACGTATTTAGAAATGTTTGCAAATGTATTAAAAAAACGAAATACCTTATTTATATAAGTATTCAGACCCTTTGCTATGAGACTCGAAATTGAGCTCAGTTGCATCCTGTTTCCATCATCCTTGAGATGTTTCTACAACTTCATTAGAGTCCACCTGTGGTAAATTCAATTGATTGGACATGGTTTGGAAAGGCACACACCTGTCTACAGTATATAAGGTCCCACAGTTGACATTGCATGTCAGAGCAAAATCCAAGACAGCATTGTGTCGAGGCACAGATCTGGGGAAGGGTACCAAAACATTTCTGCAGAATTGAAGGTCCCCAAGAACACAGTGGCCTCCGTCATTCTTAAATGGAAGAAGTTTGGAACCACCAAGACTCGGGGGAGAAGGGCCTTGGTCAGGGAGTTGACCAAGAACCTGACGGTCACTCTGACAGAGCTCCAGAGTTCCTCTGTGGAGATGAGAGAACTGTCCAGAAGGACAACCATCTCTTCAGCACTCCACCAATCAGGCCTTTATGGTAGAGTGGCCAGACGGATGCTACTCCTCAGTTAAAGGCACATGACAGTCCGCTTGGAGTTTGCCAAAAGGCACCTAGACTCTCAGGCCTTCTCTGGTCTGATGAAACCAAGATTGAACTCTTTGGCCCTAAAGCCTACGGTGAAGCATGGTGGTGGCAGCATCATGCTTTGGGGATTTTTTTCAGCGGCAGGGACTGGGAGACAAGTCAGGATCGAGGTAAAGATGAATGGAGAAAAGTACAGAGAGATCCTTGATGAAAACCTGCACATAGCCAAGACAATGCAGGAGTGGCTTCGGGACAAGAGCCCGAACTTGAACCTGATCAAACATCTCTGGAGAGACCTGAAAATAGCTGTGCAGCGACGCTCCCCATCCAACTTGACAGAGCTTGAGAAGATCTGCAGAGAAGAATGGGAGAAACTCCCCAAATACAGCTGTACAAAGCTTGTAGCGTCATCCCCAAGAAGACTCGAGGCTGTAATCGCTGCCAAAGGAGCTTCAACAAAGTACTGAGTACACGGTCTGAATACTTATGTAAATGTGATATTTCCGTTTTTTATTTTAAATACATTTGAAAAAAATGAGGGGTATTGTGTTGAGATTTAATCCATTTTAGAATAAGGCTGTAAAGTAACACTATTTGGGGGTCTGAATACTGTATAGTGTCTCTACCCAGAGGCTAGAAGAACATTTTATTTTTGGGGTTGAAGTGATGAAATCCCTCCTTCCCCAAATCATTTATTCTAAACTCAGTGCTTCTCCACCATGTCCTAAGGAGGTATAATTTGGAATGCATTGGTAGAATGCTGAGCTATGACATCTGGAATGCTGGACCCAAAGGAATCAACCTTAATTCAATGAACAACACCCTAATGAGTCTTGTGACTGCTGGCTGAACTGAGTGGTGATTTATCCTGCTAGCAGGCAGGGTGTTTGTGGAACATGATATCCCTCTCCAATCTTCTCTCATACTAAGGCTCTACCCTCTTCATTTATGATCACCACCTGCACATGTACTAATCACCAGCTTTAATCAGAAGCAGAGCAGGGAAGCTCCCAAATAAGGTATTCATCCTGCCTAATTGTACTATCGCAGTCTCAAATGACGCCCTATTCCCTTTCTACAGACTCTGGTCCAAAGGGGTGCACTATACAGGAAACATGGTGCCGTTTGGGAAACAGCCCTTGTGTGTTGGTGTAATTCCAGGAACATAATCATTTTACTGCTCTCTGCAGAATGATGCCGCTATCACATATCTAAGGGAGCATGTTTCCCCTGTTTACAGTATCCCCAATACTGCAGTACTTACAGTGGACCTATCTCATCCAGTAGCACTTACTGTACATATGACATTCACTTTGAACGTCAGCTTGCCTTCTTTCCTCCATGGCTCACTTTACATGAGCTAAAATGTCAACAACATATGCATCCAAAGTAGAGGATGTGGCTGGCTCCGTCCTAACCACCCAAATGGCGCCATATTCCCTGTGTAGTAAGCCTACACTACTTTTGACAAAGGTCAACAGGGAAATGGTCAAAAGTAGTGGGATGTACTACCAGACTCGGTGTTATCTACAGGTGATCATGCTTGTTGCCCTTCTTTCCAGACATCCATGATGAGAACGGGCTGAAGCCAGTCATGGTGTACATCCATGGTGGATCCTACATGGAGGGAACGGGGAACATGATCGATGGGAGTATCCTGGCGAGCTACGGAAACGTCATTGTAATCACCATAAACTACAGACTCGGAGTGTTAGGTAAGTTGCAGCCTAACATTTGGGTCTTCTTAGCGCTTTGTGTTGTGTTTTCAGGGTTTGTATTCTTCGTGAAATTATATTGGATTGTTGTTCAGTGTTTTCTCAACTGATGGCAGAGCAGGAAAACATGGATGGAGAGTAAATCAGTTGAGAATTGTATTTTAATACTTGATGTGGCAGAAGTTTACATATCAAATAAAATCACTCTAGCAGAACAAGAGAGGAGAATGTGATGATGGGAGATTATATTTATATTAGGAGAGATTTCTGGTAAAACAACGTTAAATGTTCCGACAGGGAATTAAGACATTTTTCGCCAGCATATCAACTCCTGTAACTCCAAAATGAACTTTGGGGATAATGGTGTTGGAGAGGTTATCAACCTGATATGCTTTGTCATCCCAGTCCATTGTGATACTGTGCATGTTTTAGCAAATCTTATATATCTTCCTACGAATTGGAAGATATATAAACACTCAAGCTATATCTACTGTCTTGCTTATAATATGTGGACCTACATTATGCTTATTATCTATATCTATTTTTACCAACAGCTATATTAGTCAGAAGCATCTGGAAGATGTCTATTTTCTAAATCCACTGTACAGTACATTTCGCTGTTCTCTCTGCAGTGTTCAGATAAACTTCTAATCTCGTCCACCAGCCGGCTCTGTCTCTGTCACACCTCTATGTCTATAAGTACAACACCTCACTGTCTATACACGGTAATAATTTAGCCTGGGGACGAGCTGAAACTATACCTGGTAGTTTAATGAAGCCCATAAGAAAACCAAAGCTACATCCAGGGTGTTCAATTCATATTCACACCCCGGTATCCACTGCTGCTCTGCTTTTCATCTGTTATAAAGCTGAGCTGTCTGCACCACTCGCTATATTTAGTTTCGCGATTGAGAGCCAGGGGGAAAAGGTGTTCTGGAAAAGTGTGCACTGCGGAAGAAATAAAAAAACGGAGAGAGAGGAGAAAGGAGGCCCTCGTTAAGTCTGCCTCTCTCTCTGTCTGCCTCTCTGTCTGCCTCTATGTCTCTCTGCGTCTCTCTGTCTCTCTGCCTCTCTGTCTCTCTGTCTCTGTCTCTCTCTCTCTGTCTCTCTACCTCTCTGCCTCTCTGTCTCTCTGTCTCTCTGTCTCTCTGTCTCTCTGTCTCTCTGCCTCTCTGCCTCTCTGTCTTTCTGTCTCTCTGCCTCTCTGCCTCTGACAGACTGGGTGAAGAGGGAGACATCATGAGAGAGATGAGGTGTGTGTGTGCGTGTGTGTGTACCTATACATGCATGCGCATGTTCAGGCTAGAGCATCCCTCAGCTACATGGAATTAGACATGTATTCATCCCAGATAAAGATAAGGACAGGATGTTAATTCTCCTCAGACACTCAGCACCTTACTCTCCCAGAACATTGGACACTCTCTGCAAGATAGGCGAGTTTCTGAGTAAGGTCGTTTCAGATAGTCTAATGTCTGAATAGTGTGTTCAGATAGTCTAGTGTCTGAATAGTGTGTTCAGATAGTCCAGTGTCTGAATGGTGTGTTCAGATAGTCTATTGTCTGAATAGTGTGTTCAGATAGTCTATTGTCTGAATAGTGTGTTCAGATAGTCTAGTGTCTGAACAGTGTGTTCAGATAGTCTCAGGTCATAATGGTGTGTTGGGTTCCTATAAGGTCACATTTACAAGGAGTAAACAGCAAAGCTTTGCATTTTGAAATATGAAAACACGCCCTCATTTTGTGAACTCAATACACTTTCACACTATTGATTCATTCACTTATTTCAAACAAACTCAAGACTCGGCTGGGTTTGAAGAATCAATTCATTTCGTAAACAAGAGAAGTGTTATATTATGTAACCAACCAGTGCTATATTATGTAACCAACTATCATGGTGACGGATGGTGTCTTTAGCCTCTTAATCTCACAAACACATAGAAGGATGGCATGGTGTCCGTGCAGCAGAGTGTGAGATGGAATCAAGAGCAGTCAGTGGGTCATCTGTGCAGTGTATGTGTGTGTGTGTGTGTGTGTGTGGGTGTGCAACATCTCCTGCTCTGTATCCAGTGGCTGGCCCTGGCTGTGGCTGCGTTGGTACCATGCCATGAAGCCACGCTGCTTTCGTAACACTGCACCATCTGTGTCCAAGCACCACATGGGCCGATCTGTATGATGAGCTCTCCCTGAGCTCCATTACTGTGAGCTGGGATGTATCTGAGCCACATGGCACTCTGCTCCTCTCCTCCTCTCTCCTCTCTCCATCCTGTTATGGCGAGACGTGAGGGGCCTGCTGATGGCTCCCTGATACAGACGCATGTATCCAGTCTGCCTTCACTTAATCTCCCTATACTTACCTCCCCCACACCTTCTCTGCCTCCCTCTCTCTCTTTCTCGCTCTCTCTATTTCTGTCTCTATTTCTGTCTCTCGTTCTCCCCCCCCCCCCTCTCTCTCTCTCTCTCCCCCTCTCTCTCTCTATTTCTGTCTCTATTTCTGTCTCTATTTCTGTCTCTCTCTCTCTCTCTCTCTCTCTCTCGTAAACACAGGTTCTGAGTGTTTGGCATCTAGGTCTTAATATACAATTAAATACCAACTGGCCTACCTGGTTAAATAAAGTTGAAATACAATCTAGTCCAGATGATGGCTTTTACTGGAAATATAACAGGGGATTACCAATAGCTTGTTCTACTGGTGAATCTGTAATGGAATGGAAATATTGTTTTGGGAAAACGATATGTCCCAGATTCTAGGCCTATTCAGTGGGATGAGGAGAACAGTTTTAGCACAATATTATTTTAGCTGATTGATCTAGATACAGTGTCCATATTAGGATAGGATCTGTCTCAGCAGGACTTGTCAGTGTCAGTCTCAGTAAATCTAAAACAGCTTGAAGCCTTTGTGCCTCTGCTAATTGTGTCAGCTGACGCATATTTATTTGAAGTTTACTACACTGTGAATAGAGTTACAAGAGAGAGCATTCAATTTATTCAATACTGTTATATCAAAGAAAATGCCATGTACAATTGTGTCTTTCGTTGTAGTTTTATACATATATATATATATATACACTGTATATACAGTACCAGTCAAACGTTTGGACAAACCTACTCATTCAAGGGTTTTTCTCTATTGTTACTATTTTCTCTATTGTAGAATAATAGTGAAGACATCAAAACTATGAAATAACACATATGGAATCATGTAGTAACCAAAAAAGTGTTAAACAGATCTTGCCTCGATGACAGCTCTGCATTCTTCATGAGATGTCTTGAAGATGTTCCCACATATGCTGAGCACTTGTTGGCTGCTTTTCATTCACTCTGAAACTCATCCCAAACCATCTCAACCTGGTTGACAATCACGTCTCGGAGCTCTACAGACAATTCCTTCGACCTCATGGCTTGGTTTTTGCTCTGACATGCACTGTCAACTGTGGGACAGTATTTAGACAGGTGTGTGCCTTTCCAAATCATGTCCAATCAAGTGAATTTACCACAAGTGGACTCCAATCAAGTTGTAGAAACATCTCAAGGGTGATCAATGGAAACAGGATGCACGTGAGCTCAATTTCGAGTCTCATAGCAAAGGGTCTGAATATTTGGAAAAAGTCAAGGGTTCTGAAAAACAATGCTCCTTCAGAATGCACTGTAAGTCTGTAATGTCCATGTTAATGTTTTAAATGCATGTAAATTATTGTATTTTTGTGATTTCTGTGATGTTTTTTTCATTATTTGTCAGAAACCAGTAAGATTAGCTGTCATAGGGATCCTAATAAAAACCATAAAAAAATAAAAATAAATGTACAGTATAGCATTCTTCACATTTCTTGTATTTCCTCGGTAACCATTTAGAACGAGTTCATTCGTGTAATGTGAGATACATATGGAATACGAGGTTCCATCCAATTAGAATCACAACTGATTCATGTGAAGCATAGATTAGGTAAATCTGTTCTTAATGATGATTTAGATACAGACCACCAGTATTGACAGCTTCTATTCATCAATTAATCACAGGATTAAGCAATAATGAAGGGATTACTGTATGTTATAGATTTCAATAGTCTATAGGCTGCTGTACAAGTGTAGCCATAGCATCAGTGATATTGATACAGAGATACATGATAAAGATACCAGTCAATTCCTGTTTTTTTTATATTGACAAAGCAGAATATCAATGTCCTGAGATTCTGTCACTTAATCTCTGTTTGTTTGTGAACATAAAGAAGCATTTGAGTATACACACTAGACACCACTGGCCACATCGACTACTGAGAGAGAGAGTGGATGATGTGTCTCACAACATGTCATACTATTTATGTTTCCGCTGTCTACAGATATACTGCTGTGATTTTGTGGTTTCTCTATGCTGTTGTGTTTTTATTAGTGCCATTCTTGTCCCTGGTGGTGGCCCTAGGGCTCCCCAGGGGACCAAAAGGGACCCTGCTTGACTCCACTCACACTGGGCCAAGGACAGCTAGTGCCAGGAGGAGGTCAGATCTGAAACCGCCTGTCGATTTCCCCCAGCTAGTGAGGGATGGAGACATGTTGGCTGTATCACTCTTGTATGGGAAGAGAATATGTGTGTAGACTGGAGGGGGCCTGGGAAGCTGGAAGCCTGGGAGGCTGTTCATGACATATTCAATAAACACAATAATTCTGAGTCACAGAAAAGAGAGAAGAGAGGCTGTTTTGATGTGACAGAGAAGAGAAGATAAGAGAAGGCCTGTGTTGATGCCTGGTCAGCTCCCTCTCAGCAACAAACAAACATGCATTTCCTTTTGGTCTGCACACGCTAGGAACAGGAAAACGAGGGTGAAAACAGTCATTTTGTTTTTCGCTTTGGCATAGCATTCATTAGCATGACAAATGGTCCTCTCTGACTATGCTCCTTTTGACAACGTGTGCCAGTCTCGTGCCTACTTTGACAAACGCCACT
This sequence comes from Thymallus thymallus, assembly GCA_023634145.1. Lineage (NCBI taxonomy): Eukaryota > Metazoa > Chordata > Actinopteri > Salmoniformes > Salmonidae > Thymallus > Thymallus thymallus. The sequence goes on from CM042419.1 coordinate 7,523,880, forward strand.
CTGACTGCTGTTAGTTACCCTTAATTCCACACAACGCCTTTACATCAGATTCAGCTCTCATGTGTCTCAAGGAAGATAGCGGTGGTGTCACGACAGGGCGCATACATAGCCCAAGGTCTGTCACGGTTGGGTGCATGGAGCGACCAAGACGCAGCGCAGGGATTATAGTTCGACATTATTTTATTATACTATGTATTTAAATTTACTATGAACGAACTATACAGAATCGAAACAAAACACGATAAGAACAAACGTAAATTGCACACTTCCTGTTTCACCGTGACTTCGACATATATAATAACCCACACCCCGGTGTGGAACATACAAACCTATGTAGGATCCCTAATTAGAGACGATGCACTACAGCTGCCTCTAATTAGGGATCCAACACAAACCACCACCAGAAACAGAAAGAATAGAACTGTCAGACTCTGACCATGGCTACATAGAGAAGCAAATAGTCTATGGCCAGAGCCTGACAGGTGGGTTATACCTGTAGATAGAAAGAGGAATTGACGTTCTCAGCTCAAACGTTTGTAGTAACAAAAAGTCTTTGGGTGCCGGGTTCAAAAGGCATATCCTGGAAGAAAGTAAAAACCAGAAATCAGTGTAATCACGTTGTAATGTATTTTTGTTTTTAGCAGCATAGGTCAGAACATTCTGAAGAAATTAAAAGGTCCTATTGCAGTGAGTGAGGTTTTTTCCTTTCTTACGGTGTGTTTTAGAGCTAATTGAACTTTGTTTGACTTAGTGTTCCACTCGGCTAGTTCTTTCTATATTTTACAATGGTTGATTTGGACTTAAACTGTAGTAGTGGTAAATCATTGTAAAAGAGAATACATTCTCAGTCAACTTACCTGCTAAAGTAAGTGTAAATGGAAATGTAATTGACGTCATGTTGACTGTTTGTTTATCAGTTAACGGTTGATTCAGATCCTTGTATAACAATTAATTGTAATTTTAATCTAAATAAGGCTGACCACAGACAGATTAACCTTTAAAGGTCACTGTTGTCATGACCATCGAAGAGCACCCATTGTAACTGTAAACAAAACACTGACATATATTTATATTGATATTGATATATTCTCCATCTTCTCTATGGTCTGTAAATGTTCCATTCAGGTAAAATAAAACGTTACTTGGCCAAAAGTAGTGGCCATTATTTTCATGTCCTCAAACGGCACATAAATATTACAATGAGCAGTAGCTAAACAAAGAAGCCAGCTATGTTTTTCTGGAAGTAGGCTTGTCGGCTCTCTCCAATGACCACCGTACAGAGATATTTTGTTCACATTCACATTCATTCACCTTTAAGCTGCTTGAGCTACACACAGAGCGGACACAGTTGTCAAGCAGAGCTACAGTGCACCAGACGAACTGGAGAGATTTGGGTAGCGCCGCACAGGCCCAGATGAAGAGGAGAGGGGACATGGACATCAGCGTGTGGATCAACACACACACACACGCACAAACAAACACACACACCACACATCACACATTACATACAGACACACGACACACACACACACACACACACACAGACACACATAGGGAGACCAAAGAGCTGTACTGGTAACAGCAAATACAGAATCTCAGAACAGTAAAAAGATGGAAGGATGATGAAAAGAAAAATAGTTTTTAATGGATTTGGTCAGTGGCTCAGTAAGTGTCCATGTTCTATGAAATCATTATTTATTTTTTTACTCCAGATGATGACTGCATGGCTGATGATGACTGCATGGCTGATGATGACTGCATGGCTGATGATGACTGCATGGCTGATGATGACTGCATGGCTGATGATGACTGCATGGCAGATTATGACTGCATGGCTGATGATGACTGCACGGCAGATGATGACTGCATGGCTGATGATGACTGCATGGCAGATGATGACTGCATGGCAGATGATGACTGCATGGCTGATGATGACTGCATGGCAGATGATGACTGCATGGCAGATGATGACTACATGGCTGATGATGACTGCATGGCAGATGATGACTGCATGGCAGATGATGACTGCATGGCAGATGATGACTGCATGGCTGATGATGACTGCATGGCAGATGATGACTGCATGGCAGATGATGACTGCATTGCAGATGATGACTGCATGGCAGATGATGACTGCATGGCTGATGCCCTCCTCTCTCATTCTCTCTGTCTTCCTTTCCTCTCCCTCTAATGCTTTGTTTATCCTGTAGAGTATGTTTTTTAGTAAGTGGTCCGGTACACAGAGTATAGTGAATGTAATTGCACGCTGCATTGAATTTTGGTAATTACAATCGGTTGAGATGACCGAGCATCGCTCGCTCATCTCCCTCCACGGTTTAAGAAAGCCTCAGCCTCCGCTACCCAGTCTGGTGGATAATGAGACAGGATGGGAAATGCCACGGTAAACATTTTTAAATGATTCTCAGACTGACGAAAAATGACTGATTTGCAAATGGCTAAGTGGAATGGCGTGGTGGCCGTAATAGCCGTTTTGACAGTCGCTACTGTCGTTTTGATAGTCACTACGCACTGGTGGAGTTGATTTGGTGCTGCTGGGGGCTAGTAAACGGATAAGGATGGTGGCAATGTTTCCAACCCCTGGGTTAACCATTATGACCGACTGTGCGGCTGAACAACGCCAGGTCAACACAGTCTATTTCTCCCTGTGACTCCCTCCGTGATTGGAGGTGGCGAATTTCACGACCCACACTTTTCAGGTTCAATTGCTATTATACCAGCTGTAATGTGAAACAGTAGAGGCCTAGGAGAGTGTGGTGGGTGGGTGTGCCGGCATGTTTCTTGGGGATACTGTTTGCTGTATAATTTATCTCTTACAGTTTTATATATTAACGTAGTTGTCATATAGTAACAAAACGTAGCAGACGTGTCATCTGACATCAGTTGATGATCACTTTTATTCTGAGATTACAGTGAGTCTGTTGAGTTTAGAAAACACCAAGAGACAGATTTTATCAAAACTCACCCAACCAAGCAACAATGTTATGTTTCCACAGTATAGGACTTTACTGTAGAGCCATGCTTTTTGACTTGAAGGCAAACTTTCTTTATTGTAGTGGCTCTGAATTGAATATGCATACAGATTCAAAATATCAGTGACTAGTCTTATGTGACGTTACAGATGTATTAAGCCACATGAGTTGCAAGCCAGATATGACTTCCTGTTGAAGTTTACTGAAATATGGCCATGCACTTTTATATACTGTATACAGAGGAATAGCAAAGAAAAGTTGAAATATTATTGTTATTTCATATTATGTTTTATTTTGTATTTTTTTATTTAACCTTTAAATTACAAATTCTTATTTACAATGACGGCCTATACCGGCCAAACTCGGACGACACTGGACCAATTGCGCGCCACCCTATGGGACTCCCAATCACGGCCAGTTGTAATACAGCCTGAGATGCAGTGCCACCTCTAGCACTGAAATGCAGTGACACCTCTTGCACTGAGATGCAGTGCCACCTCTAGCACTGAGATGCAGTGCCACCTCTAGCACTGAGATGCAGTGACACCTCTAGAGCTGAGATGCAGTGCCAACTCTAGCACTGAGATGCAGTGACTTAGACCTCTGCGCCACTTGGTCTTATTATCATCATAATCATCATCATCATCATTCTTCTTCTTCTTCTTCTTCTTCTTCTTCTTCTTCTTCTTCTTCTTCTTCTTCTTCTTCTTCTTCTTCTTCTTCTTCTTCTGATTATTATTGTTATAGTGGTGCTTCTTCTTCTTCTCTTACACAGTATTCCCTTTTTAAAGGTTCTTGGAGCCTCTAAGCGTCACGATTTAGCAGTGTTTTGCATATTCATGTTCAGTGTTTGTTTTTTGCAAAACTCAAGGTGTTAAAATGCTTCAGTTCCTGAGGTGGGGATGAAGACTCACTTTAAAATTAACAGACTGGCAATGTATAATACTGAGGAAAGGAATTGAGCAAAACTAGATATTGTCATTTTACACAAAATTACACTAATTACACAGCATACGTTTTCTGTAGGGGGCATGATTTCAATTATATTCTAGATTTTCTGCTACATTTAGCTATTTACACAACCAACATCTACATTTTTCAAATGTTAGATACCTTTTTATCATGCCTTTCTCTCCTCTACATGATTGAAGACCGGGCAGTGTGAAACATCCTATATTTAACTTGGATATTATTCCTTCAAATAGACTCCTTCAGAGACATCAGAGACAGAGCACTGCATATAGTGTAGACTTCTTAAGCTTATTTTAAAGGATATTACGAAAATGCTCTTATCTGTTCACTCTTATTCCTACACTCAGGCGAAAGTGGTATGGAAATGAGAGATAGATAGCGAGAGAGAGAGAGAGAGAGAGAGAGAGGGAGAGAGAGAGAGAGAGAGAGAGAGAGAGAGAGAGAGAGAGAGAGAAATGGGAAAGAAGTGATGTTTCCTGCCATAGCCATAAAGCCACAGGGATTATTTGATCAGGTTGTGAACTGAACATGTACCTATGGGGACAGCCAAATAACCCTTTAAGGTTCTAGATAGCACCTTTTTCTCTAAGAGTGTTGTCAACTCTGCTGTGATGTTCTGTAGAGGTAAAGGATGAAGACATTTTGAATTATGACAGTACAACACCACCTAGATGAGCACTTTAATGACAGGCATCGCCACATGCAGTATGGCCTGGCTGTATAACTCTGGAAATGAGGAGAGAATTGATTATTCTTGATATCTGAAACATTATGGCACTTAAATACCAGGGAGATGTAACAGGTACTTCAGCTTTGTGTCGAATATTCCAGATCGCGCTTGGTTAAAGATGTGTTTGATTTGTTGATGAGCGTGGTATTCCCATGTCAGGGGATTATAGTCTATGTGTTTTATGTGTTCTTATAACACATATCGATACAGTGCATTTATGGTACTCTGATTAAAATGAAGTCAATCGTGTTATACAGTATGTGTATGGTGTTCATGTTTAAAGTAAATGTTTAAGTCAATGTTTAAGTATTCAGTTAACAGACATATAAAAGAAAGTTAATAGCTTTGACACTAATTACAGCCTGATCCCTGCTGAGTCATTTTCATTTCATGAGCTTGAATCCGATTAGCACTTTTCCTGGATGCATGCTGGGAAATATTGCTCCCGCAACTTTTAAGTATTGTTCAAAGAAGCCACTTGTTGGGAAGGAGGGAGAAAACTTGACTGGGGGGGGGGGGGGGGGGATTAATATTCAAAGCATTTTTGAGAGGTTTATTGATGAAAATAATGAAAAGTTGATTTAAGATAAAGTTTAAGGATGTGGATTGATGTCTGGTTGTTAAAGGATTGGTTTTGCTACCGCCTTTACGTAATTCATTACTTGAGATATTCTTTTTGCACTCTTGAAAAACCTCCTAAATGCTATATTGTTTACTGCAGGTGACAGGTTTTATCATGGGATTTGTGTACTAAAGTCAAAGATATACTGCAGACGTTTTAGATATGCCTACTGTTTTTTATTTTATTCTTTTAACTTCTTATCATGAAAGTAGTTGCTACTGAATGTAACATTTACCACTTAGCTCTCTTGGAAATACAAAGCAACAACATTTTAACCCCAGTAAGGAACAAACTGTATTTTTCTGACAGCTAAATATACATGCTAGTTTATTGCAATAAATCAACATGAATCAACTGTGTGTTTATAGCTCTCCAGTCTTTCCTTTTAAATGTTATCGCTGCTAGTCTGTTCCTTCCTTTACCACTGTACTCAATGAGTAAAATGTGATCATGAACTGGGCACATACAGTGCCTTCGGAAAGTATTCAGAACCCCTGACTTTTTCCACATTTTGTTAGGTTACAGCCTTATTCTAAAATGGATTAAAAAAAACATTTCCTCATCAATCTACACACAATACCCCATAATGACAAAGCAAAAACTGGTTTTTATGTTTGCAAATGTATTAAAAATAAAAACGGAAATATCACATTTACATAAGTATTCAGACCCTTCACTCAGTACTTTGTTGAAGCACCTTTGGCAGCGATTACAGCCTTGAGTCTTCTTGGGTATGACGCTACAAGCTTGCTACAAGTTACTCCCATTATTTTCTGCAAATCCTCTCAAGCTCTGTCAGGTTGGATGGGGAGCGTTGCTGCATAGCTATTTTCATGTCTCTCCAGGCTATGGCTGGGCCACTCAAGGACATTCAGAGACTTGTCCCGAAGCCACTCCTTCGTTGTCTTAGCTGTGTGCTTAGGGTCGTTGTCCTGTTGGAAGGTGAACCATCGCCCCAGTCTGAGGTCCTGAGTGCTCTGGAGCAGGTTTTCATCAAGGATATCTCTGTACTTTGCTCCGTTTATCTTTGCCTCAATCCTGACTAGTCTCCCAGTCCCTGCCGCTGAAAAACATCCCTATAGCATGATGATACCACCACCATGCTTCACCGTAGGGATGGTGCCAGGTTTCCTCCAGACATGACACTTGGTATTCAGGCCAAATAGTTAAATCATTTAGAATCTTGTTTCTCATGGTCTGTGAGTCTTTAGGTGCCTCGACACAATCCTCTCGGAGCTCTATGGACAATTCCTTCACCCTCATGGCTTGTTTTTTTCTCTGACATGCACTGTCAACTGTGGGACCTTATATAGACAGGTGTGTGTCTTTCCAAATCATGTCCAATCAATTGAATTTACCACAGGTGGACTCAAATCAAGTTGTAGAAACATCTCAAGGATGATCAATGGAAACAGGATGCACCTGAGCTCAATTTCGAGACTCATAGCAATACTTATGTAAATAAGGTATTTCTGTTTTTATTTTTAATACATTTACAAAAATGTCTAAAAAACAGTTTTTGCTTTGTCATTATGGGGTATTGTGTTTAGATTGATGAGGGGAAAAAACTATTCCATACATTTGATAATAAGGCTGTAACGTAACAAAAAGGAGTCTGAATACTTTCCGAAAGGCACTGTACACTACAAGTGGTGTACAATCTGAAAGAAAGGTCTTAAAAAGGTTTCAATATAGCCCCCAAATAAACCTTTGAATGCATTGTAAGATAACATCTAATGGTTCACTCTGTCCTCTACAGTTAAAGAAACATTGGCTACACAATTCCCTTTGCCTCGTCCTGCTCTGAATTCTCACGGCCATTTTGTCTTATAATATCTTCAGAAAGGATATGATATTGTATTTCTTCAGGCTCTTCCTACAAGGAAAGGAACGGCTAGGAGGTCATGGCTTTATTCTGTCTGGAGCATTAGCCAGTACACTCTGCTGGGGCTGGCTAATATTGGCCATAGACACACCACTAAGACCTGCGAAAAGAGAAGGAGGAAGCATAACAAGCCAATGCCAGCGTGCTCACTGACCCAGGGCGCCACCCACACTGTGTGTGTCCACCCAACAGACACCTCTCTGGAGAGGAGCCGGCGGATCACTTTCGCTCCATCCAGCTGGAAGCTCACACAGTCTACCACCCTGTGCCCAGAGCTGAATTGGTGGGTTAAGGGGTACAATTCTGTTCCTCTTAGGCTGGGGAATAACAGAGGATCTCTCTTATTGGTCAAACTTAACCTGTGCAACCAACCTATGATATTATGTCCTCATACAGCTGGACACAGTACATACAGTATGTACATTTAACACTACTTTATGACAAAGATAACATGAAACTATGAACCTTGGAGTACCAGTCCACTACAGTCTATGCCACAGTGATTCCTCAGATTAAGAAACCAATGAAGCAAAGAGTTTTGGGTTGGGTTCATTTGCATCAGATTTCTTTAGGGTAGAATTCTCCTTCCCAGATGAAAAGCTTATTAAAGTGTAATGTCGTTCAACAACTGGAGGGAAGATAGAGAGGGAGGAAGGAGAGAGAGAGATAGAAAGGGGGAGTTTAAAGACTGTGGGGGCAGGAGAGAGAGAGCGAGAGAGAGAGAGAGAGAGAGAGAGAGAGAGAGGCCGACCACCAAACATAGAGAGTCTTTGATGTTCAGAGACTGTTTGTACTTTCCCTAATTAACCAGACTGAATCCAAATTAATGTGCATACATAAATACTGTACATACCTACATACATACATACATACAGTACATTCTCACCAGATTGGTTTTCCTCTCTGATAGATATGAATTTGGTTAGGAACTCTTGTATTTCTAAAATTGTATTTATCCATTCACTGCAGTGGATAAATCAAGGTCACACAGAGTGATTATCGGTAGTCTTAAACAAATCTACTTTGAAAGAAAAGTAAACACCTCCCACAAATGGTTATGGGCTTAAAAAAAGAAGATACCTGTATCATGTCAGATACAGAGTTGAAATGTATAACATTTTGAGTTTGCATCCCAATATTACACTTTATATACGTCATCACAGAAGACTGAAATATAACAAAACTGTTTGACATAGAAACACCAGATTTTCAGCCTTTAAAAAAAATAGAATGTTTATTAATTATGAAATTATGAAAAATGTTAATAGCATTCCACCCATGAGGCCAGGAGAGCGCGATTTTGTAATTTGACTGCTCACTCAAACAGATTTACTGTAGCTGATCTAGCTACTGTTGTAGCCTATATTTATTTTAAATTGCTACTTGTTGTTTATTTTGCTTAACAAGCTCTTTGAGATTCTGTCTGTAATGAAAAGTGCTATAAAAGTTTAATAAATTATTATTATTACTCAACGTAATAACATGTTCTTATTCACAGACAGCGAGTTCTTCATAGCAACAAGTGAGCCTAGAATTAATCAGTTCTCATAAACAAGGCAAAGGCTGTCAAAAGCAAGTCTTTGTCAATCACATCAAAACAGTGCAAAGGTTTTATGGAGGAGAGAATGGGGTGTTCCAAGAAAAGTATCTGTGAGTCGCCATGACAACGTCACCATGACAACGTCACCATGACAACATCTAACTAACAGCAAGAGAAGACAGAGTGTTTTTTCTGGCAAATTACGGTTTGATTATTGAAGGGTAATTATTATTATTTTTTTTTTATGTCGTAAAGGGAAACCAAAGACAAACAACAAAATAAACAAATAACCAACTATGCAATTACTGTATGACAGGCTTTTTTATCACCCAATTAGAGCACTGTGGCACATTGATTTTCCAGAGAGGGTTTTTGGAAGCATCCTCTTCACTTCATTTACACACAGCGCTGGTTCCGTTCCAAATGGAACCCTAGTCCCCAGTGCACTACATTTTACCAGGGTCAATAGGGCTCTGGGCAAAAGTAATGCACTTTGTAGGGAGTAGGGTGCCATTTGGGATTCAACCAGCCATCAGACAGTGTTGTTGTTGGATTGAGTCTCTGTAAGAGCTGTGCCTCTTGTAGACAAAAAGGATTATCCACTTCTTGACATGGTTATGTATTTGCTTAGTATCGATTCCCTGTGTAATGTGTTCTCTGTCTCGATCCGAGGCACCTACTTCTGTTGACTAAACATCTGTGGAGAGGAAGCCAAAAACTGCAACAACCAATGACAGGTGCACTCTTCGATCAGTGCCACTTTGTAGTCCTTTGACTGTATTATCCTCAACGATTCCCAGTTTAGAAAAACAGTTCAGTAGCATTTCTTTATTTTTTGCAGCCTGTTAGTTCATACAGGTGTGTCTTGATGTTTTGTATTGGATACACTATTTGGGGTGCTCAGTGTGGGTCTTGGAGAACCACTCAGAAGGTGCTACAATGGTGCTATAACACATGATTTGGCAGCATGTTGCTTGGGGCTACGCATCTACAGTGGTTGAGGAAAAGCAGATGTATTTCTGTGTTAAGGGTTTGGATGGATGGACCACTCACAGCTAACTGGCAGTACACCATTGTCAAACTGCATTTTATGTACAGTAAATGTATAATTTGGTTGCAGACAACACTGTGTCTTCTTATAGTCTTGTCTGTATAGAAAAGAGATTGATCACTGTTGTTTTATGTTTCCTAAAACTCGCTCGCCTCCTCCTGACTCAAACAAATAGATGTTTAACTGCTGGTATCCCATATACTCCATTTTCAATTCCAAAGGAAGGACATTTGGAGTCCCTTATCTCGCTCTGAGCTGTGGCGAGGTGACAATCCATAGGAGCTCCTCTGACGCTTTTATGTGTGCCCGCTAAATCATTAAGCATCTCACTCTGCTGGCTGGCTGACAAACCTGTCAGCGGTGAAGGGTGGCAGAGACATTGAACTCCACCGTGCTGGTGTGCTTGATCCGCAAAATAACCACACTGTGCTGGTTCTCCTTGTGATGCCGGAAATAAAAACATTACACAAATTGTACATTTAAGTTAGCTTTTTGCAATGCTTTTTTTGAGTGTGGGCCTACTGTGTTTTTGTATTTCTGGATTAAATAGTTTAACCTATATACATGGAAAGCAGTAGCATGGCTAACAGAGCTGCGGCTTCTCCTTATGATACCCTTTAATTAGTTTTATTCAACACTCAGTGAGTGGGTGTATATCATATATAATTGAAATGACTATTGTACTGCTAGAAATATTACTGATTGTACCTATAATTAGGAAAGTGGACAATTCTGGCCTTGTATGTTGTAGCATGGCTAACAGAGGGGTCAGGGTAGTTATATCTGTAGCACTGCTAACAGAGGGGTCAGGGTAGTTATATCTGTAGCACTGCTAACAGAGGGGTCAGGGTAGTTATATCTGTAGCACTGCTAACAGAGGGGTCAGGGTAGTGTTAGCTGTAGCATGGCTAACAGAGGGGTCAGGGTAGTTTTAGCTGTAGCACTGCTAACAGAGGGGTCAGGGTAGTTTTAGCTGTAGCACTGCAAACAGAGGGGTCAGGATAGTTTTAGCTGTAGCAAGGCTAACAGAGGGGTCAGGATAGTTTTAGCTGTAGCACGGCTAACAGAGGGGTCAGGGTAGTTTTAGCTGTAGCACGGCTAACAGAGGGGTCAGGGTAGTTTTAGCTGTAGCAAGGCTAACCAGTAGTGTAGTGGAGGGTATACGCAGGTATATGCCGTATACCCACTTTTTTTGTGGGCATTGCGTATACTCACGATGCATATCAAAGTAGTGTAGTGGAAGTGTACGCCATATAAATTAATAAAGTCTGATGGAGCAGATCAGAATGTTTAGCATAAAAAGTTGATAAACTATTATTTCTTCCAATTTTAAGCTCAGCAATGTGCACATGGCAAATGTTCCATTTGTTTTGCAAACTCCATGTTATGTATGCTACAGAAACACCACTAACCAAACAAGTGCTAGTAATAATCAGAAACCTGGGAATTTCTGACTCTTTTTCGATAGTAGGCCTACTATTAGCCTACTTGCAAATTACACCTTGGGTTGGCAAGACTGTGAAAGACCAACATATGGGATTTATAATTTAAGTTCATTCAGAGTGTATGTTAATTTTTGTTATAGAATGTTTCACACAGGGCACCTTTCCTTCACCGGGCCATTTGGATTATTTCTTTCCAAATTAGCGTATACCCACTTCTCCAGGCACCACTGCACCACTGTGGCTAACATATAGTTCATAGAGGTTAGAGTAGGTTTAGCTGTAGCATGGCTGGTTCATGTGGTCAGGTCCGTTCCTGCAGAGGGAGAGAGACCTGCCTGGTATGCTGTGTTCACGTCATGTTGGAAACTCGGGACCTCCAAGTAAAAATTAAAGTAAGTAATTTGCTTAGAGCTTCCTATTGGTTGATTCTGATTCTTCTTAAGTAGGAAACAGGGTCTCATCTTTCTAAGCAAATCTGAAATTTCCAAGTTTCCGACATGACGTGAACGGATTTGATAGCCCAGTTTTGGAGGACAGATGGTGTGCGTTGAGGTGATGGGCTGTGGCTGTGGTTGTGTTGTGTGTGCGTGTGTGTGTGTGGAGGAAGGGCGGTACTTGATGAACAAGGGGATTTATTGCTTCATGACCCAGATCCGCACTGAGCAGTGATGTTTCCCCAGCGTGTGTGTGTGTGGGGTGAGGCTCAAAGTAAAGTGAAGGAAGAGTGACATACAGTTAAAGTCGGAAGTTTACATACACTTAGGTTGAAGTCATTAAAACTCATTTTTCAACCACTTCACAGATTTCATGTTAAAAAACTAAAGTTTTAGCAAGTCGGTTAGGACATCTACTTTGTGCATGACACAAGTAATTATTTGAAATATTGTTTGCAGACAGATTATTTCACTTATAATTCATTATATCACAATTCCAGTGGGTCAGGAGTTTACATACACTAAGTTGACTGTGCCTTTAAACAGCTTTCAAATTCCAAAAAATTATGATGTCATGCTTTAGAAGCTTCTGATAATTTACATCATTTGAGTCATTTGGAGGTGTACCTGTGTATGTATTTCAAGTTCTACCTTCAAACTCAGTGCCTCTTTGCTCGACATCATGGGAAATTCAAAAGAAATCAGCCAAGACCTCAGAAAAAAATTGTAGACCTCCACAAGTCTGGTTCATCCTTGGGAGCAATTTCCAAACGCCTGAAGGTGCCACGTTCATCTGTACAAACAATAGTACGCAAGTATAAACACCATGGGACCACGCATCTGTCATACCGCTCAGGAAGGAGATGCGTTCTGTCTCCTAGAGATTAACATACTTTGGTAAGAAAAGTGCAAATCAATCCCAGAACAACAGCAAAGGACCTTGTGAAGATGCTGGAGGAAACAGGTACAAAAGTATCTATATCCACAGTAAAACAAGTCCTATATCGACATAACCTGAAAGGCCGCTCAGCAAGGAAGAAGCCACTGTTCCAAAACCGCCATAAAAAAGTCAGACTACGGTTTGCAACTGCACATGGGGACAAAGATCGTACTTTTTGGAGAAATATCCTCTGGTCTGACCATTGTTATGTTTGGAGGGAAAAGGGGAGGCTTAAAAGCCGAAGAACACCATCCCAACCGTGAAGCACGGGGGTGGCAGCATCATGTTGTGGGGGTGCTTTGCTGCAGGAGCAACTGGTGCACTTCACAAAATAGATGGCATCATGAGGAAGGAAAATTATGTGGATATATTGAAGCAACATCTCAAGACATCAGTTAGGAAGTTAAAGCTTGGTCACAAATGGGTCTTCCAAATGGACAATGACCCCAAGGATACTTCCAAAGTTGTGGCAAAATGGCTTAAGGACAACAAAGTCAAGGTATTGGAGTGGCCATCACAAAGCCCTGACCTCAATCCTATAGAAAATGTGTTGGCAGAACTGAAATAGCGTGTGCGAGCAAGGAGGCCTACAAACCTGACTCAGTTACACCAGTTCTGTCAGGAGGAATGGGCCAAAATTCACCCAACTTATTGTGGGAAGCTTGTGGAAGGCTACCCGAAATGTTTGACCCAAGTTAAACAATTTAAAGGCAATGCTACCAAATACTAATTGAGTGTATGTAAACTTCTGACCCACTGGGAATGTGATAAAATAATTAAAAGCTGAAATAAATAATTCTCTCCACTATTATTCTGATATTTCACATTCTTAAAATATAGTGGTGATCCTAACTGACCTAAAACAGGGAATTAAATATCAGGAATTGTGGAAAACTGAATTTAAATGTATTTGGCGTATGTAAACTTCCGACTCCAACAGTAGACATTGTGTGTGTGCATGAAAGGGTGAAGCTGAAGGGAGGAGTGACTGGGACAGCTGTGTGTGCGTTTGTGTTTGTGCATGTGGGTGTGTGACATCTGGGACGTGTGGCAGAGTGTGTGTGCTTGAGCTGCTCTGTATCCCTCCTCCTCCATCACTGTCACACAGCTGTCCCCTACCTGGACGACCTGTCACTCCACAGAGTCTGATAACCTCTCTATATCATGTCACGATGACAAGCACAATAAACTAAACAAAACAGATGCAAATGGAGATTTATTTTGTAAACCCTACATTTTTCCTGCATATCATTATCTACTAATTATCTATGTATACTAGATAAAAAAAAAAAAACACTAAAAGTATATTTTTTTTTTTGAGGGATTATTAACAGCTAGATAGGGATTATCATTTTATTAGACTTTGCGTAATATTACTCATGCAAAACTCATAGCACAGATTTGTATGATTCCGTCCAAATCATCATAACATCTCTGTGTCCTGGCGGAAGGTCCAAAAGTTAATTATGTCTGTATGACTAACCGGCTAGCATCATACCCCCGATGTTATGGAAAAGAGACAGGGCAAGCATGTTAGAGGGTCAGGGTCAGGGCTTCCTTAGCAGGGTAGAGTCAGTCAGACAAGTGGGTGGGTGAAGGACGCCGTTCCTTCCTCTTCAGTGGTCGTGTTTGTATGTATGGAGTTTTGTCAGAGATACTACGTACTTCATGCTCTCGGTCTCCTGGCAGAATATCACGTGGAGTGCTGTGACTCGGATGGTTCCGGAATGTTGTCACATGAAGTACTGCTCTGAGACTGATGATTTCACAAGCCTTAATGATATGATGTGAGAGACTGAGTTAGAGGAGAGCCTCAGGCTGAGGGGTAACGGATGTGTCATAGATGCCATGCAGGCACAGAATGACAAGAAATACGTAGGAAGTGGCATTGACTCAGACAGTGGGGTAGTCAATACTTTGATTTACATGGCTATTTTTAGAGTGGGCAACACTTGAGAAGTCATATGCCTTGGAAACAGACGATCATTTTTTAAATATTGATTTGGCTTTGGTTATTCTTTTATAAATTCACAGTAGGCATTCAGAAATTAGGCTTACAGGTACTTAAGCTGTGGGACAAACTATACTTGTATCGTACCTCATACTGCAGCATTTCCTGTAAAATGTTTGTGCACTTCTGAACTCTGCAAGCAGTGCAAATGTCTCTGGTCTGGTGTCCGATAGATTCTAATTGGATCACGGGGGTTGTACCCTAACTCTGTGGATGTAGCCAATTGCACTCTTCACTGTTGGGAGAAACGTACTGGTCTCTCTCTCTCTCTCTCTCTCTCTCTCTCTCTCTCTCTCTCTCTCTCTCTCTCTCTCTCTCTCTCTCTCTCTCTCTCTCTCTGTATTACGGAACTTAATTGATAGTTACAGTGAGGAAAGGTGCTGAAATCTCATGGACATTCTGAGGTATTTCAAATTAGCTGTTCTAATGGTACAGAATTTGAGCCATTTTGCTACAGCAGGAGTATGTAATCCTGCAGCAACAGTAAATGCGAATTATTATGTGGATTATAATGAATGGACATTTTTTGTAGGGGTTGACACAATTTTCTTTAGGACAAATCAAGTCTGACATTTTAAAGTGGAAATTAGAAACTTTAGAAGCCTTTTTAAACCTTTGCATTTCCTGTTCTCAGCATTAAAAGAGTGATCAAATTAAGATCCTACATATGTAACTTTCTAATAAGGTAGAAAGAGAAAGAGAGAGAGAGAGAGAGAGAGAGAGAGAGAGAGACATTGTACTGCAAAAGTTATTGTCACATTATTTTGAATGAATGTTATTCAATAAAAAGCACAAATGAGTGAATATTATTAATTCAGTCAAAAAGCAAATCAAAATGTTAATTTGCTCTTGTTGCTGCATTCTTTGATGTTGCCAAATCCATATCTTTTCATGAAGGTAACAGAAATGCTGCTGTTTTGAACAGTGAGACATTTGGTTTCATACTGAGAGAGAAGTCAGCTCTCATCAAAAGATGTTTCTTCAAAAACCCATATCAGGTCTGCATTGTTCATCAACATCAAATTGCTTCCAGGAAATAAAGACATCTACATCTAAGTGTACACTTCTCTACATGTCACAATAATAATGTAACTTAGGAAGAGAGTTCTCCAGGTTAATTAATCAATCATCAATCCCAAACTTTCCATCAAAGTAGAACACGATGACAGGGTGTTTTTTTTTCTCCCATTCATTGTTACTAGTATGAATTGTTTACTTAGCTCTTGATTTGCCAAACCAGAGTGACCTGTAATCTTTCCCATCATCAGAAAACCTCTAATATGGTGGCTTTAATTCAAATGATTCTACTCTACACAGCCCCTGGCCTGCCTGCCTGCACAAACAACACACACACACACACACACACACACACACACACACACACACACACACACACACACACACACACACACACACACACACACACACACACACACACACACACACACACACACACACACACACACACACAGCAGCAGCAACCACATTACGGCACAGCTTGCTGAATGTGTAAACGATGACGGTCGGGAAATGTCCACATTTGTCTTTTTCACTCATAATTATAATGCCATTTGGATTGTGAGTAATCGCTCGGCTGTCATTTTAAATCCGCCACCACTAATATGGCCAAATTTAACAGCGTCAGTGAATGCACTTTGACAGCTGCTATGTTTTGCTTCCCTGGGTCGCTGTCTGTCAATCACGGGGGATTATGGGTAAATAAGCCCACCTGCCACTGATGTACTCCAATTCTGTACCATGATTACAGACTCAAACTGTACGAGATAGATAACAGTTTTCTTTGTATGGATTATCTATTACGTCCCCATTTTTTACATTTCCAAATTTTCACACACAGTATTCCGTTGCTATATCAAACAAACAGATACAGGCTCTACTTCAACATACCCACTTGACAAGATAGGCTACATTTGTGTATGCTGGATGCAATGTCTTTCATTGTGATGGGGTTATTTGGTGCCTTGCAGACGTACATCTATAAAGGATTCTAAACCACCATACAGACATTTGCATAATGAGGGTTGATATGACAGACTGGCCAGTGATGACAATGTTGTGAGAGTTCCCAGCTCCCCGGGACTCGCCAGAGAGATTACTTTATGACAGACTAACTGACAGAGGTCGGTTTGGAGATATTCACTGGCTGCGTCCCTAATGGCACCCTATTCCCTATATAGTGCACTATTGTTCACCAGAGCCCTATGGGATTAAGGGAATAGGGTTCCATTTGGGATGCTAGCCAATCACCGGCTTCCTCTGAGCTAGCCGTAGCTGTGACATGCCTTCGTTGAGCAGCTAATTCCAAACATTCCCCCTCACATCTCTCGCTTTGATAATTACCATTTCATCTGGGAGCCACGTAGTGGCTTATTCTTTGGACAGAGAGCACAATTAGACACTATTACTGCCACAATGAATGTCTGGATGGATGGATAGACGCCGGTCAGAGCTTTTCTTCCTTTCTCCCATGTGTTCTGTTGATACAAAGAAATTTAGGCTTGTCAATTCAATACCAACTACGGTTTGTTTTGTCTTGGTGAAAGACGAGGCTCGTGAAAATACTTGTCTCTCTTAATAGGAAAGGCCTGTGCTATTAATTGGTCAGATCAATGTGTAGATACAGGCTATGAGGTGAGCACCAGCTGGTGGCAACATGCTTGAAAAAACGACTGTAATGTTTGGTGTCAAATCAAAATATACTGCTCCAGAAATATAGCATCTTCATATTCTCTGTGCATTGACTTCCATGCGTTTACAGACGTGATACAGCAGTGTACTATACACTGCTTGTACAAAACATTAAGGACACCTTTCTAACATTGAGTTGCACCCCCCTTTGTCCCCCGAACAGCCTCAATTTGTCGGGCATGGACTTTGGATGGTGAACCATTCTTGATACACACGGGAAACTGTTGAGCGTGAAAAACCCAGCAGCGTTACAGTTAAATATTTTGTCTTGCCCATTCACCCTCTGAATGGCACACATACACAATCCATGTCTCAGTTGTCTCAAGGCTGAAAAATAATTATTTAATTAATCTACACTGGTTGAAGTGGATTTAACAAGTGACATCAATAAGAGATCATAGGTTTTACCTGAATTCACCTGGTCAGTCTAAGCCATGGAAAGGGGTCCTTAATGTTTTCTATGTGTATGTTGTGCTCTTAGCCTACCTGGCATCTGACCAATAGGCCAGCACAGTATGTAGAAAGCCTCTTGAAGACCCATGGTGTGTAATCGGTGCAGTCGTCCTGTCAATGCACAGCATGGTTCCACAGGATCAATACCATTCAGGTAAAGCGTCCAACACAGGAGGTTGGTGGCACCTTAATTGGGGAGGACGGGCTCATGTTAATGGCTAGAGCGGAATCAGTGGAATGATATCAAATACATTAAACACATGGTTTGATGCCATTGCCTTCGCTCCGTTCCAGCCATTATTAAGAGCCGTTCTCCCCTCTGCACCAGCCTCCACTGGTGTCCAAACATATCCAATAGACAGCAGCACCAAATGGCCTGAACATGGAAGGGATGTGTGTGTGTGTGATCACGGTATCTGGACATTTCAATGAGAATACATGCATTTGGCATAATACTGTATCATAGGCCTATTAGCATAAACAGTATCAAAGAAAAACAACTGCATGATGATTGTAGCTAGCACTTCCTTTTAATCCTTCAAATTCACAGGACTGCTATGTCTACATTTACTGGATCACAGGAAATGCATTCTGGAATAAATACCCCCCCAAAACATTATCCTTAGAAAATGCATGATTGTGTTACTACCCAGTATCATGCAGGGGAGAATTAATGAATACTTAATTTTCCCATAAAGACATTAGCTTTGTAACATTCCATTTTATATTTTAGCAGATGCTCTTATCCAGAGCGATGCACAGGAGTAATTAGGGTTAAGTGCCTTGCTGAAGGGCACATCGACAGATTTTTCAACTAGTTGGCTCAGGGATTCAAACCAGCAATCTTTCGGGCTACTTAACTGCTAGGCTACCTGTCCAACACTCTTAACTGCTAGGCTACCTGCCGCTACATGTTTGGTAACATGGATGGAGCCCTTTCCTAGCCGTTCAAAGTGCCTTTAAATGACGGTGTTGCCAAGCAGACCTCTTATGTCACTGCTGACATTCAAACCCCAGATCTGTCCAAGCTGTACTGTTGTGAGGCTGAATGATGGCTGTCCGACTTACAGTACATTAAGCTTGCAGCCCCTGCCCTGCCACCGACACAGCAACAGCATTAGTACAAGGCTGGCTGAGAGAGAGAGAGAGAGAGAGAGAGAGAGAGAGAGAGAGAGAGAGAGAGAGAGAGAGAGAGAGAGAGAGAGAGAGAGACAGAGAGAGAGAGACAGAGAGAGAGAGACAGAGAGAGAGACAGAGAGAGAGAGAGAGAGAGAGAGAGAGAGAGAGAGAGAGAGAGAGAGAGAGAGAGAGAGAGAGAGAGATGGTGCAATGGGACTGATCTGCATCTGACGGCTAGGCGAACCAAATGAGTGCGCTCGCATACTCCCTGTAAGACCTTCGGCTGAAAAACAAGAATAAAGTGTCAGCCAGTAGCCAGTATACACTTCCTCAAAATAGTCAGAATTAATCTAAGAACTCAAGAAGTCTGTCATTAATTTTATATATGTTAGCTAATATGTTTGTTGCAGTATTTCTCAATGAAAACAAGTCGTCTCACATTGAATGACAACATAGACTAAGAATCCCTACAGTTGACAATCACGGACGAAGGGTCATAGACTTTCGCCTCCCGAACTTCGGCTGGCCTCGAGAAAAAATGTTGTGTGCCCAAACAGCCGAAAAAAACCCTTACCGAAGTCCAAAACTGACATAAACGTCACAAAATGTCATCAAAATATATGTACAAACTCTTCCGAACTGTTTGATTTTTATGGAGGTTTAAACTGTGTTGTCTGTGACAGTGAATTTAATCCGGCATTGTGTTGCACTTCTTATGATACAGATGAAGATAGGTTCTTACATGCATTTGGCTCTTACATGCAAAGCATTGATATTGATGTTAAATATACTAGCATAGCGTGTTTTTACAGTCTTTGTAATATCAGTTATAACAGTTATCAGCAACTTCTTTGAAATGGAAGCTTTCACTAATCTAATCATACTCCCTGAGGAGTTACTGGTGAGCTATCGTCTCTGCTCCGCTCCCCTTCTCCCCAGCTCCTCTTCTCAGACAGGGTGAGTGGAGACTGAGGAGAGAGAGAGGGAGGTGGAGCGAGGGGAGAGAGAAGGATAGAGAGAGAGGGGGGGGGCTGATAGAGAGAGAGAGAGAGAGAGAGAGAGGAGCAAGCTGAGGCCTGGAGGTCATACACCCAGGAGTGTGAGTCCTTCCAGGGGCCTTGTAATCCCACAACCCCCTCTGCTGCTATCCCCTCCACAACCCATCTATCCTCTTCCTCCATCCCTCCATCCCTCTATCCCCTCCACAACCCATCTATCCTCTTCCTCCATCCCTCTATCCCCTCCACCCCTCCTTTATCCCCTCCACCTCTCCTCCATCCCTTCCAGCCCTCCTCATCCCTCCATCCCTCTACCCCTCCTCCATCTCTCTATCCCCTCTACCCCTCCTCTTTCCCTGCATCCCATCTACCCCTCCTCATCTCTCCATCTCATCCACCCCTCCTCATCTCTCTATCCTCTCCACCCCTCCTCATCTCTCCATCCCTCTGTCCCCTCCACCTCACAGCCAGACCATGACTAACTGGATCTGCTCCCTATCACAGGACCACAGGACACCTTTCCTCTTCTCCCTCTTCCTCCTTTTCCTCCTTCTCTCCATCATTTCATCCGATTTGTCCAGTAGCCTGTAGACTGCTCTGTCTGCCTATGTAGGGAATAGGGTCTGTCCCGCCATTTGGGACACTGCCTGGGGGCTGTCTGTGCCAGGGACTCGGCCTAGAGATCCAAGGCCTGGCGCTTGCGAGGACCAGACACCCCGTGGCCGTCTCTTGCAGACTCTAAAGGCCCACCACCTAATGGGTTTAGAGAAATCATCTAATTTGTCAACAAGTTTCTGATGTGTACAAGCATATCAACAAGCTTGTCTGTCTGGCCTGACGCTCGGCTGTATAGAGTCGAATCCAAGTCATAGCCATGTGGTTGAATTCAGACTATGAAAAAGGAACTTGCCTTCTCTCTGTCTGTCTCTCTATCTACACTTACGTCTGCATAGAGTCGAAGTCAAACCAAGTGAATGGTAAAAAGGAGCTTCGCCTCTCTCTGTCTGTCTCTCTGTCTGTCTCTCTGTCTGTCTCTCTGTCTCTCTGTCTGTCTCTCTGTCTGTCTCTCTGTCTCTCCGTCTGTCTCTCTGTCTCTCTGTCTGTCTCTCTGTCTGTCTCTCTGTCTGTCTCTCTGTCTGTCTCTCTGTCTGTCTCTCTGTCTCTCTGTCTGTCTCTCCGTCTGTCTCTCTGTCTGTCTCTCTGTCTGTCTCTCTGTCTTCTCTTCGGTAGTTCGGTTAGAAGCATTCCAGCCAGCTCAGGTTGAATGACTGAGGGAGCACAATACTACATTATCCAACATTATCCTCTTGGTCTAAACAGCGAGTGATGATTCCCAGGGCATTAGGAACCGCTGTGACTTTACTGAAGAGTGTTGATATTTGACTGGATAATAAGACTAGAAGCTGACTTACTGAGTGCTTCCATTCTTATGAACAGAACAGCAACAATTGGTTCCATAATGAGGGTTCCGTGAGAATTCCAGGTAACTCTTCCTGCCTCTTTGTGTTCTGTTGTACAGGCCATTTATACACGATGAGGTCATCCATTATTGCACTGATTGTTGGAACTCACGTCAATGTATTCACGTCACATTTACCTCCGTCTGTTGTGGTGATAAATATAGTGTGAGACAGGCTATTACTTGATGTTTTGAGACAGA
Organism: Thymallus thymallus; assembly: GCA_023634145.1. Taxonomy (NCBI): domain Eukaryota; kingdom Metazoa; phylum Chordata; class Actinopteri; order Salmoniformes; family Salmonidae; genus Thymallus; species Thymallus thymallus. The sequence goes on from CM042419.1 coordinate 7,545,439, forward strand.
CCCCTAGGGATGTGAGTACTGTTCTTTGAATGTGTGTGTGTGTGTGTGTGTGTGTGTGTGTGTGTGTGTGTGTGTGTGTGTGTAACTATACTGTGTTTCCATGTCCCATGCTCCCAAAGACAACAATACCGCAATACCGCAATAAAAGCAGACTGATATGAAAAGTGTTAGCAGGTGCAAGAATGTATTCATTTGAACTCAATTTCCTTGTATTTACACATTGTGCTTTATTTATGATGAATTTGCTTTATGATGCATTTCTAAATCACCACCAGGTAGAGAATATTGTCCAATAAGATCTTTTCTGTGCCTCCCCCTCTGTTTCAATGACAAGCTGTTTTTCGAAGGAGATCAAGAAGCAGGTGATCAATGAGTTTGTTCTGTCTCTTGTTGTTCACACAGGCTTCCTAAGCACAGGGGACCAGGCAGCCAAGGGGAACTATGGACTGCTGGACCAGATCCAAGCCCTGAGGTGGATCAAAGAGAACATTCAGGCCTTCAAAGGAGATCCAAAGAGAGTGACAATTTTCGGCTCTGGTGCAGGGGCCTCGTGTGTTAGCTTGCTTACTCTCTCTCACTACTCAGAAGGTATGAATAGGGTATTTTTACCCCCCCCCAAATATTCCCTTACCTCCTTGGAAGTAATTGAGATTATATTATATTTTTTGAATCCTTAAAGTCAGTGAATACAATTCCTTTTACATTTTTTATGAATCCTAAAATGAATAATTCTCGGCGCCCACTGTGAGATTTATACGCTTTATATTAGTTTAATTCATATGGTAATATGAACTTCAGCTATCTTTTTAGAATGTAGTAATGAAATAAAGACCTGTTGTATTATATTTATTTATTATATTCGCTAGATATCAGAGGGATTTTGTTTCAAACAGGAATATCTCTCTTGCTGGGAGCGTATTCCTGTGTCCCAAATGGCACCCTATTCCCTACATAGTGCACTACTTTTGACCAGAGTCCTATGGCGCCTGATCAAACTTAGTGCATTACATAGGGAATTCGGATCGATTTGGGACGCATTCTACGAGTTATTTAAACAGTCAGGATACACCAACATAAACTTTTCAGACAACATGTAGCGTCACATTTCATCGCCACAAGACAGAGATAACAACTAGAGTGTGTTCACTAGATATTTGTGTGACCAGCCAGAGAAAAGTGGTAGGTGGATATCAAGGATATTAGAATGGCTATGCACCGTCACAATATAGTGCATTTACATCTCTCTGTTTTTTTATTATCATTAGAAAATAATATCCTAGACGTGTGAGTGTCATTAAGTGTCATTGTGGCTCTCCTCAGCCCAGTGTACAGTACAGTGTAGAGAGGCAAACAAAGGCTGCGTCCCAAATGGTATCATATTCCCTAGGGTGCACTACTTCATTTCTGGTCAAAAGTAGTGTAATATATAGGGAATAGGATTTCATTTGGGACGCAAACAGAGAAAGACAAATTAATAGCTAGCTGTATGTTTACGTTCTCCCTCACTACCTCTCTACCTCTCCCTCTCCCTCTCCCTCTCTCTCTCTCTCTCTCTCTCTCTCTCTCCCTCTACCTCTCTCTCTCTCTCTCTCTCCCTCTCCCTCTCCCTCTCTCTCTCCCTCTACCTCTCTCTCTCTCTCCCTCTCCTTCTCTCTCTCTCTCCCTCTCTCTCTCTCTCTCTCTCTCCCTCTCCCTCTCTCCCTCTCTCTCTCTCTCTCTCTCTCTCTCTCTCCCTCTCTCTCTCTCTCTCTCTCTCTCCCTCTCTCTCTCTCCCTCTCTCTCTCTCTCTCTCCCTCTCTCTCTCTCCCTCTACCCCTCTCTCTCTCTCTCTCTCTCTCTCTCTCTACCTCTCTCTCTATCTCCCTCTACCTCTCTCTCTCTCCCTCTACCTCTTTCTCTCTCTCTCTCTCTCTCTCTCTCTCTCTCTCTCTCTCTCTCTCTCTCTCTCTCTCTCTCTCTCTCTCTCTCTCTCTCCCTCTCCCTCTACCTCTACCTCTCTCTCTCTCTCTCTCTCTCCCTCTCCTTCTCTCTCTCTCTCCTCTCTCTCCCTCTCCCTCTACATCTCCCTCTACCTTTCTCTCTCTCCCTCTACCTCTTTCTCTCTCTCTCTCCCTCTCCCTCTACCTCTACCTCTACCTCTCTCTCTCTCTCTCTCTCTCTCTCCCTCTCCCTCTACCTCTACCTCTACCTCTCTCTCTCTCTCTCTCCCTCACTACCTCACTCGCTCATCAGGATCTATATGAGTAAATGTCTGTGAAAACAGCATTACCTAATCAGTCTCCATAGGGCAAAAACCCAGATAGATCTTAACCGGCACATCTCTCAACTTCAGACTTTGTTTCTGTCAATATAAATCAATTTATGGATATGCCTTGCACTGGTCAATTAATTTTAATTTCTCTCCATTTTTATTTAACTAGGCAAGTCAGTTAAGAACAAATTCTTATTTACATCAACAGCCTACCAGTGAACAGTGGGTTAACTGCCTTATTCAGGGGCGGAAAAGCTTGGGGATTCAAACCAGCAACCTTTCGGTTATTGGCCCAACGCCCTAACCACTAGGCTACCTGCCACTCCATGTCCGCTGCTGCTACTGAGTTACAACAGTGAGAGTAGCCTCAGGGGGAAAACATCTAGGTCTGAATTATGTCCAATAAAATACATAGGACTGAAAGCAGAGAATTTTTCTTTCATCTTCGTTCTCTCAGAAATCCAATTCAAACATTTGCCATTCATGGTCCTACTTCCTGTTTTTAAAAGTGTGCTACTGTGGGTCATGGGAGATGATTAGAGGATTTTTGGAGCTCAGCCTTCACTGGATATACTATCATTCAACTCGCTTTTATTTTATATACTCTGTCTGGTATAAAAAGTGGAAATTAGTGTTTTGAAAGTTCTATATCTTGATTTCTGACATGCAAAACATTTTGGGAAAGTATCAAAAGTGGACTAATGCAAATACTAAAAAAACATTTTTAGTCTTTTAAGGAGAGACAACTACTGGGCTAAGTATATGAGCTGACAGAGTCAGGGATCTTCTTGTCCCTTTTAGCCCAGTAGTTTACTTTCCCTTTCAGTATTTGTTTTATTAGTCCACTTTTGATACTGTCCCAACATGTTTTTCATGTCAGAAATCAAGGTATAGAATTTTCAAAACACTAATTTCCACATTATCATGATGATGCATTTTGCATTACATGGTGTGTCAACTAGCAATTTGAAAACTTGATTGCTGACATGCAAAACATTTTGGGACTGTGTCATCAGTGGATTATTGAAACAAATATCAAAAGATAGTTTTGGAGTGGATTAGTTCTTTAACATCTGTCACCCTGGTTCTATCTCTCACACTAGGCCAAACATTCCACCAATACCCCCCAGAACCAAATCCCTCTCATGTGATTTGGTTCTGGGTTGCCGAGGTTAGCCCAGAAGCCTATTACCTGGTTTGGTGTTGTGATGGAATCGGATTTGCCAGGGCTGTGGTTAGTCAGGCAGCTATGTTCCTGCATCACTCCCGTTAGCCAGTCCCAGGTGGCATGGAAGCCGTAGCCCCTCATTGCTGCTCCCTTTGTAGGACATGATCTGTTTCTGTTACACGGCTCCACATGCCACGCCTCAGCAAGCAGACTGAGGTAAACACAGGAGACATATGCAACATATTTAAATTCACTTCTGGTGAGTCAGGCCTTAAGTTATATTCTTCATCCAAATAACAGAGGAAATGGTAAAAAGAAAAAAAAGCTAAATAAACCTCTGTTGCTAACTAGGCCTTGTGGGAGACGTCGTCTTCTGCTGCTCGGAAACATACTTTTCAAGTCGTCCTTGTTGAGTCACCAGCACACTGATATAAATAGAACTTAGAAAATACTGGGAAAAAATGTAACATACAAGAGGTGTTCCTAGTGTGCTGTGGCCTATTTGACAGAGTGGCAGTGCCAGGCAGATCGTGAAGCTGCATGCAGCTCCAACATAATTCAGGATGAATAAGTGGCCCGAGGCCTCATTGCAGAATAAATAAATGTGTATTTTATTTTCAGTCTGATTCATTTATTATGACCAGCGTTGACGGGATGTGGTGTCCCTGTCCCTGTGCTTAATCATCATTTTGCTGCATTTTATCAGTATAGGATAATATGCAGTATATATCTGGGTCTGATTTGCATACATAATCATAAAAACTAATTTTCACTGACTATAGCACTCACCGAAGATGTTACATCAGAATAATACCATAAAATACTAATTATTGATATACTGAGTCAATACCAATTGTGCTGTTCCGAGTGTGTGTGTATTATTTTAGCAGTTGTTTTGCTAAAAGATTTTAACATTTGTGAAAAACACCTGAGATTTTTGTGTCTAACATCAGTTTTCTCACTCTCAGATCTCTTCCAGAAAGCCATCATCCAGAGTGGTACAGCTCTGTCCAGCTGGGCGGTCAACTACCAGCCTGCCAAGTACACACGGATGCTGGCTGAGAAGGTGGGCTGCAACATGCTGGACACCATCGACCTGGTGGAGTGTCTCCAGAGCAAAAACTACAAGGAGCTGATCGAACAGAACATCTTACCCGCAAAGTACCACATCGCCTTCGGCCCCGTCATCGACGGTGACGTCATCCCGGACGACCCCCAGATCCTCATGGAGCAGGGTGAGTTCCTCAACTACGACATCATGCTGGGGGTCAACCAAGGCGAAGGGTTCAAGTTTGTGGAGGGCAGCGTGGACAGCGAGGATGGCGTCTCAGCCAACGACTTTGACTTTGCCGTGTCAGACTTTGTGGATCACCTCTACGGTTACCCGGAGGGCAAGGACACACTAAGGGAGACCATTAAGTTCATGTACACTGACTGGGCCGACAAGGAGAACCCTGAGACACGGAGGAAGACGTTAGTCGCACTCTTCACTGACCACCAGTGGGTGGCGCCTGCAGTAGCCACAGCGGACCTTCATGCCCAGTATGGTTCGCCAACATATTTTTATGCCTTCTACCACCACTGCCAGAGCGATATGAAGCCTAGCTGGGCTGACTCGGCGCATGGGGACGAGGTGCCCTATGTGTTCGGGATCCCCATGATCGGACCCACAGACCTGTTCAACTGCAACTTCTCCAAGAACGACGTCATGCTCAGCGCAGTGGTTATGACCTACTGGACTAACTTCGCCAAGACAGGGTAGGTTGTCCAATTCAGTTTTTATCCTGTATGTCAGATTGTTTATTTGAAGTGGATACATATCCGACATGGATCGAGAAGACAGGTAGCAGGTTATGGGAGCATAGCTTCAACTTAACTGAACAAATCAGTGCTTCTATAAGTCTTGAACAGGTTTTGGTTTTCATTAAGGCTTTGCAGTTTGCAAATATCACTTGATATTTGAATCACGTCTTTGTTTCCTGAACCCTGGGATTAGCCAGGTAGCAGGATGTTTGCGACCCAGTCACACTGAAAATTAATTTTAAGGTGAATAAATAAATTCTTGAACAGCTTCATAGGCTGTAGAATTCCCTCCCCCAGCTCTCCGGCTTGGTTATTGTCCAACTGATGCCAGTTCAGCAGGGGATAGATTGGCAACGTTATTGACATGGGGAGGCTCTTTTACTCAGAGTGCTTTTTGCTTTCCCGAAGTGCTGCTTCAAACAAAGCAGGAACCCAAAGCAAATTTATCGCTTTGAGAGTGTCCGTTTTTTCACAAGAGTCTCTCCAACTGCAAACACTCCCGTTGCAATCCTCAATTTCCTCGCTAGATTGAGGGTTTTCCAGAAAATAAGTACCAACAACAGGGATTCGGAGGGATGAGAGGCATATCATTAACTACTCATCTCAGTGCTTTGAAGAGGGGTGATATACAAAATAGAAAAGTACAATACACAGGGAAGCCTTGTTCTTATTCGTAGTGGATAGAGGACTGAACAATGAGTGAGGCGTGTGTGTGTGTGTGTGTGTGTGTGTGTGTGTGTGTGTGTGTGTGTGTGTGTATCCATGCATGCGTCCTTGCGTCCGTGTTGTTTCTTGGTATACACTGCACATGCAGGCTATAGTCCAAAAAATAAAGATGACATCTGGGAACACATGGCAGACTGGAAAAGCAGAGAAGCTTTATGTCAAACAGAGGGAGATAGCATTGAATACATTTTTTGAGCATCTGAGTAGATACATGCAAGTATTATGTGCAAGCCACCCCCCCCCTCTGGCGAAAAAGCAGCAGCTGGGTAGAGCGACATGCGGTTTATTTATATCTGTGACTTTGCTATTTCCGTAAACCTGCGACGACAAGTCTCTTAGGAGATGTAGACTAGCCCTCCATCTGAATGTACTTCTGTTATCACACAAAACAGATTGACAGCATGGTGGAAGCATCTGTCTTATGGACCAACGCTTTCTACCTCTGTGTTATCTTCCTCTTATGAGATACATGTGAAGAGCTTGCTAAGTATTTATCAGTCAAACGAGCACGGGACGCCTGGAGCGTTGTCTTTATTGCTGTATGCTTCTATCGGGGCTACAGGCCTTAAGTGATATTGTACTGGGTTCCACATGTTAGCTGGAACATATGCACATACTATGCTGTGTATGTAACTATTACTAGACAGTCACTGAATCCATTTCAGGGAGATTACATGAATTTACCAAGAGGTGACATTTTGATAGTGTAAAACATGTCAAATGGGAAGATGTTACTAACAAAGACTGTGGTGTTTTAAAAGATTCAGCAAGGCACTAGCATTTGACATACATATAGGTTAAAAGTATTGTGAGCAATATACCAATTTGGGTAACATCTTTGCAATTGTATAGTTGGTGAATGTGGCCCAAAGATTGATAAAACCAAATGTACAGGTTCTCTCAAATAGAATGACATAGCAAAATTGCACAAGGTTATCTTTGTATTGAATAATAGCATATTGAATCAGATCTAATTGAATCCTACTCTCCAGGGATGCACAGACATATTTACCTATTTCTTCTCTCTCTGTGTCCCCTTCCATTTACAAATGAACGCCATACTGCTGTAATCGGTAATGACAGGATTAAACAGTGCTCCATCAGCCAGAGATACTGTCATGCTGGATTAGCTAGTAAAATGTATCCTGATCCCATGAGACCACTGTTATCTAGTAGGCCACCTGATGGATGGACGGAGCTGTAATAAAAGTAGCCTTCTCACAGTCTCTCTGTACTGTAAGAGCTCGTTTTGGAAGCAGAGCAGACCCCTGGGTACAACACTATTTTGACGTCAATCAAATACATTTTAGCATTGGCACTAGTCTGCCTGGATTGACAGGTGGGCGGGGGTTTGCCGTTTTCCACCTATTCAGTCGGTTTTAATGGGTCAGGCAAGCTAAATCAAACCCAGCTAAAGTATTTTAAATGATTTCAGATAGTATTTGAACCCGGGTCTGCAGCCGAGCTCATCTTGAAAGGTCTGATGGGTCCTGAGTGTCCCCTGGTGCCTGAGTGCAGTGTATGACTCAAAATGAGGCCTTCCTTCGTGTTCAGCATTCAGCTGGACATTCCCGCTTCCTTTTCCATTCCTCTTACCCTTCCACTCACTTGACAGTGTCAGGCTCCAAGGTTGTCGTCTCGACTGTACTCCTCGCCTCTGTCTCCCTTCTAAAGTTAATGAAATCACAGTCACAATGTCACAGGGGAGTTGCTCGATTCCAACGCTGAGGCAGTCCACTATAATATCTACTTCAAAATGCCAAAGGGAGAATAAAAAGGCTGCACTACAGTAAAATGTTAACATGATATAGGACATTGGGATATTTCATACTATTGCACATTTTTCCTATGAATCACAGATGTGTTTGTTATGAACGTTAAAAAGGGGGACACAGGATATGCTTTGTATTAATCAATTATATGAGTCTTGTAACTGTACAGTAAGATGTCTCCGCTCTAAAGTGAATCTAATGGACTGTTTTAGTGGCCATTTGTGACTTCATCTAGTTTTTACTTTAATGAAGATTCCCTTGAGTGGGCGTAAAGAAAAATATATATATATTGAAAATACAGAGGTAATAATGACCACATTGACTCACTTGGGAGGAATATAACATAACATTTCTTTCTAGTATATTTTGGATCAATAATTTTCAATTTCACAAGCATTTACTTCACAAGCCTAGAGATAAAATAGTGCTTTGGTGGCCATTATTCAGAATACTGACCTTTTCTCTCTCGTTTTTAAACATCTTGTAGAATACTGTCCTGAAAAGGACAATCGTATAATCATTTTGTAATTACAAATGTTTTTTATCTTCTCTATTTCAGAGATCCAAACCAGCCCGTTCCTCAGGACACCAAGTTCATCCATACAAAACCCAACCGCTTTGAAGAGGTTGCCTGGTCGAAGTACAACCCCAAGGACCAGCTCTACCTGCACATTGGCCTGAAACCCAGGGTCAGGGACCACTACCGGGCCACCAAGGTAGCCTTCTGGCTGGAACTAGTTCCACACCTACACAATATAAATGAGTTGTTCCAGTACGTATCCACAACGACCAAGATACCGCCACAGGACACCACCCCGTTTCCTTACACCAAGCGTTTCCCGGGGAATCGGCCGTCTACCACCCGCCACCCTGGGGTTCCCTCTGCCAACACCAAGCAGACCACCGACCAACGGAAAGGTGAGGACCTCACCGACGAATCAGCCGTGGTTATCGAGACTAAACGGGACTATTCCACGGAGCTGAGCGTCACCATCGCCGTGGGCGCCTCACTGCTCTTCCTCAACATCCTGGCGTTTGCGGCTCTCTACTACAAGAAGGACAAGCGGCGGCACGAGTCGAACCGGCGCGGGCCGAGCCCACAGCGTAACTCCGCCGGGCCGGCCAACGCGGCGGCCGTCGCCAATGACATCGGCCACTTGCAGAGCGAGGAGCTGATGTCCCTGCAGATGAAACAGCAGCAGCAGATGGATCACGAGCACCACCACGAGTGTGAGTCGCTCCAGGCCCACGACACACTGCGCCTCACCTGCCCGCCCGACTATACCCTCACGCTGCGTAGGTCGCCAGACGACATCCCCCTCATGACGCCCAGCACCATAACCATGATCCCCAACTCACTGGCCGCCATGCAGCCGCTGCACAACTTCAACACGTTTGGCGGCAGTCAGAACAGTACCAACCTGCCCCATGGACACTCCACCACCAGGGTATAGCTCTATTTGGAGAAGACAGAGTCAAACATCCATGTGGCCTGGCCTATGTTGGACAAACACTAAGAAAAGTGAGAAGAGTGACTGACTGTGTTTCACACAGAGCTCATCTCAGTGGATGAGATGTTTTTTTTTGCTACCATGCCTTCTTGAACAGTATATCAAAGTCAAATGTGAACTTCTAATGACATGTTGAAAAAGTGAATGTTACTATAGTAATACTGCTTCTCGAATGAATCGAAGAGAGTTTTACCAAAAGAGCAACACCTGGAGACAAGTGGAATCATCTGCTTTAGAACACTTGAATAGACAAAACAGGAAGTGTTACAGTGATGACAGGGATTACTCAAAAAGCTTTTTGTGCCATCAAGTACATCATAGGACAACAACACACAATTGTACAGTGTAATATCACTCTACTGCATTGGTAAAGTATGACAGACTAGTCATGGGCACTAAATTTAAAACTCCCCCCAGCCTGAAATGTATTTATGAAAACTTTGTAAAAACTAAAAACAGTATATAGTTGTGAGTAAAAATAAACAAAAAAATAATACTTTAAAGAGATTCTATTGTTGTTTGAGTTTAACTATGGCTTTTCCAAGAGTGTTCTTTCTGTTGAGGTGCGTGTAAATAAATAGTATCAGTCATTATAAATTTTTTTGGTATTCAAATCTGTGTTTCATTGTTTTCACAGTAGCAGATAAAAAAGTGCAAACACTATCCATTTTGGGAGCATACTGTGCATCGTCTAGACAACCATTATAACGTCCTGTGTATCCTTTGTATCCATTTCTGACAAAATGCATTCTGATTCTGTCACAAAATGAGGTTTGTCACCTGATTCATCTTGTTCTGGTTTTAATTGTTTTGTTTGTAGGATTTTTATGTCTAGCAGCAATCTCACCACTGCCTGAGCTTCAAGTGTGACCAGCAATGTATTACTTAGAAAAAAAGGCAGTGGATTTTGGTATCAATATTAGTTGGATATGTTTGTAAAGAAGTATATGTTAGATATTTCAAATTGTCATATGCTAGCAATATATAAAGTATTGTGCCAGGCTTTTGATATGTTGGGCTACTATAACACAAGTGACTGAGTGTAAATAATAATAATGATAAATAATATTGATATTATGAATAATAACAATTATAAGTACAATAAAAAGTCAACATTAACCCAAATGATTTCAGTTCTGCATCCTATTACAGAAAAAAACTAAAGCAAGTACATATACATTTTTTTAATAATAATGCTACATTTGTAAATTCTATGAAAGATATATCCTTACCATTGGTCCATCAACTGTCAAGATACCAAGGGTTTTGATGTAGGATTTGAAATGATTTAGTTTGTCTGATATTGTTTGCGGTTTTGCCTTAAGTGATAGATTATATTTCTGGCTGGACACCTGTACAAAGATTTTCTGCAGCATTTTTAATAAAATATCACAGTATTTTCTAAAGAAAAATGTAATGGAAATTTTTTAAATGTGTGTGTGCCAGTCTGTGTAACAAATGTTGAATGGTATTCAGGATCTGGAACACGTGCTATTGAATAAGACTCATTGTTCCTTTACTATACAACACAATGAAGACCTGCCTTTTCATATAAATGGATATACTGTATCTTGTTGCAATTCCGTACTCTTTTCCCATTCACCTTGTACAGATGCACTCTTCATGATTCGCATGCAGTTATCAATTTAGAGTTTATCAACACTGGCAATTTAACAACTGAAACTTTTAAAATGTTTAGCCAAACCAATTGCACTGACTTGCTGACTTGATAAATTGACACTCTGCTCAGTAAGGGGAAGAAGAAAAAACCAGACACACTTATGAGCTGAATAGCCAAGTGTGTAGCTGCATTAGGTTTGCAGGGTCTCTAGTGGTTTTTTTCATCCTGTATGGCGTAAAATTGCTTTGCAATGCTGTCCCTCCCTCCTTCCCACGGGTCAATGTATTGATCTCTCTTCAAACAACCCAAGCAAATTAGCTTTTGACTTAAAACTAACTTGACAGCAGTAAAATCTAAATCTTGAATCGTTTTTTTTTGCAGTTACTGGGGCGAAGTAGACGTCTCAATACAATCTCTTTGACATTTGTAGACCTACAGTTGCAAGAGGCTGGGAGCGGAGAAAACCGTTGTCATTATGAGGCAGGAGAACAAAATTTGCCAAAGTGCCAAGATCATTTAATATATTTGTTGTCTTCATTATCTACACCCCCTGTCTGGTCTGGTTATGTCTCAAACTACATGTTCAAATATTCATCTTAAGACAACCAGTGAAAACACAGGACCAAGCATGGAGTGTGTCTGTAGAGTAGACCAGGGCTCCATCCCAAATTGCACCCTATTCCCTTTACAGTGCACTACTTTCGACAAGGGCCCTATGGCCCTATAAAGGGAATAGGGTGTCATTTTGGATGCGCAAACAGCTCTTCTTTTTAATTGGCATGTTGTTTATGCTAGCGGTAATGGGGTGGGGTTCACTGAGCATGAATACTCCAGGCTCGACTCGAAGTTAATTAAGCCGGCTACAGAGTTCCATCACTCAGCTCAGAGTCAGGCAGCTCAGCCTGGGACATGCTGAGCTCGGTCCCACCACTGTCTGTCATTCAAGTGCCTCGGCTCTCCAAGCAGCCATTACCAAGAGGTATCGATCGCCACGGTGACATTGTAGCAAACCAAATAAAGAGTGGGCAGGAATGAAGGAGGGGTTGGACTCTGACTCACCACCAATGGGGAAGGGCACATAAAAGCATAATGTCAAGCCCACTGTGTATAGCCTATAGCTTGCTAGTACACAGCTATTGCTACTACTGCACCATCCCTTCACATTAGTGCTGTATGTGTTTTTTTTCTTCGAACCATGAATTAAGATGCAGGTAAATACTTCTTGCATCGAAGTCAGTTGATTGCATTCCCTCCCTAGGTGGCAGGACCCTAATAGATGAATATGAAATCTTCTGAGCCAATATATATGCTGAACAGTTAAGTGGAGGGGAACTCTCCTCTGTGTGTGGTGCAGACCTGACTGGCTGCCAAAGTAATGATTATGGCCTAGAGAAAATTCCCTTTTACTTTTTTCATGCTTTTTACTTTGAGAAAAATATTGTCCTCTTTTCACCTTCTCAGTACTTGTAAATAGTTTTCAAATCAGTTGTGCAGAGAGAGAGCGAGAGAGAGAGAGAGAGAGAGAGAGAGAGAGAGAGATGGAGCTATTTCAGTGCCAACAGAAATTGTATTTGAATTCAATAATATTTAATTAGAATTCCATAATTTTGTTTTTTGTATAAGGATATTGAATTAGGATTCCATAATTTTGAATCTGTATTAGGATATTTCATTTGAATTGAATACTTCTGAATTTGTAATGCAAATTCACTTTACTTGGACTTAGAAAATACACTCTTAATAATATGCTCTTAATGCCAGATAGGCCTATCACATACATAGCCTTATATCCATCATCAGTCAAAAAGAGGGTGTCTTGTCCTGCTCCTGAAATATGCTCCTGCATTCATCCCAGTCATCAGCAACTTGTATTTCAAGATTTTAAACTGAATTTAATGAATATTGCATTCAGTTTTAAAATTAAATAAAAATGTGTGACCCGTTTCAATTAGCTAGGCGTATGTCTTATGTCACTCCTTCACAGGAGAGGCATTTTAACTTTTAATTTTTTATCATCTACTGCCGCTCTATGTATCATGTACCGTGTATCTGTCTTTTGTGTATTTTCGTTCTGGCATTTTGCACCTGCCCTATGTTTTGTTGTAGCTGCTTGACAAAGAAATTTCCCCCTCAGGGATCAATAAAGTATCCATCCATCCATCCATCCATCCATCTATCTATCTATCTATCTATCTATCTATCTATCTATCTATCTATCTATCTATCTATCTATCTATCTATCTATCTATCTATCTATCTATCTATCTATCTATCTATCTATCTATCTATCTATCTATCTATCTAAATTGCGTTTCTTGGCAGAAATGCCATCTGGAACATGTGAACTTTCATGTACCTTAATAACAATCTTGTACGCCGTCTGTAAATACGGATAAAATTGTTAAATTACTAGTTGGTTTAGCCACAGAAAAAGACAGGAACGTTCCAGCAAGCCATGATTGGCTGAGATAATGGGTTGGCTGGACATACCAAGAGATGAGTTCAGATTGGTCTACCATGTAGCACGCTTCTGTCAATAACGTGAGCTGCTCAGTATGTGTAGATAATCTTTGCTAACACATCTTTTTTGAAAGATATAACGTTTGCCATGGAGAACTGCAAAAGTGTTGGTACTGCTCTCAACAACATTGCTGCCCAGAATTTAGCAGGTGCTATTGACAAAGATCCATGGGAAAAGTTGTGATGGACTACTTTCTGCACACGATCAATGTGAACCGGGGTGCCTTGACACAAAAACTGGCCAAACAAGCTGTAGCTAGCTACAAACCAAACGGAAAAGACACGCTGCCATGAAGTGTTCCTCCATGTATACAGGTAAGAGTCTAGCTACATTTTCAGATATTATATATTTCAAATTTTGTCAGAAAGTAATTTTTATGCAAGTTAAAGCATACTGTTTGCTAACTAGGGATAATTTGATTGCTGGTTCGCTAGCTAACGTTACGTGTATGATCTGTGTAGTAATATTATTTGTATCTCAGAAAGCCATTTGCATTGCTAGTTATAGACTAATGTTAGCTAGTTAGCTAACATTGAACCTAGCTTGTTACCTTTAGCCACCTGCAGATTCATACTCCAGCATTTCATGCATGGTGGCTAGCTATGACAATCCATTTGTACTGTAGCTATGGGTTGGGATTAGGGTTCATTGTTTAGCTAGCTAGCTACATGTCTAAACAAAAGACTCTACTTCGCAAGATGATTACATGCCTCATCAAGTTAGCCAGGTATGTCTGGGGGTGATTACGGCCATCTATTGTATTTCATGAACATGTGTGCATTTCTAGACACTTACGACCCATCCACTCAGCTAGATGAGGCTGGGGGGTGGTTATAGCATTTCTTTCACATGACCCTCAATTTAGACATGTGTCTGGGTAAGCATAGGCCAAGGACTAGAGAAAGTGTATTTTTACCTGGATTTTTTCCTTATTGTAGGCTACTACTTTCACCACTTTTAGTCTTGAAATCATTGGTTGTTTACTACGCTACCTTACTCACTCTGTTTAGCACATGGCCTCACATGTAAATCCTTAAAGAGATCATTGGGGCTAAGGCTTAAGAGGATGTGAATGATGCTGAATAGGTGAAGACAAAGAAAAACTCTCCAGTAGGTGTACCAAAATATTCAAGGGCCATTTTCTCAAAAGTGGGATGACAAGTTTATCAACTTTCAAAGCAGAATTTCTTTCACATTGTTCCTCAAATGCAGTGTATAATATACCTTTTTTTTTTGTTGCTCTGAGTCTCTATTTTGATCGAATGTAAAAAACACACTTTCATAATATAGTCATAACACTGTCATGACATGTATTTACACCTGTTGTGACATATATTGCTAGTTATGACACCTACATAAGAGTTTCAAAACCCACATTTATTCAAATGAGTTTTTTTCCCTGCCAAGAAGTTTCCTTTTGTTTGAAAGTTTGTTTCTTAAATCCTTTGTTGTTGTTGCAATACATTCTTTACAGTCATTTTTTTTCATAATATTTTAAATAACTTTCTGACACTGTCATGAAACATTATGACCATCCTGTGTCACTTTACTTGGACTAAGAAAATACACTTTATGACACTGTCAAGAAGCATTATGACCATCCTGTGTCACTTTACTTGGACTAAGAAAATACACTTTATGACACTGTCAAGAAGCATTAAAACGGGGCGTGGTTATGGCGTTGAACTGAGTGGATGTGTTGTTAGTGCTCTCCAATTTCGGCTAAACTTCTTTTAAATTCTTAGAAAGAAGTGGCACAGTGGTCTAAGACACTGCATCTCAGTGTTAGAGGCGTCACTACAGACAACCTGGTTTGAATCCAGACTGTATCACAACCGGCCATGATTGGGAGTCCCATAGGGTGGCGCACAATTGGCCCAGCGATGTCCAAGTTTGGCTGGTGTAGGCCATCATTGTAAATAAGAATTTGTTCTTAACTGACTTGCCTAGTTAAATAAAGGTTAAAAAATTATAATAATTAAATCCTCGTAACATGAATAGCAATTTTTTTGAAACTTTCAATCGTATCGACATCCATTATGAATCAACTTAAACATAGTCATCCTAAAACAAGAAGAACATCTTGCATCGACAACGTTTGCCCTGCTAATTCAGCCAGTTCTACTAACCCAGTTAGCCCTGCATGCTCCTCACACCACGAGTCCAACATGACAACCAACGAGGTCGACGACCTCAACCAGAACCCGAATCAAGTGGTTTTGGAAGCAATTAGGGGAAGACTTTTCAACCAAACTCGAAGGTGTCCTAACAGGGATTAGTGAGATTAAAGGTGACCTTCAAGTCTACTCCAAGCGCTTGGACGTAGCAGAGGAATGCATTAGCATGGTGGAAAATGCTGTCGTCACTGTCAAAACAACGACCGAAAAGTTGGAAAAACATGTGGCGAACCTTACTTCAA
This sequence comes from Thymallus thymallus, assembly GCA_023634145.1. Lineage (NCBI taxonomy): Eukaryota > Metazoa > Chordata > Actinopteri > Salmoniformes > Salmonidae > Thymallus > Thymallus thymallus. Next base: position 7,561,231 of record CM042419.1, read on the forward strand.
AACTAAGCTCGCCCGAGAACCACCACAGGTGGTCTAATTTGTTACTGGTTAATCTACCCGAAAAAGTAGAAAATTATGACGCAGTTGCATTTCTCGAGAGATGGTTTCCTGAGGCATTGGGGCCAGACAACTTTCCAGACCACCTGCGCATTGAAAGAGCCCATCGACTTCCTGCTCCTACCGGCTCCTACCGGCTCCTACCAGCTCCTACCGGCTCAACTTTCAAGACAATGTCCAAGAGATCATGTTCTTCCCTGACCTATCTGCTGACCTGCACCAAAAAAGAAAAGGCTACGACGGGGTCAAACGCCAGTTCAGGTCCCTCAACATTGCTTATGGAATAGTCTTCCCAGCTAAACAACGTCTGACTTACAATGGACGGTCAAACAAGTTTGAATCTGCATTCATCCGTGGCATACAACGTGAATCTTCTTCCTAGTCATGTTGCCACTGTGAAGTTTACCACCACTCTGGACTACGGAGAATTAAACCACCTTGGATTATGTGACTGTTGGCAGGCTAACTAACATTAGCTAATTTATTAGCTGCTAAATTACTATACTAGCACTGTAGCTAGCATAACAGTTAAGGCGTGCTAGCCCACTCTAAGTTTCTTTATATTATTTGTAGCCTGTATGTGCTCATCAGTAAGCTTAGTTTCTTCTATAGGACAGGCGAGATAGCTGTCCATTGAATGTCATGTTTAAGTTCATTTTTGTTATGTTGATAATTATCTTCCGTTGGATTACATAAAACACTGTAAAATGCCGGAGAAGATGTTTAGCTCCATGTCAATGGACTTGAAATGTCTAATGTTACCTCACTTATTTTGCCAGTGAGCCAGCCTTAACACAGCGGGACCTTATTCATTCATCCTGCACGAGAAACATCGGGACTACTTTATATTAAGGGTCGAAACGTTGTTATAAATAAATATCACCTGGGAGAATGAGCAGCAGTGTGCAACATTTTCCTTCCTGTTTTCCGTGAGTTTGCCTACAACTCCAGCACCTGTGGAAAGTATCTGGATGTGCGTATGTTCTTTCAGCAAGTGTCATAACCAGCCATGAAATAACGCAATATATGTAACAACAGGTCTAAATATAGGTGTCATGACAGTGTTATGACCATATTATAACAGGTTATGACTAGTTATGTCACCTTTTATGACATATTATGACATGGTTTTGACCAGTAGTGTAAAGTACTACTTAAGTAGTTTTTTTTGGTATCTGTATTTTTGACAACTTTTACTTTTACTTCACTACATTCCTAGAGAAAATAATGTACTTTTTACTCCATACAGTTTCCCTGTCACCCAAAAGTACTCGTTACATTTTGAATGCTTAGCAGGAAAATGGTCCAATTCACACACTTATCAAGAGAACATCCCTGGTCATCCCTACTACCTATCTGACGGATTCACTAATCACAAATGCTTGGATTGTAAATTATGTCTGAGTGTTGGAGGGTGCCACTAGTTATCCGTAAATTAAAACAACAAGAAAATGGTCTGGTTTGCTTAATATTAGGATTTGAAATTATTTATACTTTTATTTTTACTTTTGATATTTAAGTACATTTTTGCAATTATATTTAATTATATTTAAGTATATTTAAAGCCAAATACTTTTAGACTTTTACTCAAATAGTATTCAAGTATTGAGTCATTTTCTATTAAGGTATCTTTACTTTTACTCAAGTATGACAATTGGGAAGTTTTTCCACCACTGATTATGACCGTGCCATAACATGTTATGACGCTGGGTGTCAAATAAAGTGTTACCAATTTCTTTCCTTATGTAAATGGGTTTTCCTCTGTTCTATCAGTGCAGCTTCTGTCATAACAAACACACTCACACCCCCACAGAATAACCATTAGCTGACTGCCTGCTGTTTGATGACTCAGATAGTAATACATCAGGTGCCTGTGTGTGTGTGTGTGTGTGTGTGTGTGTGTGTGTGTGTGTGTGTGTGTGTGTGTGTGTGTGTGTGTGTGTGTGTGTGTGTGTGTGTGTGTGTGTGTGTGTGTGTGTGTGTGTGTGTGTGTGTGTGTGTGTGTGTGTGTGTGTGTGTGTGTGTGTGTATGTGTGTACGTGTGTGTGCATGCATGTGTGTTGTGCGTGGGTGTGCAACATTTTTCATTTGCATTTGCATATGTTTCTGACTGGTACATTGTCTTAATTTTACAATCTGGAGCATTGCAAACTAATGTCACTCCCTGATAGCTTTGGCTGTCTCATTGGGGGCTTCCAGCTTGTCTGTTGTTGTCTTCCTAGCTGACAAGCCTGTGAGGAACACAGAATGCACTACATTGATGTAGACCTTGATTTAACTGGCTGTGGTGTCATTCCAAGTGATATCGAAAGACACATAGGCCTTCATGTTCTCTCTTTGGATTGCAGTCGTTCACCATTGTGTATGCTGTATGCGTCAATACAGTAATGTGACTGTGCACTCACAAGTGAATCAAACAATTCCTGTTTGTGTCCCTAGTACAGTATTCCCTTTATAGACAATATACAGTCGTATGAAAAAGTTTGGGCACCCCTGACAATTTCCATGATTTCCATTCATAAATAATTGGGTGTTTGGATCAGCAATTTCATTTTGATCTATCAACTAATTGATGGACACTGTAATATTTCAGGAGTGAAATGTGGTTTATTGGATTAACAGAAAATGTGCAATATGCATCAAAACGAAATTAGACAGGTGCATAAATTTGGGCACCCCAACAGAAAATTCACATCAGTATTTAGTAGAGCCTCCTTTTGCTAAAATAACAGCCTCTAGACGCTTCCTATAGCCTCTAATGGGTGCCTGGATTCTGGATGAAGGTATTTTGGACCATTCCTCCTTACAAAACATCTCCAGTTCAGTTAGGTTTGATGGTTACTGAGCATGGACAGCCTGCTTCAAATCATACCACAGATTCTCAATGATATTCAGGTCTGGGGACTGGGATGGCCATTTCAGAACATTGTACTTGTTCCTCTGCATAAATGCCCAGGTAGATTTTGAGCAGTGTTTTGGGTCGTTGTCTTGTTGAAATATCCAGCCCGGGCGTAACTTCAACTTTGTGACTGATTCTTCAACATTATTCCCAAGAATCTGCTGATATTGAGTGGAATCCATGTGACCCTCAACTTTAACAAGATTCCCAGTACCGGCACTGGCCACACAGCCCCACAGCATGATGGAACACCCACCAAATTTTACTGTGGGTAGCAAGTGTTTTTTTCTTGGAACGCTGTGTTCCTTTGCCGCCATGCATAATGCCCCTTGTTATGACCAAATAACTCAATCTTTGTTTCATCAGTCCACAGCACCTTATTCCAAAATGAAACGTTTGCATACCTCAAGCGACTCTGTTTGTGGCGTGTGTGCAGAAAAGGCTTCTTCCGCATCACTCTCCCGTACAGCTTCTCCTTGTGCAAAGTGCGCTGAATTGTTGAACGATGCACAGTGACACCATCTGCAGCAAGATGATGTTGTAGGTCTTTGGAGGTGGTCTGTGGGCTGTTTTTGACCGTTCTCACCATCCTTCGCCTTTGCCTCTCCGATATTTTACTTGGCCTGCCACTTCTGGCCTTAACAAGAACTGTGTCTGTGGTCTTCCATTTCCTCACTATGTTCCTCACAGTGGACACTGACAGCTTACATCTCTGCGATAGCTTTTTGTAGCCTTCCCCTAAACCATAATGTTGAACAATCTTTGTTTTCAGGTCATTTGAGAGTTGTTTTGAGGCCCCCATGTTGCCATTCTTCAGAGGAGAGTCAAAGAGAACAACAACTTGCAATTGGCCACCTTAAATACCTTTTCTCATGATTGGATGCACTTGTCTTTGAAGTTCAAGTCTTAATGAGCTCACCAAACCAATTGTGTGTTCCAATTAATCAGTGCTAAGTAGTTACAGGTATTCAAATCAACAGAATGACAAGGGTGCCCACATTTTTGCATCGCCTATTTTTCACATCTGATTTAATTTCATAGAACTTAATATTGCTACACTAAAAATATTTGTCTGGACAATACCCCAGTACTCAGCTTTTATTAGAAAATGAATGGCATGCCACTGGGATCATTTTCTGTGACGACAGAGTAAATTATTATGCAGCCTCAGAGGGGTGCCCAAACCTTTTCATACGACTGTATGTGAGCCTTGGCTATCATGACTACACAGTAGCTTCTGATTTACAGTTGTATCGATTTGCTTGGTAGGAAATAGTGAGGTAGAGCAAATACATTTTGCAGGTAAATTACCACACAGCTGGACTAGAGAGAGATTGAGGATGCATCCCAAATGGCATCCTATCCCCTATACAGTGCACTACTTTTGATGAGAGCCTTGTGGGTCCTGTTCAAAAGTGGTGGGAATATGGTGCCATTTGGGACATAGGCAGAGATGGACTTAAAGCTCTGGGCATCTGGACACACACAGAGAGAGAGAGAGAGAGAGAGAGAGAGAGATAGAGAGAGAGAGAGAGAGAGAGAGAGAGAGAGAGAGAGAGAGAGAGAGAGGAGGAGAGAAGAGAAGAGAACACTTTTATTTCTCTGTTTTAAGGCTCTGCAGTGACCGGATGGGACAAGGAGACCATGAGATGCCCCCCTTCCGAAAAGATTGGCAAGGTCTTTTAGAATGGATGAAAGTTACTTATCTGTCCTGGTCTCCTCCAGTTCAACCTCCCCAGAGCAAGAGGAAAATGAATGAGAAACACTTTTTTAGGGGGGATGAAATCTAATTATGTAATTGGAAGTGTGTGACTACACAGCACAGATGCAGAGCCATATTGTGTGCTAAGCTGTGCTGTCATGGATCTGATCCAACTTTACGCCTTAGTGGATGGCAGACATGTGTGAGGCGTTACAGAGAGATAGACTGCATTATTATGGTTAGCTCTTCCATTTCTATAGTCGGAAGAATTGCATCTGCTCTTGAATATATATGAGCGGACTAGACATAACCTGATAAACGTAAATCGGTGATGCTTAAATTGTACTGAACTAAACTATAAACACAACTTTTAAAGTGTAAAAAAATCCCAGAAATGTTCCATACGCCCAAAAAGCTTATTTATTTAAAAATGTTTGGAAACATTTGTTTAAATCCCCGTGAGTATTTGTCCTTTGCCAAAATAATCCACCTGACAGGTGTGGCATATCAAGAAGCTGATTAAACAGCATGATCATTACACAGGTGCACCTTGTGCTGGGGACAATAAAAGGTCACTCTAAAATGTGCAGTTTTGTCACGCAATGCAATGCCACAGATGTCTCAAGCTTTGAGGAAGCGTGCAATTGGCATTATGTCTGCAGGAATGTCCACCAGAGCTGTTGCCAGAGAATTTAATGTTTGTTTCTCTTCAAAGTTGTTTTAGAAAATGTGGCAGTACGTCCAGCCGTAGACCACGTGTAACCACACCAGCCCAGGAGCTCCACATCTGGCATCTTCACCTGCAGGATTGTCTGAGCCCAGCCACCCGGACATCTGATGAAACTGTGGGTTTGCACAACCAAAGAACTTCTGCATAAACTGTCAAGGATGCTAATCTGCGTGGTCGTCGTCCTCACCAGGGTCTTGACCTGACTTCTGTTCTGCATTATAACCGACTTTTTTTTTTTTGCTCACCTTCGATGGCCAATGGCAGGCTGGAGAAGTGCGCTCTTCACGAATGAATCCCGGTTTCAACTGTACCGACCAGATGGTGTCGTGTGGGCGAGCAGTTTGCTGATGTCAATGTTGTGAACAGAGTGCCCAATAGTGGAGTTTTTTTTAAGGTATCTGTGACCAAAAGATGCATATCTATATTCCAAGGCATGTGAAATCCATAGATTAGGCCTTAATGAATTTATTTCAATTGCCTGATTTCCTTATATGAACTTTAACTCAGTAAAAATCTTTGAAATTGTTGCAAGTTGCATTTATATTTTTGTTCAGTGTAAAAAGGGAAAGGGGGGATACTAGTCAGTTGTACAACTGAATGCATTCAACTGAAATGTGTCTTCCGCATTTATCAGAGAGGTGTGGGGGGCTGCCTTAATCGAAATTCACATATTTGACGCCCGGTGTAGTGTGAGATAGATAGATAGATAGATAGATAGATAGATAGATAGATAGATAGATAGATAGATAGATAGATAGATAGATAGATAGATAGATAGATAGATAGATAGATAGATAGATAGATAGATAGATAGATAGATAGATAGATAGATAGATAGATAGATACTTTATTGATCCCCTAGGGGGAAATTTCTTAATTAATTTCTAAATTTCTATATGTTACGTTTGGTATGGTTACATAAGACAGAAGGTTACTTATGGCAAAATTGAAAGGAGGGTGGTTGGTCGGGGTGGATGGGTGGCCGTATAATGCAAACGGTGTTTGAATCTCATCACAGACAACTTTAGCATTTGAGCTGACTAGCAACTTTTCAACAACTTACTGCTTTTTAGCTACTTTGCAACTACTTGGCATGTTAGCTAACCCTTCCCCTAATCTTAACCCTTTAAGCTAACTCCTAACAATAACCCTAGCCTTAACCCTAACCCCTAACCCTACCCCCTAGCCTAGCTTACATTAGTCAGCTAGCAAATTGGAATTCATAACATAACATAGGTTTAGCTAATTCGTACCATATTGAATGTTTTGCAAATTCTCAACATATTGTACTAATTGTAATTCATAACAAATCAGATTAATTGTAATTCTTAACGTATCACATGAAATGGACCCACAAATTAATACATGCCATACGAAATGTAACATACCATACTAAATGGAGTGTCTCGGATTTACTTGCTGAGTAATACGAAATAATCGGAGACTAGGTTGGTCTGAGACCAAGAATGTTAGTCACTGTTGTTTTGTGTGTGTGTGTGTGTGTGTTTTGTGGTGTTCTTTTGTGTCCTTTTTGTGTTCTTAGATACATCCGTTTTTTTATACAGATTACCCTTAGCCATTCAAACAAAAACCATTGAACCATTGAACTCAGTCAAATGTGTCTTTATATAGTTTTTTTAATTCTGATGGAAACATTTAAATCACAAATGATGTGATCAAAATCAAGTACGAGTATAAGTGCACATAAAATGCACACACTGAAGGACAAACGGGTCGCCAGGGATTATTTTTGCCCTATCCCTTTTCACGGTGAGATAAAATGGCAGCTATGATTTATGTTGTATCTCAGGATGACAAGAGCACGGCGAACAACTTTTCAGTGTCCTAGCAGATGCAACAGAAAATTGGGTTACTCACAAAATGCAAAGGGTTCTGTCTCAGGCTAACAAATTCAATCAGTCATTCCTTCCTGTGAGGTCATTTTAATAATGCGGGATGACAGGGTGCTCTCTGGACACACAAAATGTAATCTTTCCTCTGCCTCTTTCAGGAATTCAAAACATTATTTTTTTTGCCCTAGCTGGTGTGTAATCTGTGGATGATGCTTGTTGCTGGGTTTTGGTGTTAAATCGAGGCATTTCTTTCACGTATTGAAAGACATTATTGACAATGAAGAGCATATTAATTCAAACCTTCACTATAGTATAATTTCCATACAAATATTATGTTATGGGTTTTCATTGTTCTATTATCTCCATTCAAATGTTAATATCGGTCCATTTTGCTCAAATGTAAAATGGACATGGAATTGAGTAAATGCAAGGTAATCAGTGAAAATTTGTCTAAGGGCTTAGCTCACAGATCAAACATTATTGAACAGCTACAGGGATTCAAAGCATCCCTATGTTACTGGTCTTGATGAGCGATCAAATTAACACATTTTTAACTACTTTCAAATAAGTTACGTTATGTTGGCCTCCCTAGTGGCACAGTGGTCTAAGGCTGCATTAATACAGATGCTGGTTTGAGCCCCGTCTGCGACTGGGAGACCCATGAGGTGAGCTAAGTGGTATAGTCGTTTTGCGTTTCAATAACTGATGAATTTATGAACGCTCAACACCCATTGAATATGGCCGGTGTCAGTCAATGTTTGCAAAAAATATCGTAATAAATTGTCGCCAGCAGCACAGTTACAGTCACCAACGCTCTGAATAACATGACAAGAGCCTAACCAGGTCTGCCATGGCGAGTCAAATGGTCAGAGTGAGATTTTCTCTCATTTGTGCCAGGAAGTAGCTAGCCAACGTTAGCCAGTTAGCTTGGGTGCTTGACTGCCGCCATTGAATGCTCGGATCAACCCTACTCCTCGGCCAGAGAGTCCAGCGTGCGTTCTGAACGCTCCGAGAGTGAAATGCTCTGAATTTACAATCTGACAACATTATGGATTTACGAAAGCCCAGAGCACACTCTGGCACTGCAGATTGAATTTTACAAACACACCTGAAATCAAAAAATGTTTAGCTAGTCATTTGTTATGCTAACAAGCTAGCAAGAGGTTGCATAGCAACAGCATCAAATTCCGGTAGACAGGCGAAGCTCTAGAACGCTCAACTGAAATGATACCATTTTTTAACGGTATACTAAAATGAACTAATAGTATATAGTATGTAGTATATACTAATTAAGTATGTAGTATACAGTATCATAGTATGGGTATTCAAACACAGCTCTAGTCTTAACCCTTTTAGCTAACCATTCCCCTAACACTAACCTAACTCCTAACCTTAACCCTAACCTTAACTCTAACCCCTAACCCTAACCCCTAGCCTAGCTAACAATAACCATGAACTACTGTATCTTTGGCCTCGAGAGGTGTTTAAATTCCTTTTGTGTACTCTAGAATTATGGCCACTTTAACGTTTGCTTAAACTCAGCATCAACCCTGGTATGTTACTGTGGTAGTCAAATGCCTGTAGTGGATTAACTTCATAATGCTGGACTACCTCATTGTTCCGATGAAGGGGTAATGCCAAAATTGCAGGTATTACAATGGTATTTGTCATGGTCTTACAGGCTAATAAATCTATCCTCTCTCTGTGTGAGCCTTGGGTGTGAATAAATGATACAGCACTTATTTTCACACCATATTTGCTATATTTTTTTATCAAATCTGATAGACCTTGCTCTCAGTGACTGACTTCAATTTGCAGGATCTGAAATCTGTAATTACTTGGCTTCGATCCTGTTAGGGATCCTAAAGATTATGCTGCACACATCTCTCTCTCTCTCTCTCCCTCTCTCTCTCTCTCTCTCTCTCTCTCTCTCTCTCTCTCTCTCTCTCTCTCTCTCTCCATAGAGTGTGTAGTGTGTTTGTGGGATTAGAATACTTTTCTTTCATTTCAAAGGGCAAATTCTATTGCTGTAAAACAGGCTTTTGTAAATAAGCGGCTGTATCATGCAAGTTCCATTCGCTACAGTTGTTCCATTCTACTATGACACTTGACTCTTTCCATGGAGGGCCTAGTGTCTGCAGGTTACATTTTTTTGCTTTCAGTTAATAAGCCCTAGACAACCAGGTGTGGGGTTCCTTACTAATTAGTCACATTAATTAATCAATCAAGTACAAGGGAGGAGTGGAAACCCACAGACACTTGGCCCTCCGTGGAATGAGTTTGACACCTGTGTTCTAGGGCTTCTGTTCAACAGTAGCTTTAGTTTAATGTTCTAAGTTCTAAATTCTATCACAGTAATTGAGAGCAACATGTCAACATGGTTACAGCTGTTGCTTTGTTTATGGATAGTCTATTTAAAATACAATTGGTGTGCTAGTCGCAGAGTGCTGAGTAAGGCCAATTATTTTTTATACATTTGGCAGACATACTGTATGTTCCACTGAATCTCATTAAAATTGCTATGTTGTATACCCAACTGATATTTCAGCGTTCTGATTGCAGGAGTACATGCAGACCGATATATTTACTGGACACTAAGTTGGTTTTAATATTCAAACTGAACAAAGATTAGGATTGAGTGGAACATTTTGCATTGCTGTGTCAAAGGTGGAGGAATATATTATATATATTATAAATCCCCCCCCCAAAATGAAATGTTAATTTCCTCTCCTTTTCATTACAATTGAAAGTCTAGGAGTTTTAGGACGGGTTAATGAGCGCATTGAAAACCCCTAGCAAGGACATTATCATCTAGAGCACTTTTTCTCTCCCACAGAACTATCCTGTGGTTAATGGGGTCATCCGTAATTATCATGCCAATAATGTAATGCCGTGCCCCTTCCTGTGATTCCAGATAAAGAGAGAAGAGGGAAGGACGCAGCAATCCAACAAAACGATTTCAAAGGTTCTTAACAGAGGACAAAGTTGTTGCCTCTCCCTTTCTCTCTCGCTCTCTCTTCACCTGAGGCCCCTGTTCTCTGTTTTAAATGGAACAACATTATCATGCAAGCGAGCATCGCCCTTAGGATGCCAAGGGATCTAATCAGAGCCAGGTAAAGACCTGTCAAAGCAGGAGGAAGACGGGGAGGTAGTGACAGCCGGAGGAGATTGTATTGATTTTCAGTTTACCACCTCCCGTTACGTGTTTAATGTACACAAAGTTCCTGTTTTATGCCGTAGGAAACAAATGGCAGCAACGAGGCACGAGAAGGCAATAAACAACACTTTCTCAGCGGTATAGCCAATGAATTAAAAGTGCTAACCCAACATGAATTGAAAGTAGGTAGATGTACGTATGAATGTACAATGTCACAAATCAACCCCCAGCACCATCTTCACCATCACCATAAAATGTAACTAAATGCAAAGTTAAAATGTTCACACCCCGTGCGAGATACACCTCTTGTGTAGCTGGTCAAAATGAATTATAACACCAGGACTTTTACAATCGTGTGGTTTCCCTCCACGGGTAACGTGTAAATATGTATGACCTGGTTTGGATATAGCCAACCCAGTTGTTTAAACAAATAGGAGATTCTCCAGCGATATGACCACTTTTATCTCATTATCTACTGTCATGTTCGGGTGTGTAGAGAGACCAAGGCGCAGCGTATCGATAGTTCGACATATTTATTTAAACTAACGGATTATTCCACTCCGACATTTCCCGTTCAACCTCCTCCGCTATCTCCCACATTTCCTCCAGAACATCTCCAAAATGGCTCTCCAAATAATCCTCCTCTTCTTCACTTTGCGCCCCCCATTTATATGTCGGGCACAGTGTATCCCACATGGAAAGTGGTACTGGTGCGTCCTCTTCATTACCAGACCACCCCCATAGCCCCCCCCCCGAAATTTTCCTGGGGTTGACTACGGGCTCCGTTTCTACGATTACGCCGTTTTCCTCTCTTCTCCTTTTCTCCAGTTTTACGCTGCTTGGTCGGGTGGTGGTTCATTCTGTCACGTTCGGGTGTGTAGAGAGACCAAGGCGCAGCGTATCGATAGTTCGACATATTTATTTAAACTAACTGACGAACTATACAAATATAACAAATACAATATATAATGAAAGGAACACACGTAGCACGAACACGAGACAACATAACAACAATGAACCACGCCAACGGAATGGAACACAGACATATAAGTAAGATCCCTAATTAGAGGTAATGCATAGCAGCTGCCTCTAATTAGGGATCCCACACACAACACCACACAGACGTAGAAATAATAGATCTGCCAGACTCTGACCATAGAAATATAGAGAAGCAAAGCTTCTCTATGGCCAGAGCCTGACAGTACCCCCCCCCAAAGGCGCGGACTCCCGGCCGCAAGAAAAACAAACACAAAAACATGAGGGAAGGGTCAGGGAGGGAAAAACATCAAACATAAACCATCGCCGGTGGCGGTTCCGGCCCCGGCGAAGTGGATGTCCTCCTCCTTATTTCTACTGGGCCCGGACTGGGCCCCAGTGTGGCTGGCGATTCAGGCCATTTAAAGGGGCAACCCACCGGTCCTGGAAACAATAATGGTGGGGAAAAAATCTCAGGCCATGGAGCGGGGCAAATAACCGGGCCAGGACTGAGCACCGGTGTGGCAGGCGACTCCGGCCATATAAAGGGGCAACCCACCGGTCCTGAAAACAACAATGGTGGGGAAAAAAGTTCATATCATGGAGCGGGGCAAATAACCGGGCCAGGACTGAGCACCGGTGTGGCAGGCGACTCCGGCCTTTCAATCATCACGGGAGGCTCCGGGCTGTCGAGCGTCACGGGAAGCTCCGGGCTGTCGAGCGTCACGGGAGGCTCCGGGCTGTCGAGCGTCACGGGAGGCTCCGGGCTGTCGACCGTCACGGGAGGCTCCGGGCTGTCGACCGTCACGGGAGGCTCCGGGCTGTCGACCGTCACGGGAGGCTCCGAGCTGTCGACCATCACGGGAGTCTCCGGGCTGTCGACCATCACGGGAGTCTCCGGGCTGTCGACCATCACGGGAGTCTCCGGGCTGTCGACTATCACGGGAGTCTCCGGGCTGATGAGGCGCACCGACGGTCTGGTGCGTGGAGCCGGCACTGGAGGTACCTGGCTGGGCACACGCACTGGAGGTCGAGTGCGGGGAGTCGGCACGGGACGTACCGGACTGGAGAGGCGCACTGGAGGCCTGGTGCGTGGAGCCGGCACTGGAGGAACCTGGCTGGGCACACGCACTGGAGGTCGAGTGCGGGGAGTCGGCACGGGACGTACCGGACTGGAGAGGCGCACTGGAGGCCTGGTGCGTGGAGCTGGCACTGGAGGAACCTGGCTGGGCACACGCACTGAAGGTCGAGTGCGGGGAGACGGCACGGGACGTACCGGACTAGAGACGCGCACTGGAAGCCTGATGCGTGGAGTCGGCACTGGTGGCACTGGACTACTAACACGCACCTCAGGGCGAGTGCGGGAAGCAGGCACAGGACGTACCTGACTGGAGACGCGCACTGGAAGCCTGGTGCGTGGAGTCGGCACATGTGGCACAGGACTAATAACACGCACCTCAGGGCTAGTGCGGGGAACAGGCACAGGACGTACCTGACTGGAGACGCGCACTGGAAGCCTGGTGCGTGGAGTCGGCACATGTGGCACAGGACTAATAACACGCACCTCAGGGCTAGTGCGGGGAACAGGCACAGGACGTACCTGACTGGAGACGCGCACTGGAAGCCTGGTGCGTGGAGTCGGCACATGTGGCACAGGACTAATAACACGCACCTCAGGGCGAGTGCGAGGAGCAGGCACATGACGTACCGGACTGGAGAGGCGCACTGGAGGCCTGGTGCATGGAGTCGGCACTGATGGCACCGGACTGGTGACACGCACCTCAGGGCGAGTGCGAGGAGCAGGCACATGACGTACCGGACTGGAGAGGCGCACTGGAGTGTAGCAGACGGCCGGACCCAGACTGGACACCGGTGGAGCGGACTGCTCTGGTACTGGAGTAGAGCAGACGGCCGGACCCCGACTGGGCACCGGTAAAGCGGACTGCTCTTTCATGGGAGTGGAGTAGGCGACTGGACACGGATTATTCCACTCCGACATTTCCCGTTCAACCTCCTCCGCTATCTCCCACATTTCCTCTAGAACATCTCCAAAATGGCTCTCCAAATAATCCTCCTCTTCTTCACTTTGCGCCCCCCATTTATATGTCGGGCACAGTGTATCCCACATGGAAAGTGGTACTGGTGCGTCCTCTTCATTACCAGACCACCCCCATAGCCCCCCCCCGAAATTTTCCTGGGGTTGACTACGGGCTCCGTTTCTACGATTACGCCGTTTTCCTCTCTTCTCCTTTTCTCCAGTTTTACGCTGCTTGGTCGGGTGGTGGTTCATTCTGTCACGTTCGGGTGTGTAGAGAGACCAAGGCGCAGCGTATCGATAGTTCGACATATTTATTTAAACTAACTGACGAACTATACAAATATAACAAATACAATATATAATGAAAGGAACACACGTAGCACGAACACGAGACAACATAACAACAATGAACCACGCCAACGGAGTGGAACACAGACATATAAGTAAGATCCCTAATTAGAGGTAATGCATAGCAGCTGCCTCTAATTAGGGATCCCACACACAACACCACACAGACGTAGAAATAATAGATCTGCCAGACTCTGACCATATAAATATAGAGAAGCAAAGCTTCGTTATGGCAAGAGCCTGACATCTACATTATTCCCAAATGTCTTTGTCAAACACTCTCTTTTATGGCACGGGGAATGCTGTATATACTGAATAATTATACAATATTGTACTTTACTGTACTGTATTAATATATATGATTTACAACTCTCCTGTTAATGTCTCTGACACTGTAGTAGTATAACGTTTTAACCAATCGTAGTCAAACACAATTCCCAGGAAGGATTTCTCTTTAGCACAGTGCCTGTTTCTCTCGCCAGCAAACCCATCGAGGAGCAGTGTAGCAGAATAAACGGCTGTAACTCCATCTAATGTCCTTGAGCGGCTCCGAGAGAGACCTCGGGCCTTTAAACATGGGATCCACTGCAGCTCACAAGCAAAGCAAGCCGCAGTGCGAAGGAAACCTGTCAACTAAAATCAAGACATTGCATTCCCAGCTCCTGTTCCAGCTGTATACTGTAGCTCCACAGAATTGAATGCCCTGTAAGGTTCCACTGAGATTCTGTTGATTGGGACAGTAAGAAGGGAATATCACAAGCTATGATGTCAGTTAGTAGTACATGAATGTTACTCTTAGGCCTACGATTGATTGAGAGATAGGTGTGTAAGTACCTTCAACAAGGCTCACATATGCCCATTGAAAATGGCCGTGAGTTCAGCACATAAGGTAAGGATACACAGACTGGGAACTTTGTTGACTTTGTCACACTACAGTATGTGACAGAAATCACATGGCCTACAATTCACATAGAGGAGTGTGAGGAGCTATAGGATGCAGTGGAGGCTGCTGAGGGGAGGACGACTCATAATAATGACTGGAACAAAGTAAAAAATGTATGTAAATGGTTTATTTGATACCATTCCACTAATTCCGCTCCAGCCGTTAACATGAGCCCGTCCTCCCCAATTAAGGTGCCACCAACCTCCTGTGATAGGAGGACAGGCTCATTGTAATGGATAGAATGGAATCAATGGAACAGTCAAACACGCTGTTTCCATATGTTTTAATTGTTTGGTACCATTCCATTGATTCCATTCCAAGCCATTACAATGAGCCAGTCCTTCTATAGCTCCTCCCACCAGCCTAATTCGCAGTATTCATTGAAAAATATATGTCTATATTTCCTCCAGCAAATGGGTTATCTTAAATGCTCTACAATCATAACCATACAATGACATACAAATCCTACATGCCTATACGTAAAAACTATAATCACTGACATTCTTTCCCACAATACATCTTTCAGGGCCTTTCAGGATTCACCATAAATACCACTCACTGATGAAGAGGCATGACCCCACTCTCCGAGGGTGTCTCAGGGGGAGTTGGGATATACTAGAAACACATTTCCATTTCACACCTCACACTTGTACAGGTTACATACTTGTACAGGTTACACACTTGTACAGGTTACACACTTGTACAGGTTATATACTTGTACAGGTTACATACTTGTACAGGTTACATACTTGTACAGGTTACATGTATGAAACAGGACAAATATAAACCCCCTATTTGACCTTTGATGACAAGAGAGCTGTATGTCATGTAAGGCCATAGAAGTTAATTAAACTTTGTAAACATTGTACTGTAGGTAAATTCTCTCTGCTTTCTTGATTATTCAAAGGAGAGAATGTTTCATTTTCCGCCATCTTGTTATCACTAGGGATATTCATCAAAAACCATAGCAACAGTGGCAGAAAACATACAGGGTAGAGAGGTAACTCACATTATGGGATTCCTCAAACAGTCTTCAGTACCAGAGAATTCAATAATGTTCCTTTCTTAAAAATATACTGCCTATGAGTCATGACATGACAAATAAAGTTCAACCAAAGATTTCAGGAATTGTTTATGTTTTTTGTGGCTTGTCCTTGCTAAGAGTGCAAATGCTTGTGCTTCTAGCTCCGACAGTGCAGTAGTATCTAACAAGTAATATCTAACAGTTTCACAACATGTACCCAAATACACATAAATCTAAGTAAGGAATGGATTGAGAATATATACATAAATGTCAGGGCAGCGTTGGACTAAGATACAGTGGCATAGTATGCAGTATACACATAAGAGATTGGTGATGCAGTACTCCTGATGTATTTACCTGTTGCAACCTCTACAACCACTATGATTATTATTTGACTCTGCTGGTCATCTATGAACGTTTGAACATCTTGGGGTTTTAGGCTGGATTTCTGTATAGCACTTTGTGACATTGGCTGATGTAAAAAGGGCTTTAAAAATACATTTGATTGATTGGTTGATCGATTACATGAACACGATTAAGTGACTAAGATACTGTTTCATTTCCTTAAAATGGCCGGTGATTTATAATCTATGTCTATAGGCAGCAGTCTCTGATGTGCTAGAGATCGCTATTTAGCAGTCGGTGGCGTAGTATAGAGTATGATACAGTATATACATATGAGATGGGTGATGCAACACAAATTGAGTGACTAAGATACTGTAGAATAGTGTGTAGTGCAGTTTATACATAGAGATGAGTGATGCAGATATGGATACATTATTCAAGTGCCTAGCGTTCTATTCCTTAAAGTGGCCTGTGATTTCTAATCAGTGTCTATAGGCAGCCGCCTCTGGTGTGTTAGTGATGGCTGTTTAGCAGTCTGATGGCCTTGACATAGAAGCTGTTTTTTAGTCACTCGGTCCCAGCATTGATGTACCTGCACTGACCTCACCTTCTGGATGATAGCGGGGTGAACAGGCAGTGGCTCAGGTGGTTGATGTCTTTGATGATCTTTTTGGCCTTCCTGTGGCAACGGGTGCTGTAGGTGTCCAGGATGGCGGGAGTTTGCCCCCAGTAATGCATTGGGCAGACCGCACCACCCTCTGGAGAGCTTGAAGTTTTCCACCTTCTCCACTGCGGTCCCATCGATGTGGATTGGGGGGGTGCGCCCTCTGCTGTTTCCTGAAGTCCACGATCATCTCCTTAGTTTTGCTGACGTTGAGTGAGAGGTTATTTTCCTGTTAACACACTCCCAGAGCCCTCATCATCGATGTTGGTAATCAAGCCTACTACTGTTGTGTCGTCTGCAAACTGGATGATTGCAGGCGTGCTTGGCCACGCAGTCATGGGTGAACAGGGAGTACAGGAGGGGGCTGAGCACACCCCCCCCTTGTGGGGCCCCAGTGTTGAGGATCAGCGAGGGGGAGGTGTTGTTTCCTACCTTCACCACCTGGGGGCGACCCGTCAGGAAGTCCAGGATCCATACTGTAGGTATGCCTCTTATCCAGATGGGATAGGGCAGTGTGTAATGTGGTGGCGATTGCATCATCTGCGGATCTATTGGGACGGTAAGCAAATTGAAGGGGGCTAGGGATGCCATCTGGGCCAGCAGCCTTGCGAGGGTTAACACGTTTAAATGTATTACTCACGTCAGCCACTGAGAAGGAGAGCCCACAGTCCATGGTAGCGGGCCGCATCGGTGGCACTGTAGTATCCTCAAAGCGAGCAAAGAATACGTTCAGCCTGTCTGGAAGCGAGACGTCGGTGTCTGCGACGTGGCTGTTTTCCTTATATAATCTGTGATTGTCTGTAGACCCTGCCACATGCGTCTCGTGTCTGAGCCATTGAACTGTGACCCCATACCGACATTTAACCTGCTTAATTGCATTACGGAGGAAGTAACTGCACTGTTTGGATTCTTCCATATTCCCAGTCTTCTTGCCCTGGTTAAATGCGGTGGTTTGCGCTTTCAGTTTTGCGCGAATGCTCCCATCTATCCACGGTTTCTGGTTGGGGTATGTTTTAATAGTCACAGTCGGTACAACATCTCCTATGCACTCATTCACCGTGTCTGCGGATATGTCTATATTATTTTCCAAAGCTAACCTGAACATGTCCCAGTCCACATGATCAAATCAATCTTGAAGCGTGGATTCCGATTGGTCAGACCAGCGCTGAATTAACCTGACCATGGGTACTTCCTGTTTGAGTTTCTGCCTATAGGAGGGGAGGAGCAAAATGGAATCGTGGTCTGATTTGCCGAATGGTGGGCGGGGGAGGGCCTTATATGCATTTTGGAAGGAAGTGTAGCAATGGTCCAATGTGTTAGCCCCGCGAGTATGACAGTCAATGTGCTGATATACTTTCGGGAGCCTTATCCTCAGATTTGCTTTGTTACAATCCCCAGCTACAATAAATGCAGCCTCAGGATATGTGGTTTCCAGTTTACATAAAGTCTGATCTTTGTGGGCCAACGTGGTATCAGCTTGAGTGGGGATATATATGGCTGTCGCAATAATTGCCGAAAATTCCCTCGGGAGGTAGAACGGTCGGCATTTGATTGTCAGATATTCTAAGTCGGGTGAGCAGAAGGACTTGAGTTCCTGTATATTATCACAGCTACTCCATAAATCGTTAATCATGAAACATATACCTCTGCCCTTCTGCTTCCCGGAGAGATGTTTATTCCTGTCGGCACAATGTACTGAGAACCCAACTGGCTTTACGGAGTCAGACAGAACATTTCAATAAAACCATGTTTCTGTGAATCAGAGTTACAATCCCTAGTGTCTCGCTGAAAAGCGACTCTCACCCTAAGCTCATCAGCCTTATTATCCAGAGATTGGACGTTAGCGAGTAAAATACTCTGGAGTGGTGGGTGGTGTGCCCGCTTCCTGAGTCGGACCGCGAGTACCTCTTCTCCGCCGACTTGTTGCTTTGGGTCGGCATCTGGAATAAGTTAAATTGCACTTGGGAGAACGAACAAACGAACAAAGGAACAAAGGAACGAACAAAGGATCAAAGGACCCATATCCAGACGGCTGATGTTCTGAAAGAGCTGCTAAGTCTGGACCCCTACAAATCTGCTGGGCTAGACAATCTGGACCCTCTCTTTCTGAAATTATCAGCCAAAATTGTTGCAACACCTATCACTAGCCTGTTCAACCTCTCTTTCGTATCGTCTGAGATCCCTAGAGATTGGAAAGCTGCCGCAGGTATATCTCACTGGTCACCCCCAAAGCCAACACCTCCTTTGGCCGCCATTCCTTCCAGTTCGCTGCTGCCAATGACTGGAACGAATTGCAAAAATCCTTGAAGCTAGAGGTTCCTATCTCCCCCACTAACTTTAAGCATCAGCTGTCAAAGCTGCTTATCGATCACTGCACCTGTATATAGCCCTTCTGTAAATAGCCCACACTACTACCTCATCCCCATATTTATTTTTGTTATTTTTCACTAATCTTGCACTACAGTATCTCTATTTGCACATCATAATTTGCACATCCTTCATTCCTGTGTTAATGATGATAATCTGTAATTTATTTCACCACTATGGTCTATTTATTGTCCTACCTCCTAACCTTACTGCATTTTGCACTACATTTTGCACTCTGTATATAGATTTTCTATTGTGTTTTTTGACTATGTTTGTTTACTGTGTAACTCTGTGTTGTTTTTGTCGCACTGCTTTGCTTTGTCTTGGCCAGGTCGCAGTTGCAAATGAGAACTTGTTCTCAACTGACCTACATGGTTAAATAAAGGTGAAATTAAAAAAATTAAAAATCTGCTCCGGGGAAGTCGTAATCCTGGTCGTAATGCTGCTGGTTCAGGTGAGTTACCGCCTCTCTAATATCCAATAGTTCTTCCCGGCTGCATGCAATGGCACAAAACAATTCCTGAGCTAATAACGTAAAAAATCAAGTACATAAACAAACAAAATTCTTCTTAGGAGTTAGTCGCGAAGCAGCCGTCTTGGTCAGCACTCAGAGCAAGAGAGAGGAAGAGAGAGAGGCTGAGTAAAACAGACTAATTAGCAATGTTGAGTATGTGTTAATTGCTACAGAGACACACAGTGTGAGTCCTAATCAACACTTTACTTTCCTGAGCTACTCAAGCGAAAACACGTACAGGCAAACACACACACACTCACTCACTCACACGCACACACGCATGTGTTCACACACTCAACACACACAGCCACACACAGAGAGGCACAAATACACACATGTACACAAAAATACAAATAAAGTAGGACAGAGCATCTTTCATCTGTGTCTACACTGTATCCCACCCTCACCACGGGGGTCGATTTTGTTAAATTAATGCTTAGTTCTGAGGCTGGGTTCTAAACACACACACACACACACACACACACACACACACACACACACACACACACACACACACACACACCCACTCACACACACACATACACACACACACTCATACACATACACAAGCAAGTATGTACACACACACACACACACACACACACACCAAATCAATTACAACAACACTGTGTGTGAGAGTTTGTTGACAATCTGCCAATATTATCACAGATGTGGATATTGAGGAGGCCAATAATACGTGACACAGGGCTGCTAGAAATATACTACTCTGTTGTTGTAACATTTTGCATATGTTTCTGTACTTAATATGCATAAAGACCAGAAATATGTTTTTTTTTTACTGCCTGGCAATTATCCAGCCAGCTCCAGAATGAGGATAATTTGTTGAGTGTCAGGCCCTGCTGTCCACTGGCTGAGGGGAGGCTAGCAGGGGGCACACATAATCTATGGTAGGTTGAATTGAGGTCACCCAGAAGGTCAACTCTAGCTTGACAGCTGAGGCATTAGTCTGGGCATGGGAAGGTAGGCCTAATGTGTGTACAGTGCATTCAGAAAGTATTCAGAACCCTTTACCTTTCCACATTTTATCTTACGTTACTGCCTTATTCTAAAATTGATTAAATTTCCTCATCAATCTACACACAAAAAAATGAAATAAAAATAGAAATACCACATTTGCATAAGTATTCAGACCCTTTACTGAGTACTTTGTTGAAGCACCTTTGGCAGCAATTACAGCCTTGAGTCTTCTTGGGTATGATGCTACAAGCTTGGCACACCAGTATTTGGTGAGTTTCCCCCATTCTTCTCTGCAGATCCTCTCAAGCTCTGTGTGGTTGGATGGGGAGCGTCGCTGCACAGGTATTTTCAGGTCTCTCCAGAGACGTTCGATCGTGTTCAAGTCCGGGCTCTGGCTAGGCCACTCAAGGACATTCAGAGATTTGTCCCAAAGCCACTCCTGCATTGTCAATTGTTCAGTTTGGCCAGGCGGCCAGCTCTAGGAGTGTTGGTATTTCCAAACGTCTTCCATTTAAGAATGATGGAGGCCACTGTGTTCTTGGGGACCTTCAATGCTGCACACATTTTTTGGTACCCTTCCCAAGATTTGCGCCTCGACACAATCCTGTCTCGGAGCTCTACGGGCAATTCCTTCAACCTCATGGCTGGGTTTTTGCTCTGACATGCACTGTCAACTGTGGGACCTTATATAGACAGGTGCGTGCCTTTACAAGTCATGTCCAATCAATTCAATTTACCACAGGTGGACTCCAATCAGGTGGAATCCAATCAAGGATGATCAATGGAAACATGATGCACCTGAGCTCAATGTCGAGTCTCATATCAAAGGATCTGAATACTTATGTAAATAAGGTATTTCAGTTTTTTAATTTTAATACGTTTGCAAACATTTCTAAAAATGTGTTTTCACTTTGTCATTATGGGCTATTGCTTGTAAATTGATGACGATTTTTTTTTATTTAATCAATTTTAGAATAAGGCTGTAGCGTAACAAAATGTGGAAAAAGGGAAGGGGTCGTAAAGAGAGCCTGTGACATGACTTCCACTTCTTCATTCAAGGACCTGTGAATAATGATTGTCCACTTGTGATTTAGCAATACAACATGGTTTTAGCTTGCAGACAGATGAAAGGTCATTGTCTTGCACCTCCTCTTGAATGATAATGAGAACCTTCTTTGCTCTCATGTTCCTAATTCGTTTGATTCTTGCGTCCCAAATTGCACCCTATTCCCTTGATAGTGCACTACGTTTGACCAGGACCGATAGAGTTAAGGTTAGAGAGTAGGGTGCTATTTGGGACACAACCCAACCCATGTCTCATTAATAATCTGTCACACACGATTGTCTTCTAGGCTAGTTGATTCAGTCTTTCATGTTGTTATGTCAACTATCTGTAAGTAGTGTGCTGCAAATTACATACACTACCGTTCAAAAGTTTGGGGTCACTTAGAAATGTCCTTGTTTTGGTCCATTAAAATAACATAAAATTGATCAGTCTACAGTGTAGACATTGAAAGCCATATCTCAGACCGGCCAATAAAAAAGTAAGAGATTAAGGGCAAAAGAACACAGACACTGGACAGAGGAAGATCGTTTTTTCATTGCAGCTCTGCCTAGAAGGCCAGCATCCCGGAGTCGCCTCTTCACTGTTGACGTTGAGACTGGTGTTTTGTGGGTACTATTTAATGAAGCTGCCAGTTGAGGACTTGTGAGGCTGTTTCTCAAACTAGACACTCTAATGTACTTGTCCTCTTGCTCAGTTGTGCACCGGGGAACTCCCACTCCTCTTTCTATTCTGGTTAGAGCCAGTTTGTGCTGTTCTTTGAAGGGAGTAGTACACAGCGTTGTAAGAGATCTTCAGTTTCTTGGCAATTTCTCGCATGGAATAGCCTTCATTTCTCAGAACACAACGTGCCATTGGAACACAGGAGTGATGGTTGCTGACAATGTACGCCTATGTAGATATTCCATAAAAAATCTGCCGTTTCCAGCTACAATAGTTATTTACAACATTAACAATATCTACTCTACACTGTATTTCTGATCAATTTGATGTTATTTTAATGGACCAAAAATGTGCTTTTCTTTCAAAAACAAGGACATTTCGAAGTGACCCCAAACTTTGAACGGTAGTGTACATACATACTGTATATATATATATAAAAATCACTAAAAGCATGTATTGCCATGGATAGCATGATGTTATGAGAAAAGGCTATTTATTTTCTATTTTTCTCATTTGGTTTACAGAGCAGCTGCAATATCTCTAGTCCCAGTACTGGTTATCATACTATGTGATTTTACTCTGGGCATGGATGATTGACCTCTCAAGATAACACAATCCTTCTCACATCTATTACATGGTACTTCTTTCAGTCAGTGGCAGTGCTGCTGGTGACATCTCACCATGGTCACAGTATCACACATGCCAGTGAGACTTAAAAAGAGTAAAAAGGCTCCTGGGAGCAGCATTGCTCTCTAATGGTGCAGAAGGAACAGACAGACAGGCAACCTGTCGATGCCCACTGGCAGCTTCTGACACTTCCTGTGTCGAAACTGACGGCCATGTTGGCTTTGCCTGGGGAGCTGCGGAGCCAGAATGGCTGGTCATGGAGTCGATCGTGTTTGGGATCTTCCCTAAAAATGTAAATGCACCCTGACGGATCCATTGGTGCGGCAAAAAAATTCATATTGAACACAAAGTAAAGCCATTCCAAGCTCATTGGTAGTTGTAGTAACTGTGGCACTCTGAAAGAAGATACATGATACATAGTGCGGCAGTATGAAAAAGTTGGAGTGCAAAAAGCTATAAAAAGACATTGCATAGTATGGGTGAATGGCTGAATATGTACACTATACATTGTTACAGAGTGTTAGGTAAAAAAAAAGATACAACTTTTGTAAGTTGATATAGATAAATAAGGAATATTTGCATGGTTAACTATACTATACAGGTCGATGGTAGAGAAATACTTTAATAGCTAAATGTGCGTATGATATAAGTGAGGGTAATAATAGTTTACTTAGTATACAGTCTGGTTAAATGAACAGGTAAGTGAATATTTGCATGGTTACATTAACTGTACAGGTAAATAACAGGAAGAGATACTTAAATAGCTAAATGTGCGTATGATATAATTTAGGGTAATAATAATAATTCCCTTAAAATACAGTCCTTAGTGCAGGGTTTAATTACAGATAAATGCAGGTATTGCACGTTCAATATACTAAAAGCAATGAAAAAAGATACAACTGACAGGATACTAATATGCATTCCTGAGTGAATGACTACGTATGTTCAGTCCAATAATTACTTACAATATTGCACGTGATATGATATAACAACAGTACATGAGTATGTATATACAGTCCTGAATGAATAAGTCCTGAGTGAATGAGTGATTACAGACCAGAGTTACTCACGGATGGATGCATAATTGTTAATAGGGTGTTGGGCCACCATGAGCCAGAACAGTTACAAAGCACCTTGGCATAGATTCTACAAATGTGGAACTCTATTGGAGGTATGTGACACTATTCTTCCACAAAACATTCTATAATTTGATGTTTTGTTGATGGTGGTGGAAAATGCTGTCTGAGGCGCCTCTCCAGAATCTCCCATAAGTATTCAATTAGGTTGAGATCTGGTGACTGAAACAGCCATGGTATACGGTTTACATAGTTTTCATGCTCATGAAACCATTCAGGGATCACTCGTGCCCTGTGGCTGAGGATATTGTCATCCTATGGGGGCATAGCCATGGTAGCCAAAATAATGGCCTGCCAGCATTTATATAGCTAATTGCTTAATTAACTCATGAACCACACCTGTGTGGAAGCACCTGCTTTCAATATACTTTGTATCCCTCATTTACTCACATGCTTCCATTATTTTGGAAGTTACCTGTAAGCCTCCAGTGATCATTACACAACTACAGTGTTCTACAAGGGAGACGTGCCCATAGAAGACAGCACTATTTAGTGAGGTTTCAACAAACATCACTGTTGATAAGCAACTGGTTGCTAAGGTTACGCTTAGGGTTAGGTATAGAATAAGGGTTAGGGTAAGGGTTAAGTTTAGGGTTAGGATAAGGGTGAAGGTTAGGGTTAGTAGTTAGTAGATATTTAGTACATGTTACTGATAGTCTGTAAATAGTCTGTCTCTCTTAAAGTACGGGTCATGTTAATGGTGGGTTTCGATGTGTCAGGGTAAGTTTATTATCGTTTCATTAATTACTGGAATTGATTTTGGCCAAGTGCAACTGCATTCTCGGTTCAGTGCGCTCTCTGCATAGCAACGGTGTCTCTGCTCAGTTTGGCAGCTACACAAGTGGGTGGAAGATGCCTGTGTGCTTCACGGTTTTACCGGATCATTTTCAGGCAGTTTTCTTGAAGATCACTCCGCGACCCACACGCTGCAGCGCTGTTGTCAAGCAGCAAATGATGATGCGCCGTCAGCCACTGACTTGTCATTCCCACTCGAATCGAATGGACTCAACCTAGCCACAAGTTCTGGCTGAGCTCAACTGTCATGAAACGCAAATACAGCAATGAGTTTCTTTCTCTTGGTTTAATACAAACTTTGAGAAATAACGAGGAGCGCCCACAATGTATTTTGTGCACGGAAGTGCTTAGTAATGTGTCTCTCAAAACAAACAAATTAAAACGACACGTCCTGACCAAACATCCACAGCATGACGGTAAACCCAGGGAGTTATTTCAGAACAGGGCAGAATGCTCCAGGAAACAGTACTTCGACAGTGGGAAAGTAAGTCAACTAGCAAGGCATTGTTGTCATTTTCTAACAGGTGATGATAAGCAGAAATAAGGGAGTACTATCTCTCAAAGTAGTCGATGTGAGTTTCTCTTTTAAACAATCCCCTTGTACACAGCTAATAGCTAGCTAGCTAAGGTTAGCCAAGGCAAGCTATCTAGCTACTGATAGTGCAGCCCTAAGTAACAGTACAGATGAAGATGGAAAAATACAAGTAATCATTTTATTCTGAACTGGAATACACTGATTGACACAAGATGCTTTTTGAGGCAAACGCACTCACACAGTTCTGGGTTGCTCAGAACAGCAGGAAGCGGTCTCCTGCCTGGCTGAGGAAGCAGTAGAGGTTCTGATCCAGTTTGGAACGACATACCTATGCGAGTCAGGGTTATCAACTCTGACATACTTAATGCTGAGCAGGACCTGTCAAAAACAACCCAGAATAGACTTGCTTGTTGAAAACTTAAAACAGTCACACACATCTCATTAGGACTGTGTGTGTGTGTGTGTGTGTGTGTGTGTGTGCGTGTGTGTGTGTGTGTGTGTGTGTGTGTGTGTGTGTGTGTGTGTGTGTGTGTGTGTGTGTGTGTGTTTTCTGGTCTGTGTGATGTGATCAATCAGTTTATTCCAGTTCAGCATAACAAATATTTATTGTATTTTAACAGCAACAGTTCCAACCTAGACTTTTTTTCAACAGTAATTTATACGGTAAGATGTAATGTAGGCCTGATATTTTTCATATGTACTGTTACTTAGGGTTGTACTATCAAAAACTGAGCCTGTGTGTTCCAATCTAGACAGATAGTTTTTAATGAAATAAATTAATTGTGAATAGCTATTTATATGGGTATTTCATTTAATAGTTATGTGTCTATGTTGCGTGTGTTAATGGGCATAAGGGCAATAAAATATACCGATATTTACATATAGTTGCATGTTTTTGTAAGTTTGGGTCCCAGGAAAACACAGAATTTCTAATTTGGGTCCCAGGCTGAAAAAGTTTAAGAACCCCTGCTGTAGAGAATCTACAGATGGACTCTCCAAATAAAGTCTTACATTATTTTGTATTTAGACTGGTTATAAGGTTAACATTCTGTAGTGTGAAGAAAACAGTGCCTTCTGAGGCATTCTGGTTCTAGATCCTAGACTGTAAGGTTCATTACTGTAGGCTTCCTGCATCTAATGATGACCTTGACGCTCCATTTCCTGGCTGACATGCTTGGCACATACATAATGTCCACAGGGGATTGGAAAAAATCTCAAACAGGAGAATCATGACAGACCCGAGAAAAGAGGATGAAACGAATACTCTAAAATAAATCAAAACGGCATCTTACCGTGCCGTGTTAACAAAGCAAATGGCTGCAGGCTTTACATATGGAAGCTCAACAAGGAAACGGTAAAGTCAAACAAAATGGGATTCCGACCGACAGCAGCCAGTGTGTATGTATACAGTCAGTCCCTCCAGGTGAAGCAGCACAGGAGCATGTGTGTGTGTGTGTGTGTGTGTGTGTGTGTGTGTGTGTGTGTGTGTGTGTGTGTGTGTGTGTGTGTGTGTGTGTGTGTGTGTGTGTGTGTGAGAGAGTGAGCGTGTGTATCCATAAGCATGTGTTTGGCATGTGCAGGAGTGTGACGTGGTAAGTGTGTATGTTAATGTGTGTGACCAACAACTCTTATCAACTCTACTATGACTGACACGTTACACTCACTTCCATTCAATCAACTCAGTCAATTTCAGGACAGGATTGAAATTCAAATAATTACAGAGAAATCGACCAACACTTTCACTCTGACAGTTTTTCAGTTCCCGGAAAAACAAACTGTAAAAAGCTCTAGGGTTACCAGTGCCGTCTGAAGAAAAAGATTTTTTAAAAAAAGGTGGAAATATCGATATACATCACCGCCAGAGAAAAGAGATGGTTGGAGCACTGAGGGGGTTACAATAATGAATGTATTTCAGATAAAGTTCACTCTGACAATTAAAGACAGATTACGATAAAGGTCAGATATCAGGACAGTACAGCAGTCTGGGGAGGCATTGAGCTCCTCTAACCGACACGTCTGTCTGACATTACCAACACGTACTCTCTGATCATACCTTTAATGTTCAATACTACTGCAGGACGGAGCCTATTTTGGTTTCACGAGACCAGGCAGCTGAACCTTTTGTCCTGAAGTGTGATGGCTGTTTGGTGATGGCTTTCACTGACATAACAGCATCTTAAATATCTGCATGGTTCACATGTGTATTGGAAATAAAGTGTGTGACACAAGCATCCATCCATGTGGAGCAGATGTATTATTGACTATGTATTCATGTGGTTTGCTACTTAAAACTGGCAAAGATTGGACATTTGGATACCAGGATCCATGCCATTTGTATGGGGCTAGTCCAGAAAGATGGGTGCTGTGGTGGAGTGACTGAAGACTGATGCACACAGGCCTTAAAACACAAAGCTACTTTACCCTGACGTCCCTCTAATATAAACAAATGGGATGCCAGTGTCGGGGTGAACGTTGCTGACAGATGGATGAATCATAATCAATCAACCCGCTGATCAATCATTGATTCCAACCAACGCCGTTCCACTCCCGGCTGGCAGAACAGAACACAGATGCCACCGCTGTGCGTCTCTGCTCTTTGCTGTTTAGGTTAAGTGGGCTGGGTGTGTGTAATCTGTGGGAGTCGCGTCTGTAAACGGCACAGTGGTAAATTAGTCCCTATGGAAAGCCATCAGAGCACACCGTGCATTTACCCAGCAGGCATAACAAGCCTAAAGTCAGACACCTAATTCAGCCGTCCTTCAGCACACCAAGGGAGGAAGAGATGGAGCGAGGGAGCACTAGTTATGTGTTCTTAAGCACAGAAACGGAAGAGGGAGAGTGCATCTCTTTCCTCTCTCACCAACCATTAATCTTGCTGTCGTCCTGCGTGACAGACTTGTGTCTAACGGGGCTGTGGATAGCATTTAAATAGTCATGTTTGGAAATCACTGCATGATGCTGGTTATGAGGGAACCGGAATAAAACCAAGGTCTTAAAAGTATTGGTAGTATTTCTGCATGTATCAATTGAAATGTGTTGTATTCTAGAGATTAAATATAATAACCTGGGTTCTCCTTGTTAATTGTAGAACCACATAGCTTTTGGATTCACAACATATTTATTTTAGTTTTTATGATTATTAGCACAGCATGTTGCAGCATGACACTGTAAAGGATCATGAGTTACCACACAACTGCCCACAAAAATTATCAAACCACTCTGGTGCACTTAGCCATCTGTAAAGTAAAAAAAAACGAATCAAAGATGACTTTAAAAAGGTTGCTAGAAAAACAGAAGCAGATTGCATGATTAATATTTAGAAATAGTCTTTGTGTTTCTAATTTCTCCAGCTGAGGCCAGACTGCAGTCTGACATGTGTACCTAACTGGGGCTTTTTATAGGAAGCAATTTCACTGTCAGTGCCTGTCAAAATGCCAGACCAACAGGTGGCTGATATAATCTACTCATGAGCGAAACACGCAACATATTTGTGTGTGTGTGTGTTTTCATGCGTGTGAATGTTTGTGCTGCAATTCTTTTTGTTTTGTACAACAAATATTTTGCCAATTAAAACGGAATTACGCTGACTACGGTCAAAATGGAGGTGCAATTTGACAGTTCCAAATTTACAGCATGTTTGCACTCCTTATTTCCATAGCCTGAAAAAAGCTCAACAATAACCTTGTTTTTCTCTACACTTTATCTTGAGGTTCGGGCTCATTCTCTTAGCCTTCATTTATGTGTATCCTACCTTCCATTCTCTATTCCCTGGGAGAAACAACAGGTGCAAAAAGGGTTCTTCAATCTGGCCCCTGCAACACTTATCTTTCTTCTATGGATGCTCATCCCTCTTGTGTGCAAATTCTTCTTGTGTTGCCTTGACAACAGTGAGGTGTTTCAGGCCGCGCTTCCACTGCAAGATCATAAATGTAGATGTGACATTCTCTCTCTCTATCCCTTTAAATGTGTTGCTTTACTCAAAGGACCCATCCATTTAAGTGTGTTTTTCTCACGGGATGTATAGCTAATGCCAAAGGGAGAAAAACAAGTTAAGATTAACAGGTACAGATATTTATTTAGCCTGGTAGATAACTCTGTTGGCTACTAATGGTAACAGCAACAGTAGCCTAAGCCAATGAGAGAAGAATTGAGGATACTTTGGTTTGCTTTATTTTATTTTGGTCACAGTAGTTCTAAATATACATTTTATATTGTTAATTGCCATGGGTGCGCTCAGCAAGACAGTGTTTTGTAACGCTCATATAGAATGATGTTAAATGGAAGAAACATGTAAACCAAGGAATCATGTTGGCTCTAATCATGGCATTTCTCTCTGCAACGTTCGACAGCTGAACGTGGCCCTGCGTTTTGCCCTGGACTGAAATGGACTTATAACAGCAGGCAGCACTGGATCAGACAACCGTAAGATAGTATCTCTCTCTCCTCTCTCTACTGCAGGGTGAGAGAGTGTAATGCTGGTTGCAATGGCCTAATGTGACTGACAGGTATTGGTGAAGACCCAGTCAGCATATCTGATAATTGCCCAATGATGAAAGGGTGCGAAGGGGTGATTGTTTTCAGTGACAGGAGAGAACCCTCTTGATTCCATAGCCTTTATCGTCATCTACCATGACCTTTCATTGGGACATGTAGCTTCCCCAGCCTAGACACTGTCGTGTGTGGTGTGGGGTGTGTATGTGTGTGTGTGCCGGTGTGCTTGTGTGTGTATGTACACGTGTGTACACGTGCACGTGTGTGTGTATGCCGTGAGCGACTCACACCCTCATTAGTTTGAATGAAGTCGGCTGGGTAACAGGGTGACTGGGTGTCCTGCCCTTCACTGCCATAACCTCTCAGCAACCGTACTGCCAAAGTCTACCATACTTCAGCAATTATTACAACACAGAACCCTTTTTTCCCCAGTAACATAAACCAAATGATTATTGCGTTATATTGATATCATTACTCCTAGAACAAATCGAGTAGGATTTCCTGGCTAACAGTCGGCTGTCTAGCATCTCAGTGTTTAACTGTATCCGTCTGTCATTGAAACAGCAATAGAAACGACTCCATCTCCATCTCTCTGTCTGTTCACCATCTAATTACATTGGCATTAGTATTGTGGACCTTGCCCTACCTTAAGGTGGGTGTCGCCGCCCATGCCTGTGTCCTGCTGCTGACCTCTCTCTCTCTCTCTCTCTCTCTCTCTCTCTCTCTCTCTCTCTCTCTCTCTCTCTCTCGCTCTCTCACTCTCTCTCACTCTCTCTCTTCTCTCTCTCTCTCTCTCTCACACTCTCTCTCTCTCGCTCTCTCTCTCTCTCTCTCTCTCTCTCTCTCTCTCTCTCTCTCTCTCTCTCTCTCTCTCTCTCTCTCTCTCGCTCTCTCTCTCGCTCTCTCACTCACTCTCTCTTCTCTCTCTAACTCTCTCTCTCTCTCCTCACTTTCCCTTTCCTCTCTGTCTGAGTGGGTGAGATGACATGCACTAATGACAGGGCCCTTGTTTGCTACTCAAATTACCATGCAAAGGAGGCTGCTGCTGCAGCCTGCAGCCCTTGGCTCCCCTCTCCTCCACTCTCCTCTCGACGAGGATGGGATGCCATTTCTGTCTCAGAGATGCAGCCCCGAAGGTGGCTCTTCAGTGTGTGAAACTCAAACACCAGGGTCGAGTGACACGGTGAAGAGTCTCTCTCTCTCTCTCTCTCTCTCTCTCTCTCTCTCTCTCTCTCTCTCTCTCTCTCTCTCTCTCTCTTCCTATTTTACCATCTCTCTCTCCCTTTCTCCCTCTCTCTCCCCCTTTCTCTCCCACTCTTCGTCGAGAGGCTCATTTCAAGGAAATTATTCATGAACCAGCCGATGTACAGTAATCACTTGCTCAGTCTCTCAAAATATCAATTTGTTGTAAGTGGCTGTAAATGAATTTCTTAGATGGGTGCTATGAAGTGGCAACATTTGCAAGGAAATTCATATGCAGAATAATCTGGCCACGATACCTCTTTGCTCACAGTGTAGCCGTGGTTTGAGGGGGGAGCACGATCCTCGTCTTGTTTCATTGAAGCATTTGATTTGGTACTATTTCTGGCATTGAAATTATCCCTCGTGCACTGTTTGATTATAAAATATGGGGCTTAGGAGCCCATTTGTGTCTTGACATTTTAATTCCAGTGATGGGCACTTTGCATCCAAGGGAACTGAAGAGTCTATATTCATAAGATCCAAAGGACATTTCATCGCATGGGGCACTTTTTTGTAGTGCAAAAGAATAGTGTACTCTGTGTTGCTTGTTGTTTCAAAGGGTTGTGAATGCAAACACAACACACACACACACACACACACACACACTATCAAAAATACTTCATAGGATTTAATAGATTAGAACAACTGTTGACTCAAGCAACTGACTCACTGAGCTTCTTGTCCTACTCCCAATAGCAGTAGCCTCATATTCATCTCATCATAAGACTCTGAACAGTGTGTGGGATGCTGGTGCTTCTTTGGATAAACTCATAAAGCCGTCTTTGAAAAAAGGAGAGTGAGAGCGAGAGAGAGAGAGAACAAGAGAGAGAGAATGATTTATCACACGGAGGAAAGGAAAACTGTAGGTGAGAACTAATGAACTTTAAATGAACAAGAGCAGAAATAGAAGCAAGGGAATTTGAAAATAAGAGATGTCTCTGATGGAGAACGAGGTCAAACAGAGATGAACGTTGAGTCTATTCCCAAAAGGAAACACAAAAGGAAGACCTAACTCAGGTCCCTACGGTGGCCCTACGGTGGCCCTACGGTGACATGTGTTCCAGACATATCAGTAAAACTATAGTAACAGAAAAGCACTTTGAGTTCAAAGCCTTTTTAAATGTTACATACATACATAAATTGCATTTTTGAAGACAACCATGTATGAACTCAGCTAGCCAACATGTTTATCTAAACTGGCTAGTGGATTTTTGCGTGGATGAATCATAATTGTTTGTATAGCATTGTGTCATTTTAATGATTCACACCACATTGAGGTGACTTTATGAATGGAGAGAGTCACTACACTAGTCTCCCCATAATATCATAATAATATACCCTTCTGCAATACTATCTAGGGTCTTCGGGAGAAATATACAGTATTAACCATTTACACTTGACTGCCTCTGATTGGAACTATAAATAACCAGAATATGCATGAAGTGTTAGATCGTCATGGACTGTAGAGGGTATAATAACCTTTGCAGTGGCTCATCAAAGTCAAAGGAACTGAGTAGCTGGCTCAGTCCAGGAAATATGTGTTTTTGCTTCACTTCCCCTCACCCTATTTGAGCTACAGATATTTATTAGGAAAATATAGTTAAATATTAGCCCTGATGATGTCACTGCACATACTGCACAGCTGTTTTCAGATGTATTGTTTTTTAATTGTTAGCCCCTCCCTCCCTCCTCCCCTTTCCTCCTCCCCCTCCACAACCCTCCCCTGGGATTCACTGAGTAAGCGACGATAGACCAACACGAAACCAGAGGGAGGTGCTTGACGAGTTGAATGTCCCTCCTCCTATCAACAGCACTGATAAAACTGGCGTATTGAGCAGCTATTTATGCCCGTATTCAATTGATCATACAACACGACCAAGGAGGAACACTGTCCAAATCACAATAGGCTAGTTATCAAAAGTGGCTGTATGTCTTAGAGCCAACTACGTAAACATACTACACATACAAATCACAATTTTAATGATAGGATTGCTTTAAAATGATTGAGTTACGTCCTTTTCAAAGTGTGAACCGTGTTACTTACATACTGTACGTTATTCAAACTACAAAGCTATAGGTTTAAAACTATAAGCTATATAACATTAAGAGTGTGTCTCTATAACACTCAGTGCATGTTGCAGTAGTTGAAACCCCTATGCACTCTTCAAACAGACTTTTTCTGTAAGCAAATTAGTTTAATCTCATACCCTGGTCCCAAAATGTCTAAGGGCTCAGTAAGGATTTGTCTCCACAATAACCGTTCCTGAATCCTCCATACAGCCTGTAGGATTACCATGTCTTGGATAACACTGGTTCTGGAGCAGCTAGCAGATCAATATCCCTTCACCTGGGTGCCCAGAAACACGCGGGTCAGAAGGCATTGCATCATGGCCCCCCCTCTCTCTTCTCCTCCATCTTCTCTCTGTTGTTCATTACCGACACTCTACAAACCGAAAACCCATCAGCGCCACAGAGGTCAGAACCGTTACCTCTGATGTTCACAGCAGTGCCCCTCTGTGTGAGTGTCTGGAATCACCTAGTATCCCTGACACCGAGCTCTCTCTTGTTTTTTGCGCTTCTCCCTCGCATGCTTCTCAGCCCAGTGTCCAATTAAAATAAAATGCTGCTTTGTCACCGTCGAGACAGCCGACGCTCAGAAGGCTTGTAGTGCAGCCTAGACCCGGAAGTGACTCTTATCAACGGTATGCAAGGATCCCTCTGTATTGTCTTAGGAAGACTGCATTATCTCTCCAACCCCCATTCTGTCACACCTCTGGGTAGCAGAGGTTCAGTGGTCTTTACATCCTGTAGTTCAAATCAAATCAAAAATCGAATAAAAATCGAATCAAATTTGATTTGTCACATGCGCCGAATACAACAGGTGTAAACCTTAACGTGAAATGCTTACTTACAAGCCCTTAACCAACAATGCAGTATTAAGAAAATAGAGTTAAGAAAATATAAACTAAAGTTAAAAATAAAGAAAATAAATAAGTAACACAATAAAATAACAATAATATCTGATATCTTGATTGGAGGTTAACTTTACAGTAATGCTATTGGTCAACAACTCAGATTTTGAATCCAAATTCAGATGCTAATAAAAGGCTCTTAGCTTCATTGTCTCTTTGTCTTTATTGTTCCTGAACTGCACTGGAGGCATTATTCCTCCCCATTGTTCTTCCCCATTGTTCCTCCCTGTGTAACACAACTATAGTCTCTTGGATACTGTTGTACTATCTTCATGGAGTCAGATAATCATATCATTTGAATAGGCTAATTGCATAGTCTTATTATGGGTTGCATGTGAGGTGTATATAATATGCATACAGTACGTATCAAATATCACCCAAGGCTTGATTCTCCAATAAAACATGCTAACAAACTATCTCTCTCTCTCTCTCTCTCTCACTCTCTCACTCTCTCTCTCTCTCTTTCTCTCTCTCAGCACAGCCGAGGCTCCCAGCAGAGGAAGAAACAAAGATGGAGCCATCAATTATTTAGGAGAGGTGAATATTTCACAAACATGTATAGGGGGAATAAGGGTCAGGCCTTGTGGACGTCTACGAGATAAATATTTAAAGAACGATATTTCACGTGCATGCAGGTGGAAAAAACGGGGGGGGGAAGAGGGACCCCTGGGGAAATACTGTGAAAGTATGGATGAAAGGAAATACTCTGATTTGAAGGGCAGGTAGGCCTATTTTCCACCACAAATTGGTCATCAATCTCTTCACCGAGGTGCTCCAGGAAAATATATTGAAAATCAATAACTTTTAATTTCTTATCGAAGGTGTTGATGCCACTCCATGTAGCAGGTCAGAAGGAAGGAGGAACAACCAGGAAGGATAAGATACCAGTACAAACCTAAAGGAGGCATGTGTCTCAAATGGCACTCTATTCCCTATTTAGTGAATTACTTTTGACTGGGCCTCTGGTCAAAAGTAGTGCACTAAATAGGGAATAGAGTGTCATTTTGAACGAAGCCGTTAATTTTACAGTGCATCTACAGATAATGCCACATACCACATGTGTGTCTGTTGTAGCCTATTTTTCGTGGACAAACATATAGAGGATCAAAGATTCTATGAACAAACTGAGTACATTACATTTCAGAGACAATAGAGTGTTCCAAGATCACTCACTGAAGAAATACAGATTATTCCTGTGTCACCTAATTGTGAACAGCAATTAGTTAGAGATGTGCCATCTTGCAGACCGGCAAATCTTTGATTTCAAACTTCAAACTTAGTCTACGTTGGATTAACAAACAGATGTGGTTCGTTGGCTCTTTGATTTGAATGGACATTGTCTGGGTGGATCTTTATTTGTTAAGTATTTCCCCTCTTTCTCTCCAGGATCCCTGATCAAGTTATCTTTTGCATGAATGTATTACTTTGTAACCATCTCTCAAGGAGCGGTGTGCGTGGGGGATGGCTCGAGGCTAGTTTGTTGTGCTGTGTTTATATTTGGGATTATTGCTTTGAGGATAAAGGCCTAGCACTTTGCTGCTGGAGCGTATTAATCGCAGCACCTTGCTGACATACAGCTGCTGTTCAAAGTATTGATCTAGGAGCACAAGGTACAATTAGTAAGACATTCTCCTCCTCCTCCTGCTCAGCGTGCCAAGAGCCTAGTGAGTACAGTGTCAGCATCCCAAATGGCACCCTATTCCCTCTGCAGTGCACTACTTTTGACCAGAGTAGAGTAGAGTAGTGCACTATATAGTTCATAGAGTGCCATTTGGGACGCAAGGGAAGTGGTGTTGTCACCTCGTCGGTATCTGTGCTTGCCTTGCTTAGATCCTAGTTATGGGGTACATAGGCCAGTTACTTTGGGTTATCCCTCCACCCCGCCACTTAGTCCATTGGACGTAATGGGTGTTACCTCCAGTTGGCATTTTTAAGAATGTGCTTTACAACATGGTGCAATAACATATGCTTTAATAAGGCCTGTACACACTCAAGTTGTACAACTGATGTACAATGCATTTGTCACAACGGAGAGTTTATCTGCACAAAATGTTTTACACAACCACTGTGCAATGTTGGGATAACCATGTTGTTGTTTTTTTTCCAAACTCTGTTATTATAACAGATACAGTTGAAGTCGGAAGTTTACATACACCTTAGCCAAATACATTTAAACTCCTGACATTTAATCCTAGTAAATATTCCCTGTTTTATGTCAGTTAAGATCACCACTTTATTTCAAGAATGTGAAATGTCAGAGAGAATTATTTATTTCAACTTGTATTTCTTTCATCACATTCCCAGTGGGTCAGAAGTTTACATACACTCATTCCTCCTGACAGAACTGGTGTAACTGAGTCAGGTTTGTAGGCCTCCTTGCTCGAAAACGCTTTTCGAAAACGCAGTCCGGGCCCGGGAAAAACACCCGGGCCCGGACTGGGCACCGGTGGGGCAAACGGCTCCGGCCATGGAGCGGGGAAAAAACCGGGCCCGGACTGGGCACCGGTGGGGCAAACGGCTCCGGCCATGGAGCGGGTAAAACAACCGGGCCCGGACTGGGCACCGGTGGGACAAACGGCTCCGGCCATGGAGCTGGGCAAAAAACCGGGCCCGGACTGGGCACCGGTGGGGTAAACTGCTCCGGCCATGGAGCGGGGAAAACAACCGGGCCCGGACTGGGCACCGGTGGGACAAACTGCTCCGGCCATGGAGCGGGGAAAACAGCCGGACCCGGACTGGGCACCGGTGGGTAGGACTGCTCAGGCTCTGAGGCGGAGCAGACGGCTGGACCCGGATTGGGTACCGGTGGAGCGGACTGCTCTGGCACTGAGGCGGAGCAGACGGCTGAACCCTGATTTGGGCACCGGTGGAGCGGGCTGCTCTGGCACTGAGGCGGAGCAGACAGCTGGACCCGGATTGGGTACCGGTGGAGCGGGCTGCTCTGGCACTGAGGCGGAGCAGACGGCTGGACCCGGACTGGGTACCGGTGGAGCGGGCTGCTCTGGCACTGAGGCGGAGCAGACGGCTGGACCCGGACTGGGTACCGGTGGAGCGGACTGCTCAGGCACTGAGGCGGAGCAGACGGCCACCCTGGAGGTGGCGGGACGCTGACCTTCACTGGACGTGGCGGGACGCTGACCTTCGCTGGAGGTGGCGGGACGCTGACCTTCGCTGGAGGTGGCGGGACGCTGACCTTCGCTGGAGGTGGCGGGACGCTGACCTTCGCTGGAGGTGGCGGGTCCATTAGCCTCAGCACTAGTACACGTCGGCGCTCAAAGTCCCTCTCCTCCTCTATCTCCCGGAGGAGTGGGTCCTTCTGAGCCTCCAGCGGAAGCGCAACCCAGGCTCTCCACCACCTCGTCTGCTCCTCCTCTGGGTATTTATAGAACCCCTCGGGCTTCTCCCGATCCTGATCTGTGGGCAGACGAAGTGGTGGGCGATTCCCCGTCTTCAGCCTCTCCGGGCTCTGGCTGCGCACCGATGGTGTGGTGCTCGCAGCCACAACGGACCTTTGCTTCTCCATCCTCCTCCATTGCTTCATGAACCTACCCCTGTCCTCAGGCTTCACCCTAGGCCTCGTGGGAATAGGTACTGGCATGAACTCCTCTCTCTCCCTCTCTCCCCAGTCGTGCTGCTTGGTCTCGCAGTGGTGGGTTGTTCTGTCACGGAATGGGGGTTGGAGAGACCAAGACTCAGCGCAGGGATAGTTCGACATGATTTTTATTTTACTATGTATAACACAACAACACTATACTGTGTAAAATCAAAACCAAAGGACGAACTAAAGACACACGAAAAAGACTAACGACACGTTCACACTACAAACACGAAAATGAACGGACGTAAAACAAAAACACCACTTACTTCACCGTGACTGCGACATACATCGATATCGATAACAACCCACACCAAAGTGAAGGACAGACTCAACATATATGGGATCCCTAATTAGAGACAATGGATAGCAGCTGCCTCTAATTAGGGATCCACCCAAAACCCACAAAGAAACAGAAAAGAACGACACTGTCAGACTCCGACCATAACTACATAGAGAAGCCTATTTGCTTCTCTATGGCCAGAGCCTGACACTGAGGTTGAAGGTAGGCCTTGAAATACATCCACAGGTAAACCTCCAATTGACTCAAATTATGTCAATTAGCCTATCAGAATCTTCTAAAGCCATGACATCATTTTAAAGTCACATTCATCTTAGTGTATGTAAACTTCTGACCCACTGGAATTGTGATATAGTGAATTATAAGTGAAATAGTCTGTCTGTAAGCAATTGTTTGAGGAATTACTTGTGTCATGCACAAAGTAGATGTCCTAACAGACTTGCCAAAACTATAGTTTGTTAACATGAAATCTGTGGAGTGGTTGAAAAATGTCTGCATTGATTTGATGTATTATCCATTTCAGAACTTCAGAGTGCTACAAAATAAACTCTCAAGTTCTTTTGACCCAGGCTTTCTAACCCACCTGCTGCATTAAACACAGAAGCTTAACATCAGGGGAATGATGGGTCACTTAGTAAGTGCTGTCAGCTTCTAAACCATTGAAAGTGACCGTTTCACTCTGTTTGTAATTCTTCACGTTCAAATGGAGAAATATGGGGTACTCCGAAATCTGTGGTGGTCAAGAATAATAGAACAAACAAACAATCCAATGAAATTTCCTTAGAAACATGCAGTACTACACAAACTAGTGTATTCAGTTGTAGACATTTCATATCAACATGTAACATGGATCCCATATGGCAGCCAAAATTATGATCTATAATTTCTTGTTTCCCATTCCATTTTCCATAAGAACCACAGGTTGACGTGTCCCAAAGCATTAGTATCTGCTTCCAAATGTATTAAAAAACATTGTATTGACTTTCCATTATATGCTATACATTGCAAGGTAACCCCATGCTGGTAGGAGCAATCAAAAAGTTGTGCCATGGTACATTTCAGAATTGCTAATCATATTGGGAAATGATACAGCCTGTACAGAACGCAACGTGGACAAAATAGCACAGTGATCATTCTCTGCAATTGCCTGTTTATAGATAAATCACGGGGCATGCTGGATTGACTGACAGATAGACAGGCAGGTAGGTGTGCGGGGCAGACAGACAGACAGACAGGCAGGCAGGCAGGCAGACAGGAATTCCCAATAGCTACCTAGCCGGCAAAGCCTTAATCGAGGGTTAGAACATCCGAAATGAGTTCTCAAAGGGGCCAGATCGTATTGCTTGTTTCTATGGGAGGATGAGGTGGTGGAGGAGAATTCAATATATTGATGTACCTCATCCAGGCCCGCTGCCTGCCTTTTGGAGCAAAGAGAGAAAGAGAGGGTCATTTGCATGTCACAAGGTGATCCAACGCTTTCTATTGACCCACTCGGGCAAAAAACTGATGTGTTTAAATTGGATCTGTAACAGCTATGGACGTTTGGTTTCAGGCTTGGTTACGGGAGTGAATTTGTGAGCGCTAATGTGGTGCCGGTCGATCGCAGATTCATTTTACCATTTAGCCAGGGTCTCTTCCTATTATATTGTTGAAATGAGAGTGCCTTTTCATTCTGTCAGGTTGGTTTAAAGTTAGCTAAATATGGGCAAAAGTGAAATCTAAAAACGAATTGCTCGAAAGTAAAATACAAATAAAGACAGATTACAAGGTGAGTATGGGCTGAGGTAATGCCATATTTTCTGTTGGAATAGCCTTTTACTGAATATCACGAATACGAAATAGTATGAAAAATGTATGCTGTAAGTTGCTCTGGATAAGAGTGTCTAATAAGTGACATAAAATTACACTTTCAAACATACTTCAAAGCTTTGTTCTTTATAACTGCCAAATCACTGGAATTATTTTCAGCGTGCTATATTCAGTAGTTTAATTTGATGTTGAATATTATACGCTTAAATGACATCCTCGATTCTTAGAATTACAACCTGTTAAGCACATATATTTCAGTTTATTCAGTTATTTCCGGTGCAAATGTTTTCCTTTTATGCACAGCATAAACACAAGAAACAAGAAAAGAGAAAGAAGAGAAACAGAGAGAGAGAGAAGGAGAGAAGCAGAGACAGTGTGTGCAAAGAGAGGGAGTAATTCCTTAACTTCTTTGCAGCATCAGTCAGGACTCTCTCTTTCTCTGCCAGCCACAGATGACCCCTGGTGTATTGGTCTTGGCAGCCCGCTACAATTATCATTCAGCAGGAGTGAAGTGCTCTTTTTGATATATGCCAAGGTAATTTAGATTGAACAGCGACTTTTTTACCCAGGATTGCACCTGACCCCTCTGCATACGGAGTAAGGATAATTCCAAAGACAAGATGGTGCGGACAGACTTGTTGCGTCCTGTTTCTAGCTTCTAAACAACTTTTGTATTATTATAATTGTTTTGTTATTTCTTACATTATTTGCTCAGAACGTTTCTTCTATTATTACCTACAGCCATAATAACTTTTGGACAATAGATCTGCAGTCAATGACCAGAAATCTGTGCAGAATTTAGACTTCCTGACATGGATCCAGAGGCAGCTCTAGTTATCCCGGGGGCTGCACCAAAACACTGACA
Organism: Thymallus thymallus; assembly: GCA_023634145.1. NCBI lineage: Eukaryota > Metazoa > Chordata > Actinopteri > Salmoniformes > Salmonidae > Thymallus > Thymallus thymallus. The sequence goes on from CM042419.1 coordinate 7,601,919, forward strand.
CCGGTCCTTAACGATTACAAGAATACCCATAACATTATGCAGCCACCACTATGCTTGAAGATATGGAGAATGGTACTCAATCCAGTTTTGAGATATACAGATGTTGCTCTCTTGTTATATGCCTTTTTACCAGCCATGCATATGTCCTTGTTTGAGCCTAAATTACCAGATATCAATTTCACTGTAGGCTCCATGCGCTGGCTAGATTAAAGCTTTGCAAAAAAAAATCTAATAATAGCCACTTCAAATGTAAACTTTAAAGCACATTTGTAAACAATAGACCAATAAACACTTTCAGATCAAACACAACGAACAAATAACCAGTAATAGAAATGAAGCCATCAGAGTCAGGCAGTTATAGAAACATCACACTGGATAAGGTTCTAATGATATTGTGAGGTCATCTTAAGAACCAAAACTCTCCATGGACCTATATTACGCTCTTTAGAATAAAAATCCATAAGAACTTGCCATGTTTAAAATATGTGCATTTAATTGCTGCAGATGAGAAAATTCATGCCCCAGGCTTTTTTTTCTAAATGAATTTCTCCAGTGAAGATTGCCAGAAAATTTTGTTGATTTGTTTCTTAGTAAAAAAAAGTCACTGCTTATCCAGCTCACATTTTATTTTCTCTCCGTTTGAGTCCTTGAGCTGTGCTGCAAAGCTCGAGAGAGAGAGAGAGAGAGAGAGAGAGAGAGAGAGAGAGAGAGAGAGAGAGAGAGAGAGAGAGAGAGAGAGAGAGAGAGAGAGAGAGAGAGAGAGAGAGAGAGAGAGAGAGAGAGAGAGAATGAACAGAATAAAACAAACTAAAGAAAGAAAATAAATAAATAATAAATACCAATAACTCTTTTCACATTCATCTTGTGTGCTGATTATTGGCTGTGACTTGTGGGCTCTTTAGGGAGATGTTGATGGATTACAGTGGGTGGAAAGTGCTGACCAGGAGAAGGAGCTCGGTCTCACTGGGTCTCACTGCGTCTCGTTGGGCGCTGCTCAGAGGCAGATCCTAAAAAGGTCAATCATGCCAGGGGTCAATCCACTAACTGTAAAGTCAAGTCGCTGGATGCTGGATTCACTCTGTTTGTGCGTCCCAAATGGCACCCTATTCCCTGTATAGGTCACTACTTTTGACCAGAGACCTGTGTAAGGTATAAGGTGCCATTTGGGACGCACGCTGTGTCTGAGGCACTCAATAGAGCTAAACGTACTGTATCAATGAAAGGACAAGCGTTTCGGCGCTGATGCACGTCTTTCCTTTTCCATTGAGGTCAGGATTTGCTGTACGGTACGGTACATTTAAAGCTGTTGAACAACTGAATAGACTGAGTCTGAATTGAAAGACCCCACACTCTTGATGACACAAACGTGTGTATGTAAGTGTGTATTAGGTGTTTATACAACGGGTGGGTCTAATCCTGAATGCTGATTGGTTAAAATCGGTGTCTATTCCCCAAGTTACCACCGGCTAAATCTATGAAATTAAAATGCCTATTTACTCTGTTCCACCTGACTGTGCAATCCACTGTCTCGTCAGCCCAGCCAGGCAATTTATAAACTTGATCTCCACTATAAAAAGCATCTAGACATTATCTCACATTTCCTTTAGACTAGCATTTAGTTTTCAACAGCGGAGATTTGTATAAACCTTGCGTCTGTCTCTCCAACAATTGCAACATCGTTTCAATATTGAAATTCGATCTCCAGCTGTCCCGTAGTAATGACGTAGTCAGGAGTCGGGACTCTTGCGATAAGTGTATTAAACATACGCACTTGCACAAAATTATTTCAAGTAATAACATATGCATTTACAAATGGCTGATTCTTGTGCAAAATGGGGAAGTGTTTTGTTCCAAATTAGGATATTGACAGGTTAGGAGCCATAAGTGTATCAGTATTTACAGTGCCCTTCACATTACCAGCCTATCCATATTACAATATATGTCTCCTGCAGTTACAGAGGATCTTAAAGGTGAAATGAAATCCATGACTGGTGAGGAGAAACTAATCTGAATATGTCGGGACAAGCACAACTCACCTTCATCATTACAATATAATGATCCAGTCTGCCCTCTCAACGTGCTGCTAAGTACATCCCCTTGTGATGTGTTAATCTCCACCATCATGTTTGAATGGCATGCACATGTATTTACATAGTATGGATGTATCTATCTGACAGATTTAAATAGTATGGATGCATCTGCATGCCAGATTTACATAGTATGGATGCATCTGCATGCCATACACAACACAGTATGCAAAATCAGTGTTACAGTAGCTAGGTATGCAAACAGCAACATTGCTTTTTCAATGTTTGGGGTTGAGGTAACGTTGAGCTAAGGTGAAAAGGCTACTGACATTCTATAAACATATGATAACGTATATTATTATTGATTTAAACACACAGAGAAAAAAAGTAGGATGCAGTTGCCACAGAATTATAGCAAGGTGTCAAGATAATCCCCAGTGGCAAACAGGGGTGAAGATGTATGTACGAGCTTCACTATTCTTATAGTGTGACATGTAGAGGGATGACCCAATGCGTATCTGGTTCACTTTTACTGCTTGATGGATGGACCCTTCCTGAAATGACTGTACCCTGCTTTATCCTTGGCAAAGAGTGTATATGAACTTTATGTGCCTCTCAATTGACAGCGGTGACTTATTGAAAATGTCTAAATGTCTTTATGTCCTCTCGGCTGCCTGAATGTATTTGCGTATTTGCGGTGGCTATAACAGGGATTATTTCAGGTGTAAAGGATTTATGGTCGTGAGGCTTGAAATGCAGTTGAAATGCCTGTTTGGTTACCGCTGAGTATATCTTGATGATCTTTGTGGATATCATGGTTATGAGTCACTATCAGTATGTATTTAAAAATAGTCCTATCTCCCTACAGTCCACTGATGAGGAGTAATACAAACATTTATAAAGGATCATGCAGATTTTTTTTATACTGTCAAAACACGTTATGCCAGAGTAGAAAATACACTAAATTGTAGTAAATTGCAAATAAAGTGTCCACTAATTTGGCAATAAACCAATGAAAATCTGTCAAATCAACTGATGGGCCACTAATACTCTACATGTCTCCAGAGCCAGTGGATGTGTTCCCTTAGCCCTGTTTATACCTGGTTCCAAGATGCATCCGTTGTTCTGATCTTGTCCACATTCTGATTGAGCCCCCCTTTGTAGACAATCAAAAGATTCAGTGGGATCTGAGTGTGATCTGATCTTTCTGACCACCTCCGGAGGTAGTCGAAGACGCGTCTTGTACGGATATCCTTGAAGTGTAAAGTAATCCAGACCGGCCAGTTGAATTAAGATCATGGTCATCATTAGAAACCAAGTGCCTACTGTCACTTTGATCAGATGCCACAGTCCAAAACTGCATCCAGCTCTGAATAAAATGGGCATATAGATATATAGACGTGTACACACATAACATATACATCCATGAACACCCGTGTGTCTGTCTGTGGTACAGTATGTGTGTGTATACGGCTGCTTGTGAGAGAATACTGTAGCTTGCCTCACTCTCCATGGACTTGCATTGGATTTGCTTAGACTGTATAATCTATGTGAGAGTGTGAGAGAGAGTGTGAAGATTTATTTAAATATTGTTTTATATTTATATATTGGTCCACTCCAGACAATCTATATACCGAACATTGTTAAGATCTGAACATGTTTAAGATCTGAGAGAGAAAATGACTTGCATTGGATTTGCAAATACTGCATGTACTCTAGGGGTATATGTGTGATAAAGAGAGTGTGTGGATTTCTTTCGATATTGATATATATTGGTCTGGACAAAATTATCAAGATCTGATCATTTGAACGTTTATTCACAAGACATGAAATGTGTAAAAAACAGTAACCCCATGTGTCCAAATACTAAAATATGGTAAGATACAGAACAATAAGAACATAGAACAATAAGTTGAATCATATATCTGGCATATCTGGGCTTAGAACAGGTCAAATAACAATGCTATATGCCTTTAAACAATTAAATTCTGAAACATCTTGGAGAAAGAACTGGCCTTAATGGCCATGAATTGTTATAATCTCCACCCGGCACAGCCAGAAGAGGACTGGCCACCCCTCAGAGCCTGGTTCCTCTCTAGGTTTCTTCCTAGGTTTGCCTTTCTAGGGAGTTTTTCCTAGCCACCGTGCTTCTACATTTGCATTGCTTGCTGTTTGGGGTTTTAGGCTGGGTTTCTGTATAGCACTTTGTGACATCGGCTGATGTAAAAAGGGCTTTATAAATACATTTGATTTGATTTGATTTGAAATGTATTTCAAATTACGTATGCTGAAGTCATTTAAATATTTTCAAAATCCCATCTTTAATTGACACTGAAAGTATGATTATGACAATATGGCCTGTCTAGACACTTGTACAATGTTCACAACACATGTCATGCATTTATACCAAACAGAGTTTGTTCAGTGGCGCATTTTTATATTGTACTAAATATAGTGCAAGGACGTGAATGGGTAATCGTTGGAAAACAAAAGTAGGCTGTTATGATCAGAGTATAAAACTATTGACTATAAAAGTGTGCTGTTTCCTGTCGGTTAATACAGCTTGTGTCATAACGGGAGGTCCAGGGCAGGATTCATTTGCATAAAAGGAGGGACCAGGGAATCTGGCCACAATACGGACACAGTAGGCAGATAAGAGACACATTTTATTACCATGTGTAGGCGCAACAAATCTCAATCAGACTGTGATCGTATCATCTTGATCGGATGACGACAACCACATGTTAATGCAAGGTGTAAACATGGCTGGAGTGACAGGCTATTACTTAACTGATGTCTTAAAAAGGATTTGAAAATGTTTTTTTTGTGGCCATGACTTTCCTTCTACTGAGAATATATGAGGATGATGTAGAGGGGAGGATTTCTTCTTTGTGTGTTTGTGTGTGTGGTGTGTGTGTGTGTGTGTCTCTGTGTGTGGTGTGTGTGTGTGTGTGTCTCTGTGTGCGTCTGTGTGTTTGTGACTGGTGCCAACAGTCAGTGGGTGTAAATGGGATCTCTTGTCGTTCTTGCTGTGTTTTCATTCACTTAATTGGATATCTCAGGCTGATAGCAATGCCTTTGTCCACCCACCCCCCACCTCCCACTGTATGGATATGTCACTGGGTCTGTGTAGGCGATGTGGAGGCATTTCTTTTGGCATTCAGAAACACACACACACACACACACACACACACACACACACACACACACACACACACACACACACACACACACACACACACACACAAACAAGCACACTTTAAACCAGGAACTTCTGTTACCTCATAGGTGTCATTGGGATGAAGTTAGGGCTCTGGTCAAGAGTAGTGCACTATATAGGGAATAGGGTGCCATTTGGACCGTAACTGATGAGAATGAGGTGAAACCATTCTTGAAAAATAAAGTATGTGCTTTATTGATTCTGCATGGCGCTCCCAGCGGCCCATTGAAAGGTGCACAGCTGGTCTGAGTGCACCACTAAGCATCGTTTAGTGAACACTGCATGATCTGGGTCACTTTCTGTTCCTGTCCAGTCTCTTTAATTAAGGCACCATATGTGACAGAACAATCTCCTGTGGATTAGCTATTGACCATTGAGAGGACAGATGTGGGCAATCCCCTGTGGATTGATCAATGACAGATGTGGCGATCACCTGTTGATTGACACCAGCTATCACCCAATGAGAGGGCACCGTTCACCAACTGGATCCGCCAAATCAGATGAGCATGATTTTTCACGTGTTAATTTTCTTCAGCTATGAGAATCTCGAGGAAATCCATATTTTGCGGTATTTTGGCAATGGGTATTTTGAATATATTTCTACATCCCCAGAGTCAGATGAACTTGTGGATACCATTTTTATGTCTTTGTGTCCAGTATGAAGGAAGTTAGAGGTTAAGTCTATGTGTATCTCATGCTAGTAAATACCCCATGCGCTAACACTAGTCAGTAATTGTGCTAGCGCTAGTTAGCAACTTCCTTCAAACTGCATGCAGAGACATAAAAATATTATCCACAAGTTCGTCTGACTCAGGGGAAGTCAAGCTTCATGACTCCACTTTCCTCTCCTTTTTAGTCGGATGCACATGCACATTGCTTAGTAGTTTAAAAACACTGCGAGCCTGGAAAACAGAATACAGTACAGTTTTAAATTCTGCAAGACAAACACGCCTAGCAGCATAGATGTTGTTGTTATCCTTTCCCTGTGAAAATCGAAAGCAGCTTAAAGCAGAGTGATGGAGCAGAGCAACACGGACCTCCATCCCTCCGAAAAGTGCTGACTTTAAGGCGAAAAATGGTCATAGATTCTCAAAGTGAAGGGCCGGCCTTTACAGGGCCAGCATGTAAATGACGGGTGAAGAAATAATCTACAAGCTGTTAGTGAGTCCTGGGTTTAGAGAGAGAAAGCAAGGGGAGGGAGAGAGAGAGAAAGAGAGAGAGATGTGTAGAGAGAAAAGGTAGAGAGAGAAGAGGTAGATAGAGAGAGAGAGAGTGCGATCCAAATGAGAGAGAGAGAGAGAGAGAGAGAGAGAGGCCTCTCCTCTCTTCCACCGGCCAGGCCTGATGCTGAAGCACCGTAATGTTCGGTCTGGTAATTACATATTGATTTGACTCTGTCGATGAGTATTCCGAACTAGTGTCCTCCTCTCCTTCTCCTCTGAAAGAGAGAATGCATAAAAGTCTGAACTCATCTTGTTAACAGCCAAATGTAATATCATCATAGAGGAGTGGAGAGGAGAGGAGAGGAGAGGACGAGAAAAGCGTAGGCCGGCAACTCTGCTGATGAATAATTACTTGGATATCTCTCAGAGCAGCGAAGAAGAGAAAGAGTAACTTGTAACTATTGATAGGGGAGAAGCAAAACATTCCAATAGCCTCGGATGACAAAAGTCACTTTAACTTCATGTTGGTTTTTCATTGTATTGAGAATGACCATATCATGGAATTGATACACCAACCAATTTGAGAACAGGCATGTGAATGTCATGTTTGAAAATGTTTCATTTGAAAATATTCCCATATTTATGATTCATGACACATTTTCCCAAGTACAAGTGAACCTACTTCAAAGGGTATACATAGAGAACATGCCAGTGTGGTGGAATAACAACAAGAGAAGTGGAGAGTGGAATGAGGCTCGCTCTCAGAAGAGCCAACGCTTTACGTTTCAATGAGGACCCTTGTGACATACAGTATAATGGTCTTCGGTTTTCAGATAGAGTAGAAAACTTCAACGCCATTCTGTTCTAAGCTCTCTCTCATTCAGCCAAGGCTTTTGCTTCAGAGAAGGACAGAGATAGAAAGAGAGACAGACTGATACAATGGTCTGTGGCTATATGCATGTTTACCCTAAAGTGAATAATGCTCTCTGTCTAGAGCTGCGTCCTTAATGGAACCCTATTCCCTATATAGCGCACTACTTTTGAGCAGGGCACACAGGGCTCTCGCCAAAAGTATTGCACTATATAGGGAATAGGGTGCCATTTGGGACGCAGACTGTCGTTCCAGTTCAATGTTGGAATTGTTAAAAGGGGGAGATGAAACATGAAAGACTGAAAGCTCTGAGTATAAATATGAATATTTGTATTCTTTGTGTTAGTGCATCACTAAAAGGGTTCTTCATAGGAACATAATAACATGTATCTCAGGGGCGTAATGGATGATTGCACATAAAACAGGTGGTAATTAACTAATTCTGACTCAGAGAATAACTAATAAGTATGTTCTGACAAACAAACAAATACATGAATTACTTGCCATGATATAGAATTAACATGCTGTGTAGCAACATAATATTTCATAAAGTATAGTAATGACATGGGAAATAAAGTATTTACAGTATACACCCCTGAAGGGCAAACCGATTAAATTGAAATCAGATCAAGTTAATTATAGTGTATACATGCACCATGATAATAGCTGTGTTTTTACATATTATCATTATTATATTATGCAAATAGAATTAAGAAATGATTTGCTTGTTCAGCATGGTTGTCTTGATATTTTGTGCAGTGAATTATCTGAACTAAACAACTGAGCATTATTATATATATCAAATGTAAACCAGTCCTAATGCTCCATTACCTACAAGGGAAGGTAGTCAATCGATTAGCTCTGTGCATAGCAGAGAACAACAAAAGATAGATACTGCCCGAAGCTAAACCTCTGTCACGGAATGGGGTTTGGAGAGACCAAGACGCAGCGCAGGGATAGTAGTTCGACATCGTTTATTTTATACTATGTAAATATACAAAACGAAACTGACGAACTACCAGACACAAAACCAATGTAAATATCCAAAATCACGTTCACCAAAAGAACACACGGAATGAACGGACGTAAAACAAAAGGCACACTTACTTCACCGTGACTGCGACATACATCGATATCGATAACAACCCACACCACGTGAAGGACAGACTCAACATATATCGGATCCCTAATTAGAGACAACGGGAGCAGCTGCCTCTAATTAGAGATCCACTCAAAACCCACAAAGAAACAGAAAAGAAAGACACTGTCAGACTCTGACCATAGCTACATAGAGAAGCAAATAGGCTTCTCTATGGCCAGAGCCTGACAGTACCCCCCCCCCAAGGCGCGGACTCCCGGACGGCAAAAACAAACCAAAACACAAAACAGGGGGGGTTAATGGGAGGGAAGACTAGTCCCTCGGGGGCGGTTCTGGCTCCGGTGAGTTTGACAGTTTTGCCCCATGCCCCTTTCTTATCACCGGGCCCGGACTGGGCACCGGTGGGGCAAACGGCTCCGGCCATGGAGCGGGGTAAACAACCGGACCCGGACTGGACACCGGTGGGGCAAACGGCTCCGGCCATGGAGCGGGGAAAACAACCGGGCCCGGACTGGGCACCGGTGGAGCGGACTGCTCTGGCACTGAGGCGAAGCAGGCGGCTGGACCCGGATTGGGTACCGGTGGAGCGGACTGCTCTGGCACTGGGGCGGAGCAGACGGCTGGTCCCGGAATGGGCACCAGTGAACTGACCTTCGCTGGAGGTTGAGAGGCGCTGACCTTCGCAGGAGGTTGAGAGGCGCTGACCTTCGCAGGAGGTTGAGAGGCGCTGACCTTCGCAGGAGGTTGAGAGGCGCTGACCTTCGCAGGAGGTTGAGAGGCGCTGACCTTCGCTGGAGGTTGAGAGGCGCTGACCTTCGCTGGAGGTTGAGAGGCGCTGACCTTCGCTGGAGGTTGAGAGGCGCTGACCCTCGCTGGAGGTTCAGGGGCGCTGACTTTCGCAGGAGGTTGAGAGGCGCTGACCTTCGCTGGAGGTTGAGAGGCGCTGACCTTCGCTGGAGGTTGAGAGGCGCTGACCTTCGCAGGAGGTTGAGAGGCGCTGACCTTCGCTGGAGGTTGAGAGGCGCTGACCCTTGCTGGAGGTTGAGAGGCGCTGACCTTCGCAGGAGGTTGAGAGGCGCTGACCTTCGCAGGAGGTTGAGAGGCGCTGACCTTCGCAGGAGGTTGAGAGGCGCTGACCTTCGCAGGAGGTTGAGAGGCGCTGACCTTCGCAGGAGGTTGAGAGGCGCTGACCTTCGCAGGAGGTTGAGAGGCGCTGACCTTCGCAGGAGGTTGAGAGGCGCTGACCTTCGCTGGAGGTTGAGAGGCGCTGACCTTCGCTGGAGGTTGAGAGGCGCTGACCTTCGCTGGAGGTTGAGAGGCGCTGACCTTCGCAGGAGGTTGAGAGGCGCTGACCTTCGCAGGAGGTTGAGAGGCGCTGACCTTCGCAGGAGGTTGAGAGGCGCTGACCTTCGCAGGAGGTTGAGAGGCGCTGACCTTCGCAGGAGGTTGAGAGGCGCTGACCTTCGCAGGAGGTTGAGAGGCGCTGACCCTCGCAGGAGGTTGAGAGGCGCTGACCCTCGCAGGAGGTTGAGAGGCGCTGACCTTCGCAGGAGGTTGAGAGGCGCTGACCTTCGCAGGAGGTTGAGAGGCGCTGACCTTCGCAGGAGGTTGAGAGGCGCTGACCTTCGCAGGAGGTTGAGAGGCGCTGACCTTCGCTGGAGGTTGAGAGGCGCTGACCTTCGCTGGAGGTTGAGAGGCGCTGACCTTCGCTGGAGGTTGAGAGGCGCTGACCTTCGCTGGAGGTTGAGAGGCGCTGACCTTCGCTGGAGGTTGAGAGGCGCTGACCCTCGCTGGAGGTTGAGAGGCGCTGACCCTCGCTGGAGGTTGAGAGGCGCTGACCCTCGCTGGAGGTTGAGAGGCGCTGACCCTCGCTGGAGGTTGAGAGGCGCTGACCCTCGCTGGAGGTTGAGAAGCGCTGACCCTCGCTGGAGGTTGAGAGGCGCTGACCCTCGCTGGAGGTTGAGAGACGCTGACCCTCGCTGGAGGTTGAGAGGCGCTGACCCTCGCTGGAGGTTGAGAGGCGCTGACCCTCGCTGGAGGTTGAGAGGCGCTGACCTTCGCTGGAGGTTGAGAGGCGCTGACCTTCGCTGGAGGTTGAGAGGCGCTGACCTTCGCTGGAGGTTGAGAGGCGCTGACCTTCGCTGGAGGTTGAGAGGCGCTGACCTTCGCTGGAGGTTGAGAGGCGCTGACCTTCGCTGGAGGTTGAGAGGCGCTGACCTTCGCTGGAGGTTGAGAGGCGCTGACCTTCGCAGGAGGTTGAGAGGCGCTGACCTTCGCAGGAGGTTGAGAGGCGCTGACCTTCGCAGGAGGTTGAGAGGCGCTGACCTTCGCAGGAGGTTGAGAGGCGCTGACCTTCGCAGGAGGCTTAGAGGCGCTGACCTTCGCAGGAGGTTTAGGGTGGCTGACCCTCGCTGGAGGCTCAGGGTGGCTGACCCTCGCTGGAGGCTCAGGGTGGCTGACCCTCGCTGGAGGCTCAGGGTGGCTGACCCTCGCTGGAGGCTCAGGGTGGGGAGCCGGCACGGGTCGTACCGGACTGGGAAGGCGCACCGGAGGTCGAATGCGTGGAGCTGGCACGGGACGCACCTGGCTAGACGCACGCACTGGAGGTTGGGTGCGGGGAGTCGGGCAGAGGTCCGGACCCGGACTGGACATCGGTGAAGCGGATTGCTCTGGCCTGGAAGGGGAGTATCTGACCGGACCTGGACTGGTCCACTCCGCCATCTCCCTCTCGACCTCCTCCTCTATCTCCACCAATTCCCTCAGAACCTCCCCAAAATTCTCCTCCAGCTCTTCCTCCTGCTCCTTGCTCTGAGCCCCCCATTGGTACATGGGGAGTGGAGGAGCCCCCACGGGTGAGGGAACCGAAGCATGTCCTCCTCCTCGTCCTCCTCTGACGAGTCCGACTCGAACCCTCCGAGGAGTTCGGTGTTGGTAAACCGACGCGGGGCTATCTCGCTCTCCGTCTCTCCCCATTTGCGCTGCTTGGTCTCGTATTGGTGGGTTGTTCTGTCACGAAGTGGGTGTGGGAATGACCAAGACGCAGCGCAGGGATAGTAGTTCGACATCGTTTATTTTATACTATGTAAATATACAAAACGAAACTGACGAACTACCAGACACAAAACCAATGTAAATATCCAAAATCGACTAAACGTCACGTTCACCAAAAGAACACACGGAATGAACGGACGTAAAACAAAAGGCACACTTACTTCACCGTGACTACGACATACATCGATATCGATAACAACCCACACCACGTGAAGGACAGACTCAACATATATCGGATCCCTAATTAGAGACAACGGGAGCAGCTGCCTCTAATTAGAGATCCACTCAAAACCCACAAAGAAACAGAAAAGAAAGACACTGTCAGACTCTGACCATAGCTACATAGAGAAGCAAATAGGCTTCTCTATGGCCAGAGCCTGACAACCTCCTATTATACCTTATTATTGTGAAATCAATTGCTTATTTTTCACAACGGATCACACAGTCAGACTTGCCAACAATATTGCACATTTCATCTAGCAGTTTACGCCGAAACACTTATGTCAAGATGCCAGACGGCTATACATTTTGTCTCCTGGCATCTCAATTACCAAGTGACTCACCTCAGGTTCCTTTGTCAGGGACCTGTATTAACACTCCTCCCTGCTACGCTGATGTATCTGTGGCATAAAGTGAAACAGACAGGCCAAGGATTTGCATATGGTGATTTAGGCAGGCCTTGAGTCAGCGATTTGAAGTTCCTAATGGTTTTCAGCTGTTGTGAATTGCTAGGCTAAGGGATGAGTCCCTGAGGTGAAGTTTTTTGTCTTATAGCTAAGTTAACAATAAGGCCAACAGTTCCTCAATCATTTGGCCTCCTCTAGGTTGAGACTGTGACTGATGGCGATCAAAGAGATCAACCATAGTGTGAATGCAATTTTACTGCTACAGTGGTAAATATGAAAATACAATATTATTTCAAATGAAACAAACACCCCCACCTCTGTGTCTTGGTCCCCGGGGACTGAAGTGGTGTCACACTTCTTCCCCATAAAACACAGCTGACACAACTAATTGTATTCTAATCAGAATATCGTGATTAGTTGATTACTGGAGTCAGGTGTGTTAGCTGGGGCTGGGGCAAAAGTGTGACACAAATCAGGCCCCCGGAGACTGGACTTGCCCATTCCTGAGCTAGATCAAGTCTGTTTGAGTGCTTCTTGAAACCTCCAGCGGATGGGTAGCCGCGGTCATGAGAGGATCTGGAATCTCATAGTCCCCGGCAGTGGTGGTCGCTGTCTGCAGGTTCTCTGTTTGAGGACTCTGTGATAAAGTTTGAGCTACCCACAGAGTACAGACCACTCCTTACTTCAGAAGTGTCCTCCTGAGCAAAGAAAAAGCTGTCCCATTGGTGAAAAACAACCCAAAGTCAATAGGTGTAATTCAAATGAAAACGCACACTTGCTAGCTAGCATTAGCATTAGCTATCTTGTTGACAACGCTGATTTCCTTCACTTTACGGCAAGGAATTCAATTCATGATATCAAGACTTGATCTGCTCTCGTTTATAAAAATACTTACATTAAATATGTGCATTATTTACATGAGCGCTCTGCCTAGGCTGCCACTATATGTTTTATACAGATGTCTCTTTCCATATATGAAATGGGTACACGGTGCACTGTTTGGATGCTGGAATGGGCAATCATGAGCAGGTAGCCTACATTTTGTCATTTGTTTGACAAATGACTGGCTGTGTTCATGCCATATTAAAAGGTAATGCTTTTTTTTGTGTTCAATGACATCAAAAATGAGAACAACTCTGGCAAGTTGATCAACACAACACTGGCCGGACCACAGTTCAGTTGAGATAACGTTTAGGTATGGTTTAGATTTAAGATTGGGTTTATGGTTAGGTTCAGGCTATTCCTTGACATAGTTAGAGGTAACAGGATCATTCCGAACAGGGTCTGTCTTGATTCTCCGATCACACTGGATATTTATTGTATTTCATTCAATTTATACAGATTTATTTATACAGATAAGTGAAATAAGAACCGATTCTTATATGATGACCTGTGAAGAGGTACATACTGTATTTAGTTTACTCCTTTACAGATAGTAACAGCCCAGCTAGCACATTTTCTCCCTTGGAAGTTGTGGAAACGCACGTTTTTGGTTTCACATGTTGTGGGAACGAAGCCATTTCCTGACCGGTAAAATGAAAAGCTTTTTAAACATTCTGAGAATAGAAGTGAAAATATTGCCTACTCAGGGAATGTTTATTTTTAGATTACAGGGATGTTCTGAGAAAGTTTTACTCTGTTTCCTAGAAACTTTCCTGGGAGGTTTAATTAACGCTCTGAGAATGGAAATATTTTTGTTAGATTTTTTTTTATAACTTCTTTAAAACTTTCTGTTCTCTATCTATGGAATTAGTCCACTGCGCCACCAGGATGGAGCTAGCATGCCATGTTTTCTTACGCATAAAAAGCTATTCCAACAGACCCCATTTCAAATGAAACAAGAAGTAATCGAGATCACACTTAACAAGATTGAGAGAGTTTTTGTTGATGTGTAACCAAATGTGTATGTTTTTAGAATGATCTCTGAACATTACTAAAGTTCTTGGGGTTTTTATGAAATGTTTGCTTAATGTTCTTGGAACAATTTGAGGAAATTACTTTAAATAGAACCATGAGGAAACTTGTTTGAAATATTATGCCAAAGTACTGAAATTCCCACAGAGGAACGTTGTTTCTTAACATTATTTGAACAATTTGAGAACATTCCCAGTTGTAGAATGTTCCTAGAACGTCACCAAAATTGTAATTAAATGTAACATTGTTTGAACTTTTAGGAAACGTTCTGTTAAAGTAATGAAATATCAAGAAAAATACTTTTTTTCAAGTTCCTTAAATGTGCTGAAAATGTTCCAAAGACAAGAAACTATCCTGCACCATTCACAGAAAGTGAGAAGGTTGTATGCAAAATAACCATAGGACCACCACGCTCTCACCATCCTATAAGAAACATATGGTTCTCAGAATGTTATGCGCTAGCTGGGATCTACTAGCTGATACTTCATGTTGTTGAGGCTCAAAATTAAATTCTTTATCTGCAGGTAATTGAGTATTCTATACCATTCAGAGCTGGAAGGACGGTCAAGAACCCATTTACATGTTAGCATCAAGCTCTCCTCCTCAATCAACTCTCTCAGACATTTTAATGAATTTTAATGCACTTGTGACATTCTCAAGGCTAAGGGTCATGCAGGCGGGAGATTCACTCCTATATGTAGCCTAGTTGTCTGAGCAGGTAATCCATAGCAAACAGAACAGTGTATATGTCCCAAATGGTACACTGTTCCCTATATAGTGCACTACGGTGGTGCCCTATGTAGGGATATAAGGTGCCATTTTGAACATAGCCAGTTTTTCACCCTCCTGTAGCATATTCTGGAGATGTATACTGGTTTATGACAGATTTAATAACAGGTGGATTAACACCAGAACAGGTGTCACGTCCTGTGCCGGGCCGAGAGCCTCCGCCTGACCTAGAGCCATGTCCTGTGCCGGGGCCGGAGCCGCCACCGACGTCGGTTTCCCTCCCTGACCCTCCCAGTTATGTTCCAGGTTTTTCAGCCGGGAATCCGCACCTTTGAAAGGGGGTACTGTCAGGTCCTGACCATATGGAGGCCTATGGCTTCTCTATGTTGTCACGGTCAGGGCCTGACAGTAGAGTTCTATCGAACTCTATGTGGTTAATTTGTGTTTGGTCCCCAATTAGAGGCAGCTGCTATGCATTGTCTCTAATTGGGGACCCTATTAATGTTGCCCTCTTTCCCACCTACGTTGAAGGAGGGATAGTATTGTGTTATGTGCTTGTGTGCCTAACACACACACACACACACACACACACACACACGCTCCATTTTCTTGTTTTTTCGTAGTCTTAATAAAGTATTACTAACTTATACAGCGCTGCGCCTTGGTCCATTCATACACACCACCGTGACAATATCAGAAAAGAGAAGACTATGATAATTGCAATAGATTAAACACAACTCAGACAAAATAGTAGAGGTATTCCATCTCTGTCCAGCTATTGTGATTGATTTGACACCTTCCCTCATAATCAGGTGTACTTTCCTAGATAAATATTTTACATTATAAACTGGGTGGTTTGAGCCGTGAATGCTGATATCAGACCGTATACCATGGATTTTACATTTTATTGTATTTTTTTACTGTTCTACTTACGTTGGTAACCAGTTTATAATAGCTAAAGGCACCTCGTGGTATACGGCCAATATACCACGGCTAAGGGCTGTATCCAGGCACTCCACGTTGCGTCGTGCGTAAGAACAGCCTTTAGCTGTGCTATATTGGCCACAGATCCCACCCCCTCGTTCCTTATTGGTTAATGATGAAGCTGTCTTTGCCCTTTGTTTTCCATCTGTGTTGTCTCTCTATATCTGTTGCTCAACCTTCCTCTAAAATAAGATATTGAAGGGGGGACAAATTAAATGCCACTGTGAACGTGTGTAGACTCTGCCACGCTACGGTTTGCACTGGGCTCTCTGGGATATTGCATGTAGAGCAGGAGGGGAGAAGAAAGAGAGAGACGCTGTGGGACAACGCAAGGCAGCTGTAGTGTCTGGCACCTCTGTTGTGGACTGGTGTGTGGCAGAGAGCGAGAGAGCGAGAGAGAGAGAGAGAGAGAGAGATAATGGGCCTCAGGATCTTGTCACGGTATCTCTGTGCAATAAAATTGCCAAAATGCAATTGTGTCCGTTGTCCTTAGCTTATGCCTGCTCATACCATAACCCTACCACTGCAATGGGGCACTCTGTTCACAACGTTGACATCAGCAAACTGCTCGCCCATACGGTGCCACACACGTGGTCTGCGGTTGTGAGGCGAGTTGGACGTACTGCCAACTTCTCTAAAATGACGTTGGAATGGCTTATGGTAGAGAAATTAACATTCAATTCTCTGGCAAACATTTCAGTGGCCTTTTATTGTCCCAAGCACCTGTGTAATTATCATGCTGTTTAATCAGCTTCTTGATATGCCACACCTGTCAGATGGATTGATTATCTTGGCAATGGAGAAATGCTCATTAATAGGGATGTAAAAAAAAAATGTGTGCACAAAATTTGAGATAAATAAGCTTTTTGTTCATATGGAACATTTCTGGGATCTTTTATTTCAGCTCATGGAACATGCAGGTAGTAATGACTGTCATATATGTATTTAGGTGGTCCTGTATGGCTCAGTTGACAGAGGAGGGAGCTTACAATGCCAGGATTGTGGGTTTGCTTCCTGGGGCCACCTATACTTAAAATGTATGCACACATGACTGTGAGTCAATTTGGATCAAAGCATCTGCTAAATAGCTGTGTTTGAATTCACATACTGTATACTACAAACTTAATGAGTATATACTACATACTATAAACTATTAGTTCATTTTAGAACAGTATCCTTTCAGTTGAGCATACTAGCGGTACGCCTGTCTACCGGAAGTTGATGCCGTTGCTATGCAACCTCTTGCTAGCTTGTTAGCTTAACAGCTTACGAATTATCGTGAATATAGTAACAAGCAGGTTGAACATCCTCAAGTCACATCACTCAAAGAGAAAGAGTCTCTTCAGCGAGCTCGTATTGCAAGGACAATTCATTTGGCATTTGGCGTGACCCCGTGAAACACGTTTATCAATGCACTGCTTGTTCCTGCATCATTCTGCCAGACACTTGAATTATTGATGCCTCTGAGGAGGATCAGCCTCATTTGAAAGGCCTCACGGATAGTTTAAAGTGATGATGCCTCAATTTGGTGGCCCAGCCCAGGTCATGGCACACGGCTCAATACATCAATACAGGAGACAGGCTTGCCTCTTGGATGTCATCATATGCAGTAATTCGCATACATAGGTACACATACATATACACAACAGGTGTACACAAACACACACATACATATGTTGTAGTGGCTAACGTACTGAACATACATTAAACATTTAACAGTAAAAGAGAACCATAGGGGTTGTGCAGCAAGACCATTTTTGATAGAAAATATTTTTTAATTCCCCTTCCTGTAGGTATGATTTTAAGTATTCTGTTTGAAGACTTCCTCCTTTTTTGTCCGTTTTCATTAATTCCACACTCATTTAAGTGCTGCTGGTGGTTCAGTCTCCACTGGGCATGTAATTACCCATGAATCCATGGGGGAACTTAGGCTAGTTTCTGCATGATGCAGCAAACTCGCTAAGTGTGGTGAATATTTGCCTCATCCATTCTCTAATTTAGAGGGTCGAACCCTTTGGAGTTCCTAGACTCTGATGTTCCATGCCTTTAATATGACTAGCTCTTGGCTCAGGTTTTTTTTTTATGTACTCTTTTGTTTACAGGCTCCGTGTTGCTGCTGCTGTTGTGTTTAGAAAGAGAGAAAAAAAGGGGAAGAAAAAACACCAGAAAGGACCGTCACAAGAAATCCCAACCGCCACAATGAAGATTAATGACGGGCGCAACAGCACAAACCAAGACCAAATGGAGATTGGATTGTAGAAATGTCTTCTAGCCAGAGAGAGGCGCAAAGCAGCAGTATGCAGTAATTGTTACTCCCCACTAATATAGGAATACCTATCTGACTATATCCTTCCCTCTCACGCCACAAATGGCTAACTATTCCCTATTTGTGCACTGCTTTCGACCAGAGCCATACTGTATGTGTGCTGTTCACTAATAGAGAATAGGGTTTTGGGGATGCAATCAGAGTGTTCACTACCTGCTGAGCCTATAGGATATTCTGCAACTGGATTAATTATGTTAACCGTCATTATCTTTACAAGATAAAACACTAGTGCATTTTTATTCTGCCAGCACATGGACAGGGCTTTGTCACAAATTGCACCCTATTCGCTATATAGTGAACTACTTTTGACCAGACTCTGGTCAAATGTAGAGCAACAAATAGGAAATAGGGTTCCATTTGGGATGCGCACAGCTCTTGTTTACATTTATTGGTGGCAAGGGAAGGCAACGTCCATGGACAAGGTTGTCCAAGGTTACCAGCCCCTGTGCTGCTCCCTGAGAGAGACCTCTTGCTTAACTCTACCTGCACATCACGATGAGCTTCTTTGTATTCAGCATCCGCAACCATGATAGAAAATAGTTTTGTGTATCTGAACCCCGTGTCAGTTAATCATCGCAGTAAAGCTAATTGTGCACCATGGACACAATGAACCATTCATGGCATTGTGATATTAGTTTTGCAACCTCGTATACTGACAATACACTATTAGAATATATATATATATAATGTAGAGCAGAAAACAATCAATACACTATTAGAATATATATTTAATGTAGAGCAGAAAACAATCAATACACTATTAGAATATATATATTTAATGTAGAGCAGAAAACAATCAATACACTATTAGAATATATATATTTAATGTAGAGCAGAAAACAATCAATACACTATTAGAATATACGTATGTCTTAGTTATATCTCAGTTCTCCTGTTGTGTAACCAAAGCAAGATTCAGAAAACACGAGAGAGAGAGAGAGAGAGAGAGAGAGAGAGAGAGAGAGAGAGAGAGAGACCGTGGGACAGAGAAAAATGATGGCTGAGTGTCTATCATCATCATGCTGCTCTCCGCCCTCGTATCCTCATTCCCTGTCAATCATCTCTGGGGGGATCACACATTTGATTGCTGACTGAGAGCCTGCGTACCAGATGGCAACCTATTCCTTTTGTAGTGCATTACTTTTGTCCAGGGCCCTTAGGGCTCTAGTCAAAAGTAGTGCACTTTATGGGGGATAGGGTGTCATTTGGGATGCAAACAGAGAAACTTCTCAAGGGGCTCCCTGAATAAAAAGTAATCTAGTCTTCAGCTCATAGCAACACAATCGTCACCTGCACAATATTCAATAGTGGTGTATGTTACTGACGTTGTTAAGATGGTGTGGAATCACAAATCTATCCCCTGTGAGGCAATGAATATGTGTAGAGCTTTATCATAATATATGAAAAGTGTGAAATATATAAATAAGCCACAGTGAGTGTAATTATTATTTATCAAACATTCATAATAATAATAATGATAGTGTAATATACAATTCAAACCAATATGCACTAAAAAATGTAAAATGTTTCAGAGAAGGAGAATTTACAATTGTATCCCATGGCAAAATCCAAACGGATCTCTTTTTCCCTATCATCATGTCAACAGCATTGTTTATTGTGCTCTCCACTCCACACCAAACAATTCACTGCAAATGTGTTGTAGACAAAAGAGGTGCTGCGGACCATTGGACACAGATGGAGCAGCTGATGCCCCTGATAATGGGCATTGGTATTATGTGTTGTTGTTTACTTACCATCAGCACAGCCTGACACACACACACACACTCCTGCACACAAACACACACCATTGTAAAACAACTTTTAGTAGAGGAGCATGGGTAATTCGAACCAAAAAAACGCCCTGCTGTGATCCAAAGCTTCTGATAACCCTAACCCACCTAAACTGTTTCTGTGTTACAGTTGGTAAATCACAATAAGAGCACCCCCAACCATGGAAATCAAATCACAAATAGTGATTCTAATATTAAGCTTCCAAGTCCAAAAAGTTAATGTGTTGACAAATCAACATGTTTCTTGAGGGCTTTCAGAATCTTCTCTGACTGAAACAACATTCAACAATGTGATCCAAAGGTGATCTGTACACACACACGCAAATGAACGGGCAGACACCCATGTAGACACACACACTCCTGTCAGTGACCTTTGGCATTTGTACCACCAGACCAGACCAAACTGTTTCTCTCTGTGTGACTGGCCAGTGAGACTTGTAGGACTGCCAGGGGCTTAAGTAATGACATCATCACACAACACGCGCATCGGGACAGATTGAAAGGGCGTAGGGATTGGAGGGGACACTAGAACACAAATGGAACCCTATCCACTATATACTTTTGACCACGACTCATTGGGCTCTGGTCGAAGGTAGTGCACTACAAAGGGAATGAGGTGCCATTTCGGAGACACACATTTACAATTGGATTCATTTCTGACCTACTTCCATATACATGTAGATTGGCAGCAGAATGAACAAACCACTGCAGGAGATTGGAGAAGGAAAGGAAAGTAGCCGACAACATTTTGGTTTGTAATTTTTGTGCTGCTTGTAAATACCAGACAACACTGACCTTGAGGAAGACGGCAAAACAATATGGTTTCTTGATTGTTTATATTTTGCCATTCAGATGTCAGTAGTATCCTATGTCCTTTACAATGACTGTTTTTCAAATTACATGGTGTACTTACATGGTTTGTCAAAGTTCACTGTAATAGTTTTTGTTGTTTAATGTGGTCCTTAAAGGGGAAATCTTGAATTTGTACATACATTTTTTGACTTTTAAATGAATGATATATAGCCATTTATTCTTGAAGAATATAATTACAAATTCCTCATGAGCTTAGTTCAATTAATTTCTCCAGGCCCATACCACAGCAAAAAATGACAGGATGATGGCTTTGCTGATGTTTGAATCCTAGATAGCCACTTTAATTCAAAAAGATCCTTCATCACTGAAAGTGCCATGCAGAGTTCAACCCAACCATCAGCACAGCAGGAGCGACATGCAACAGGAGTGGTTAAGTCGTGGATGAAACATCTGCAGCAACTTCCCTCCTGTACATAGCTAGCAGCACTTCATGGTCCTCAGAAGGTAAAAACATCTGTATGTGGTGTTTCTCTCTGGTAAATCTCGAAGAACTCTGCAAAGCAAAAAAAAACAACAACAACAGTATAATATATTTACAGAACTAGGCCAACCATTGTGTCAAATTGTGATTGCAATGTTGTTGTTTACCAGGCTGGGAGTCTAGGTTTTTAAGATCTCCAGCCCAGTTTAAGTTAATAGGCCTACTGGGATGCATATGGAACACACATACAGAATCCCCTCAAACTGAAGTAGCAAACTCAGATAGTTTTCAGACCAGGCTATCAAGACTAAAGTATGGCTCCATCGCTGACTGACTTGGGAGGTTTAAATGGATAAAACTGGTAACAGAACACATACAGTGGGGAGAACAAGTATTTGATACACTGCCGATTTTGCAGGTTTTCCTACTTACAAAGCATGTAGAGGTCTGTAATTTTTATCATAGGTACACTTCAACTGTGAGAGACGGAATCTAAAAAAAAATCCAGAAAATCACATTGTATGATTTTTAAATAATTAATTAGCATTTTATTGCATGACATAAGTATTTGATCACATACGAACCAGTAAGAATTCCAGCTCTCACAGACCTGTTAGTTTTTCTTTAAGAAGCCCTCCTGTTCTCCACTCATTACCTGTATTAACTGCACCTGTTTGATCTCGTTATCTGTATAAAAGACACCTGTCCACACACTCAATCAAACAGACTCCAACCTCTCCACAATGGCCAAGACCAGAGAGCTGTGTAAGGACATCAGGGATAAAATTGTAGACCTGCACAAGGCTGCGATGGGCTACAGGACAATAGGCAAGCAGCTTGGTGAGAAGGCAACAACTGTTGGCGCAATTATTAGAAAATGGAAGAAGTTCAAGATGACGGTCAATCTCCCTCGGTCTGGGGCACCATGCAAGATCTCACCTCGTGGGGCATCAATGATCATGAGGAAGGTGAGGGATCAGCCAGGAACTACACGGCAGGACCTGGTCAATGACCTGAAGAGAGCTGGGACCACAGTCTCAAAGAAAACCATTAGTAACACACTACGCCGTCATGAATTAAAATCCTGCAGCGCACGCAAGGTCCCCCTGCTCAAGCCAGCGCATGTCCAGGCCTGTCTGAAGTTTGCCAATGACCATCTGGATGATCCAGAGGAGGAATGGGAGAAGGTCATGTGGTCTGATGAGACAAAAATATAGCTTTTTGGTCTAAACTCCACTCGCCGTGTTTGTAGGAAGAAGAAGGATGAGTACAACCCCAAGAACACCATCCCAACCGTGAAGCATGGAGGTGGAAACATCATTCTTTGGGGATGCTTTTCTGCAAAGGGGACAGGACGACTGCACCGTATTGAGGGGAGGATGGATGGGGCCATGTATCGCGAGATCTTGGCCAACAACCTCCTTCCCTCAGTAAGAGCATTGAAGATGGGTCGTGGCTGGGTCTTCCAGCATGACGACGACCCGAAACACACAGCCAGGGCAACTAAGGAGTGGCTCCGTAAGAAGCATCTCAAGGTCCTGGAGTGGCCTAGCCAGTCTCCAGACCTGAACCCAATAGAAAATCTTTGGAGGGAGCTGAAAGTCCGTATTGCCCAGCGACAGCCCCGAAACCTGAAGGATCTGTATGGAGGAGTGGGCCAAAATCCCTGCTGCAGTGTGTGCAAACCTGGTCAAGAACTACAGGAAACATATGATCTCTGTAATTGCAAACAAAGGTTTCTGTACCAAATATTAAGTTCTGCTTTTCTGATGTATCAAATACTTATGTCATGCAATAAAATGCAAATTAATGACTTAAAAATCATACAATGTGATTTTCTGTATTTTTGTTTTAGATTCCGTCACTCACAGTTGAAGAGTACCTATGATAAAAATTACAGACCTCTACATGCTTTGTAAGTGGGAAAACCTGCAAAATCGGCAGTGTATCAAATACTTGTTCTCCCCACTGTATATGTTATTTTAAGAAAATCAAACTGCTTCTTTTTTAATATACTGTATGTGTGTATGCAGTCACTCCTCTCCAAGCTCAGTCTAGCATGACATACACTAGATGCAGTTTGCACCAAATTATAGAAATACAATTACTAGAATGGGCATTGCCCCTCAGATTCCTTACCACATTTCTATGGTGACCATACACTTGCCCTCCATGTGACCGGTATGGCAGCTTGTCTCTGTCATTAACTAATGACTTTATTGAGTTATGCTAATCAGTCAGAATTCTTCACAATCTGCAAGACACTGATTGGCTCTAAATATATCTTCCATCTCATTAAACCCCTGTCTTTCATCACTAGCGATATAGCACTTAACTCAAGGATTTAATATTTTATATATGCTGCTAATAGGACCAGACCTGCCTGGTGTACTTATCTATTCCCCACATACATATTCTAGTACATTCAACATTGAGTGTTGTTGTGAACCGAGGATACGTGAGTCCCCTATTTCAAAGTATGCCACATACAGTATGCCACATTGCATCGATGCAAGCCTCAACGGAAAGTATGCAAAGAAATGACGCAACCACATAAAAAATGATGCAACATTTATTGAAATCAATGGTGGCCATTATTTGAGCTGAAGCGACAGAAGAAACACTCCAACTTTGGTATGAAAGGTTGCATATTCACATCTCATATGTTGCCTGACTACTATATTTTATCTTGATACGTTAATAAATACATAGTGTGTTCATTTTGGCATGTTTCTCTGCCTACTACCGTAGATCGCAAGCCCATAATAAGTCAATAGGGCTAACTGGCTAGCTACTAGTACTTTAAGATAGCCAGATAGCCACACATCATTTTTAGCTAGCTACCCACAAATAATCTATCTTGCATATTAGTTTTAGATCATTTTTGCTACATTATCTGTTTAGCTACATTATTACTATTCATATATAGATAGCTGATAGTTATTAAGTAAAATGGTTGCTGTGTGTATCTTGTTTCGTCTCTAGTGCCATTGTTATCAAGGCTGGAAGATGGTTCAGTGAATGGATAAGTCCATTGTAGGGCTAACTGGCTAGCTAGCTAGCCACAAAGAATTGGTAGCTACTGACGAAAAATGCATGACCTTGCATGACATTAGTTTTAGGTCATTTTTGCCTGTTTAACTAGCTGGCTAGCTAGATAATTAGGATTCACAAATAAATGATAATTATGAAGTAAAATGTTTGCTTTGTGTATATTGTTTTGTCTATTGTTGCCATTGTCCTGGCTGGAAGAAGGTTCAGTGAATGGGGAGGTGAAGCTTGAGGTAATTCATTAAGGGGACTGCGAGTGTGCATTCTCCATACTCTCGTCCCCACAAGAACGTACTCAAGAGAACGTGGTCGGAGAATGCACGGTAGTACGCATATTGAGAAACACCCAGTATGTAGTATTTCTCTCAAATGTTGTGCACAAATCTGTTAACGTCCCTGTTAGTGAACATTTCTCATTTGCCAAGATAATCCATCCACCTGACAGGTGTGGCATATCAAGAAGCTGATTAAAGAGCATGAGCACAGGTGTACCTTGTGCTGGGGACAATAAAAGGCCAATCTAAAGTGTGCATTTTTGTCACAAAACACAATGCCACAGATGTCTTAATCTTTGAGGGAGCGTGCAATTGGCATGCTAACTGCAGGAATGTCCACAAGAGCTGTTGCCAGAGAATTTAATGTTAATTTCTCTACCAAAAGCCGCATCCAATGTCGTTTTATAGAATTTGGCAGTATGTCCAACCAGCCTCAGAACCGCAGACCACATGTATGGCGTCATGTGGGCGAGCGGTTTGCTGATTTAAATGTTGTGAACAGAATGCCCCATGGTGGCGGTGGGGTTATGGTACGAGCAGGCATAAGAAACAGACAACGAACACAATTGCATTTTATCGATGGCAATTTGAAGGCACAGAGATACCGTGATGGGATCCTGAGGCCCATTGTCGTGCCATTCATCCACCGCCATAACCTCATGTTTCAGCATGATAATGCACGGCCCCATGTCTCAAGGATCTGTACACAATTCTTAGAAGCTGAAAATGTCCCAGTTCTTTCATGACCTTCATGCTCACCAGACATGTCACCCATTGAGCATGTTTTGGATGCTCTGGATTGACGTGTATTGCAGCGTGTTCCAGTTCTCGCTAATATCCATTGAAGAGGGGTGGGACAACATTCCATAAGACACAATCAACAGCCTGATCAACTCTAAGCTCAGAGCATCTGGAAAAGTATTATATAAATCCAATGAATTACTATTATGTAGCCTGCTGGTGCTCAGGAAATGTGTGGAGATTTTAACAACTAAAGAATCGGAAATATGAGCAACAGTCTGGTACACTAATGCCATCAATTATGTGACGATTTTCTTCTTGGCAGGGGGCTTCTTTGAAAGGTACAAACTGTTACTCTAAATAGAGCAAGATGGCAGAGACAGAGAACAAAAAAAAAGAGAGAGAACAAGGTTTTGGCGTACACAGTCAGTGATGGCTCGAAAGAACACTTGGCACAAAGAAACGGAATGTCGTGTGCAGACTGTGATAATTGTTTGGAGACCACATGCAGGCACGCTTATCCAGCACAGCGGCCTGAATGCATCTTCTAAGTACTTTTCAAGGGGTCGCTATTTATGTGACACACAACCGACTTTCTGATCCTCCGGTCCATGTTTATTTCCCAGGGTAGAGGAAGGGATGGAGGGGAGGAGGAGAGGGGGAGAAGAGTTACAGCTAGGTTGTTGTTAAGGGGTGGGGAAGAAATGGGGAGGCAGTGGAGAGGAGAGGTGGATGGGAAAAGGGAATGCTAACTTGTTGAATAGGGAGACCCAATATCTTAGGTTGCTGTTGAGCGGTGGATGGGGTTGGGGGGAGAGGTGAAGGGGAGGAGAGGTGGAGGGGAAGAGGGAAAGCTTGGTTGTTGTATAGGGAGATCTAATATCCTAGGTTGTTGTTGAGGGATGGAGGGATTGAGGGGTGGGGTGAGGGGGAGGAGACGTGGAGGGGAAGAGGGAAAGCTTATTGGTTGAATAGGGAGACCTAATATCCTAGGAGTTTCGAGGGTCAGCACATTTTACAAGATAGATGAGGGCCAGAGGGATATGGGTAATTCACAGTTAAATGCAACACTGGCATGCCTTTTCTCTCGTTACCTAAGCAACTGGCATTTTGATTTTCATATATTTAGTGAGATCCAGACAAGCCCTAACAAGGAGGTGAACACGTGTGCGTGTGAAAATGTGGTGCTGGGCAGCGTTTTAATTTACCGGATATTTGGGAAATTTGCCAGATCCATATGCATTGGGTGCATAACTTGATTAGGGTGTCCACCCACGGTGCTCAGAAAGACAGAAATCACATTTAGATTATGGTAATTCATCTTAACAGAACACTTGAGGATGCATCGAATTCTGATGCGCACTTTGAAGATATTAGAATAATTTTACTTTTCCTCAGCCAACAAGAGGAGTAACAAACAGCAAAATCACTAGCCTTTGTCAAACTACTATTCCACATAGTAGAACAGTTGACCTATTCTACTTGTCAGCTTGTCGTTCTGTGCAAAAAACAATTGCCTATTCCAAACAGACTCTGGGACAGTTGTGGGATGATGGATCCCAAATTCATGGAACCAGTATGCCTAGGCTACATATTTTTTTTTTTTAAAGCAATGAGGCTGATGCAACAGATCCAAATGTGAGCTTAAAATGTTGAGAAACTATTATTTCTTCACATTATAAGCGCAGCAATGTGTACATGGCAGTAGGCTGAGCACAAATGTTTGTTCCAACTATCATGAAAACACTGCTGTCAAAAGAGCACTGCACATGTTTGACAGAGACCTTTGAAAACATCAATTTGAAATTTAGAAAGAGGGGAGATCTAAAGATGCAACAGCTAGCATGGGTTGGTAAATTACTTGGATTGTGCCTTTGGATACTGGATAATGAAATATAGTTGATTTGAAAACCAATAGAACATGAGAGAAACAGGAAATTGGTTTCAATAGCATATGGGAGTCTTGATAAAATAATTGCATACATGTTTCTATGGTCGGATTTCGGATAAGCTACTTTGAAGCAAGGTAAGACATGCCTCAGTAAAACGTTCAGGTTTCAAACAATTAAGTATATGTTTTCAAAATGCATACTGGCTCCAGCGCTTTGCAAAGTGGTGTGTTAAGGCACTAAAGCCCACACTACTATTGCCTGTGCACTAGAATGATATTGCATTTAGAATTGTTGTACAATGATTGGTCTCTGCGCGTGATAAATAAGAAACATAACGATTTACGAAAATAAACACGCAGCAATTTATGTATATATGTAGCCTAGGCATACTGGTTCCATGAATTTGGGATCCATAATCCCACAACTGTCCCAGAGTCTGTTTGGAATAGGCAATTGTTTTTTGCACAGAACGACAAGCTGACAAGTAGAATAGGTCAACTGTTCTACTAGGCCTAATAGTATTTACGTAACCTACGGCACGCATTATGCAACTCATTCTGTGTCGTACAGCCTCTTTCCACCAGGTGTAGCGCTTCTCTCGCAGATTAAAAAGAAGAAAGGGACATGGACAGGGAATTTCATTTTTTGCGTAATCACTGCAAGCTATCAGCTGTTGTTTACTTCTGACGATAACTTTAGCGCTGTGCTAAAAACCCAATTCAGATTCAACACAAATCGTCACATTATATAAACTCTTTATAGTGTTTTATTTACATTTTTGAGGTGATAAATTGGACAAATCGGATGAAAAAATGCATTTCCTCACACAGCATATCTCCCCCTTGCACTATTATGCAGTAGGTTTCGCTTCCCCACCCACCATTTTTTTAAAGACCCGACGGAGCTCATTGCCTTCTTCAATCATGCAGAGACAGGCAGCATGAAGATCTCATAATTGGGGAGAAATTGTGCTTTTCAATGGTATTCATATTACAGTTGACCTGGAAGTATTACGTTTTTTGGACGCTAAAATAAGGTCAATTGTACGGAACAGTGCTATGTACAAACATTTGGTAGCTACCGTTATTCACCTGTCTCCATAGGGGAACCCTTTGAAGAACCCTTTTTGGTTCCAGGTACAATTACATCATTTAGCAGACGCTCTTATCCACTGTAGTGAGTGTGTACATTTTCATACTGGTCTCCCGTGGGAATCAAACCCACAACCCTGGTGTTGCAAGCACCATTGCGCTACCAACTGAGCTAGGTAGAACCCTATTGGGTTCCATGACGAACCCTCTGGGGAAAGGGTTCTACATGGAACCCAGTAGGGTTCTACCTAGCTCAGTAGGTAGCACATGGCGCATGCAACACCAGGGTTGTGGTTCTGCCTGGAACCAAAAAAGGCCTTGCTTCTTTCTGTATTCAGATGGTATGTTGCCCTCCACTCTGTCTCAGCCCAGGAAGGTAATCATATTTTTATTGTCTTCACATTACTGAGGATCCACAGAATACTTCGTGGAGCCTTTTGGGGCAAAGATGGAGATACACCCCAAATTGCACCATATTCTCTATAGTACACTATTTTTTTAACAGGGCCCATAGGGCTCTCATCAAAAGTAGTGCACTATGTAGGGAATAGTGTGCCATTTGGGACGTTGCCTAGAGATGTAATGTGTTGTCATATTCCCCCAACAGCATAATAATGCATCTTCTTCTTCAGAGAAACTAATTCATGTCAGTGAAGTCAACGATCTGAATCACAATCTGAATCGCATGCTTTTTGAAAATAAGAACATTTGTTGTTGCGAGTTTGTATTTAAAATCCTCCTTGCTGGGGAGACGTGTATTATCTGGATATGAAATATGCATGTAACACCTACAGTATATAATGAATACCTTACAGAGGGAATCAGAATTACAAGGTTTGTCTAGAGTAAGTATGTCTAGGTACACTACATGACCAAAAGTATAACAGCCTCCACTCTTCTGGGAAGGTTTTCCACTAAATGTTGAAACGTTGCTGCAGGGACTTCCTTCCATTCAGCCATGAGCATTAGTGAGGTTGGGCACTGATGTTGGGCAATTAGGTCTGGCTCGTAGTTGGCATTTCTCTTAATCCTAAAGGTGTTCGTTGGGGTCAGGGCTCTATGCAAGCCAGTCAAGTTCTTCCACAAGGATCTTTAATTTTTTATTTTGGCTCATCCCTGCAACTCCCCAACAGGCTCAGGAGAAGCGTGGGTGGAGTCATGCATCCTCCAAAACATGATGTTATGTTTTGCAACAATTAGGTTGCGAATGTCTTGAGACAGCTCTTTGCTTTTACCCATCATGAGATGTGTCTTGTGTGACACCTTGGCAATGAGACCTTTTTGTAGGCCATCAGTTGGGACTGAACCAGCTGATATTAATTTGCACTGATAGGGGGCTGGATTGCTTTTTAATTACTGATAGTTTTGTCTTGGCTTTCCATGCCTTTTTGAACCTCCCTTTCTTCATGTGTTCAATACTTTTTCCCTGTGTCATTTCACATTATTACACATAACTTAATTTCTGAACTTATTTGTTTTGGTTTCTTTGTATGTATGGATTACTTGGGTTGTTACCAACATCTGGTGAAACTTTCATGTCAATAGCACCTTTGGAAATATATTTACTGAGACTAATGGTGACGTGTTCAATACTTATTTCACCCGCTGTATCTACAGTATCTTTCCTTACTATCGGGCCATGTCTGCATTCTGTCTCCTGTTCTGCTACTTGGACCCATTAAGCTGGCTACAGAAAGATTATTTACTGCTAGTGCTGAATATTAACTGAAGATTGATTAATTCTCTCTCTCTCTCTCTTTCTCTCTTGCTCTCTCTCTCTCTCCCTCTCTCTCTCTCTGAACGATCCATGGCTCAGCGTTTTTCCTGAAAGATTTACTCCAGGACTGTGTCCTAAATGGCACCCTATTTACATATGGGCCCTGGTTTAAAAGTAGAACATTACTTAGAAAATAGGGTGCCATTTGGGACACTATGCCCAACACACACACACCACTGCTATTTACTGCCCTAAAACTGAGTGAACTAAAGCTGTCAGCTAGTGCCATATAATTATTCTCGGACAGACACTGACTGGTCAGACAATGACCTCAAAATCAAACCAAATGTTATTTGTCACATGCTTTGTAATCAATAGGTGTAGACTAACAGTGATATGCTTACTTACGGGCCCTTCCCAACAATAGAAAAATAATAACACAAGGAATAAATCCACAATGAGTAACGATAACTTGGCTATATACACGAGGTACCAGTACCGAGTCCATGTGCAGTACGAGGTAATGGGAGGCATGTAGCCTAGCAGTTAGTGTTGGACCAGTAACTGAAAGGTTGCTAGTTCTAATCCCTGTCGATGTGCCCTTGAGCAAGGCACTTAACCCTAATTGCTCCAATGAAGTTGTTGATAATGGCAGACCCTGGCTGTGATCCCACTCTCTGAGGGTGTCTCAGGGAGAGTGGGATATGCAACAAAAAAACAAATTTCCAATTAAAACATGTATTAATGTGAAAGAGGACAAATATAAGCAACCACCAGATGATTAATTATATCTACATATAGGTAGGGATAAAGTGACTAGGCAACAGGATATATAACAAACTGTAGCAGCAGCGTACTTGATCAGTCAGAGGAACTATTTCAATGTTTAACAGTCTTATGCCTTGGGGGTAGAAGCTGCTCATTGTCACGTTCGGGTGTGTAGAGAGACCAAGGCGCAGCGTATCGATAGTTCGACATATTTATTGAACTAACAGACGAACTATACAAAATAACAAATGATAATAATAAAGACACACGTAGCACGACACGAGACAATATACAACATAACAATGAACCACACCAACGGAGTGGAACACAGACATATAAGTAAGATCCCTAATTAGAGGTAATGCATAGCAGCTGCCTCTAATTAGGGATCCCACACACACACACCAGACAGAAATAGAAATGATAGATCTGCCAGACTCTGACCATAGTAATATAGAGAAGCAAAGCTTCTCTATGGCCAGAGCCTGACACTCATTGTCCTGTTGGTTCCAGACTTTGTGCATTGGTAAAAAGTTAATGGAATTGCTAAAATGTATTATGTAAGTGTACTGTGTGAAATGTGTCTTCCGCATTTAACCCAACCCTTCTGAATCAGAGAGTTGCAGGGGGCTGCCTTAATCAACATCCACGTCTTCGGCGCCCGGGGAACAGTAGGTTAACTGCCTTGTTCAGGTACCAGTCAAAAGTTTGCACACACCTACTCAATAATTATTATTATTTTTTTCTATTTTCTACATTGTAAACTATGAAATAACACATATGGAATCCTGTATTAACCAAAAACGTGTTACACAACTTTGCACACTCTTGGCATTCTCTCAACCAGCTTCATGAGGAATACTTTTCCAACAGTCTTGAAGGAGTTCCCACATATTGCTGAGTACTTGGCTGCTTTTCCTTCACTCTGCGGTCCAACTCATCCCATACCATCTCAATTGGATTGAGGTTGTGTGATAGTGGAGGCCAGGTCATCTGATGCAGCACTCCATCATTCTCCTTCTTGGTCAAACAGCCCTCAGACAGCCTGGAGGTGTGTTTTGGATCATTGTCCTGTTGAAAAACAAAGAATAGTCCCACTAAGCCCAAACCAGATGGGATGGCGTATCACTGCTGTGGTAACCATGCTGGTTAAGTGTGCATTGAATTCTAAATCAATCACAGACAATGTCACCAGAAAATCACCCCTACACCATCACACCTCCTCCTCCATGCTTCATAGTGGGAACCACACATGGGGAGATAATCTGTTCATCTACCTTGTCACAACACAACTGAATGGCTCAAACGCATTAAGAAGGAAAGAAATTCCACAAATAAAATTAACAAGGCACACCTGTTAATTGAAATGAATTCCAGGTGACTACCTCATGAAGCTGGTTGAGATAAAGCCAAGAGTGTGCAAAGCTGTCATCAAGGCAAAGGGTGGCTACTTTTATATATTTTGATTTGTTTAACACTTGTTGGGTTACTACATGATTCCATATGTGTTATTTCATAGTTTTGATGCTTAACTATTACTCTACATTGTAGAAAATAGTAAAAATAGGTGTGTCCAAACTTTCCACTGATACTGTACATCGTCAAAGTTGACCATTAACATATGAGACGGCAACTTGTTTCAGATCGCATAATGCATCACCAAGTCCATTACTGGCCAGTTTCCCGGACTATTATGCTGTAAACCTATTCCTGTACATAAAAGCACTCAATAATAATCTCCATTGAACATCAGGCGTAATCTGGGTCCGGGAAACCAGCCCTAAATGTCCCAATCAAACTGCCATCCCTTAGAATCATGGTGGAATATATAAATTACTCTAAATGTGCATGCCTTCATCAGCATGTGATACTGTGCTTGTGTGTGTGTGTGTGTGTGTGTGTGTGTGTGTGTGTGTGTGTGTGTGTGTGTGCGCACATGTGCGGATGCGTATGCATGTGTTTGTGTTTAAATATTTCCTACAGAGCATTTCCCGTTCTGTATGCATGCCTAAAATGAATAATGGATTTCCTGTACAGGCAAATAAATTGATTTATTTCACTTTAGACTTTTAAAATGTTGATGTTTCAAAGGCACACATCAGCAGCTTGCATGTGTGGAACCCCTTTATGTTAATTAACGGTCAATTACCGTGAGACCGACAGTTATTTTCTTCAAAATCACCGGCTGAAGAAATTTTGCGACCGCCACAGCCCTATCCATGACTCATATAAGTAATTAACATATCTGTCCAAATATAACCTATTCATTACATCGCTACACGTCGGTGAGAGAGAGAGTTTGTATCTTAATCTCTCTGCATTAGTTTACCTCCAGCTGTGAGTGCATGGTCCCTAGTTAACACAGTGGCACAGGAAGGGTAGATGTAGGTGAAATACCTCCTCTGCATTGTTATGCACTAAATAGACTGTTTTTTCTGTGTCCCAAATGACACCCTATTGCCTTCACAGTGCTTCATATAGGCAACATAGGGTGCCGTTTGGGACGCACACTCTATTTACCAAACAGCTCTAGAACTTTGCTGCTGTCGTTGTACTCTGTGTAGGTCATATTTTAAAGATGCTATTAATCTTCTTTTTAATTATATATATATAATGTCTGTATTAGATGCACAGAGTGATGATCTTTTAGTTTTTCCGCTGACAGGATGTGTGAGCATGTGTAATTAAGAGGAAGTGTAAAAAAAAACAAAAAAAAATAAAATAAAATAAACAAGGGAAAGGCATAGAGAGCTGTTTGTGTGTGTGTGTGTGTGTGTGTGGGTGGGGGGGGGGGTCTGCGTGATCCGTGTGTGCGCACGTGTGTATGTTTGTGCATTTCATGCATGTCTATGTGTGTGCGTGTGTGCGTGCGTGCGTGCGTGCGTGCGTGCGTGCGTGTGTATGCGATTGTAGTGTTAATGACTGGAGAGAAGATAGGTACATTCACAAGCAGCAGCTGCCATATGCTCTTCTCTTAATCAGGATTTGACAGTCTACATTTATTCATTTTATTTTTATTCAACCTTTATTTTAACTAGGCAAGTCAGTTAAGGCAAATTCTTATTTACAATGACGGCCTACCTACAGTGTCAGCCATAGTAGTACGGCGCAGCTGGAGCAAATTAGGGTTAAGTGCCTTGCTCAAGGACACATCGACAGGACCTTTCAGTTACTGGCCCAACGCTCTAACCGCTAGGCTACCTGCCACCCTAAAGTAGGTAAGTAGGTTGTCTGCATAAGGTTGGTCCACACCAGGCATGTAGGCCAGAGACAGACAGACAGACAGACAGACAGACTCTATGGGTTGTACACTGTAAAGGGTGTACACTGTAAAGGGCTCTATGGGTTGTACACTGTAAAGGCAGTGCCAGTAAAGCCATTTGGGATGTAGCCAATGTGTTATATTTATGCTTGTCCCCATAAACGTTTTATGGACATTCTGGTTACAGAACCTTTCCTTGACACAAAGCCCGTTGATGTGGAGACCGACTGACAAAAAGCAATCGAGCAGCTTGTCCGTTTAACTTTGAGAATCCCAATCTGTCCATTTGTGATTATGCATGTCAAAATGACTGTCTGAAAGCTGAAACATCACTATCCATTCCCTTGGCAGCTATAGAGAAGTAGTGCTTTTGTTCATATGGCTGGGGGAGGAAAAACTATCTTCTGTAGCTTAATTGATTTAATCTTTCACACAGTGTGTGGTGTTAGTCACTCAAGAATAATCAAGAATTCACACACTCCATTAGATGTATAAATTATATAGGTATTATCTTGGCATTAGTCAGTATTATGCACACTCCAAAAAAATTCTGTTTTAAAAACAACTCAATTTGGGTAGATATTGGACATACATCAGATCAGATCAGAAGACTGGAGGCGTGGCTTAGTAGGGGTGTGGCTTTCAGATAGCTATTTTTGCAACCCGTGCAAGTAAATGTAATTCCGGTTAATCTGTTCTGTTGTATTGTCAACAGCTGTTAAGGTTGAACACTGACACTTTAGCTTTAATAAGGCTTACACAAGAGTATAAGTTTCTTAAGTGCCTATGCATATCCCAATGTTGGGATAGTTAACACTTTGTTATAATATTGAAATAATTGTTCTTAGGTGCGGGCTCCCGACCGCAAGACCGCAAGACCCAAGGGGGGGGCGGGGCGCTGGCGTCGGTGGAGATGCCGGGTCCGTGGAAGGCTCCAGCCCCGGAGAAAGACCTGGCGCCGGGTCAGGAGGCTCCATCCCCGGATCAGGACTGGACTCCGGAGCAGGGTGAGGCTCCGTCCTCGGAGCAAGACAGGGCGCCGGGTCATGAGGCTCCGCTCCCGGAGCAGGAATGGGAAACGGCACTGGGGGTACCGAGCTGGGGACCCGCACTGGAAGCTCCGGGCTGGGGATCGACACCGGGACCATGGTGCGAGGAGCCGGCACCGGAGGTACCGTGCTGGGGACCGGCGCTCGAGGTACAGGGCTGGGGATCGACATCGTGACCCTGGTCCGGGAGCTCCGGCCTGGGAGCCGACAGCCGCCCACATCTTCCTGCTGCACTCAAACGTCTCCTCGTCCTCCCTCTGGCTGCTTGTTGCGCCCTTGTTGGGCGGTCTCAGCGCCAGCCAAGCCCTCCACCACCTCGCCTGTTCCTCCAGGGGCTGGTCGTAAAACCCCTCTGGGGGCAGCCGATCTTCCCTTGTTGGAGGACGCAGCACCTCGGAAGCAACCACAAACTGGTGGTCACATTGCACAAACACACAAAGATCCACACGCAGGTGGGTAAACCATGAACTTAAATAGGATCCCCAATTAGAGACAACGCAGGGCAGCTGCCTCTAATTGGGGACCAACAAAACCCAAACATAGACTTTTCTAGAACTCTCTCCTCTGTCAGGCCCTGACCATAGCCACCAGACAAACATAGAGATGCCTGGTGGCTTCCCCACAGTCTGGACCTGACAATAATAATGTTATTAATTGTATATTAAAATATGTAATGTGCAAAAAACTTTAAGGACATTTTAAATTTGCAGTGTACAAACTTAAAATTATGAACATAAATGACATGTAGTCTCACGGATGGCCATAAATAACTATCTAAAATCCAAGCCCCAATAGTCCTTTTGCTCTACGACCGCCACAAGCGTTACGGGACTCATCTGAAGTCGCTACCGCCGATCTGCCAACTTCTGTCTTTAGCATCCAAACAGATTAGGCTTCACACTAATATGACCCTTCTATGGATAGGTGAGACTCTCCTAAACACGTACAGTACCAGTCAAAAGTTTGCACACCTACTCATTCAAGGTACTTTTTTTTATCAGTACTATTTTCTACATTGAAATAACACATATGGAATCATGTAGTAACGTAGTGTTAATCAAATCAAAATATATTTTATATTTGAGATTCTTCAAAGTAGCCACCCTTTTCCTTGATGACAGCTTTGCACACTCTTGGCATTCTCTCAACCTGCTTCATGAGCTAGTCCCCTGGAATGCATTTCAATTAACAGGTGTGCCTTGTTAAAAGTTAATTTGTGGAATTTCTTTCCTTCTTAATGCGTTTCAGCCAATCAGTTGTGTTGTGACAAGGTAGGGGTGGTATACAGAAAATAGCCCTATTTGGTGAAAGACCAAGTCCATATTATGGCAAGAAGAGCTCAATAAGCAAAGTGAAACGACAGTCCATCATTACTTTAAGACATGAAGGTCTGTCAATACAGAACATTTCAAGAACATTGAAAGTTTCTTCAAGCGCAGTCGCAAAAACCATCAAGCGCTATAATGAAACTGGCTGCAAAGAAACCACTACTAAAGGACACCAATAAGAAGAAGAGACTTGCTTGGGCCAAGAAACACGCGCAATGGACATTAGACTGGTGGAAATCTGTCCTTCGATCTGATGAGTCCAAATTTGCGATTTGTAGGTGAACGGATGAGTGGTTCCCACCGTGAAGCATGGAGGAGGAGGTGTGATGGTGTGGAGATGCTTTGCTGGTGACACTGTCAGTGATTTATTTAGAATTCAATGCATACTTAACCAGTATGGCTACCACAGCATTCTGCAGCGATATGCCATCCCATCTGGTTTGCGCTTAGTGGGACTATCATTTGTTTTTCAGCAGGTCAATGACCCAAAACACACCTCCAGGCTGTGTAACGGCTATTTGACCAAGAAGGAGAGTGATGGAGTGCTGCATCAGATGATCTGGCCTCCACTATCACCCAACCTCAACCCAATTGAGATGGGTTTGGATGAGTTAGACCGCAGAGTGAAGGAAAAGCAGCCATCAAGTGCTTAAAATATGTGGGAACCCCACCCACCTAGTGAGCTAAGTAAACCAACTGGTTGGGTCAAAAATAACTCAACGTGTGTTGTGCCCAGCGCTGGGTTGTTTATAACCCAGCATTTTTTTGAGTGCAATTTCTATGGCTTAAATTTGAAACCTGGACAGTTTTGATTAGTACATGTATGCCTTTGCCATAAGTAATGTCTCCTTTAGGTGCAGTAGTAAAGGTTATTTTGCTAACACACATGCTTTGTGAGAAGAGTGTGTACAACACAACTCTGTGTAAACATGAATAAATCATGAGAAGACCAAGGCCTTCCAATGAAACTCCCAGAGGAGTACTAAGGAGATGTCGTTGACGTGATACTAATACTCTGATCAAAAAAATATTACAGTTCATATAAGGATATCAGTCAATTTAAATAAATAAATTAGTCCTTAATCTATGGATTTCACATGACTGGGAATACAGATATGCATCTGTTGGTCACAGATACCTTAAAAAAAAGGTAGAGGCATGGATGCGGCCTCCTGACCCAGCGCCAGGTCTTTCTCCGGGGCTAGACCACCATTTTAATGTTTTATTTATTTAACCTTTATTTAACTAGGCAAGTTAAGAACAAATTCTTATTTACAATGACGGCCTACCAAAAGGCATAAAACCTCCTGCAGGGACGGGGGCTGGGATTAAAAATAAATACAAATAAATACAAATAAATAAACACACAAATACACATCACGACAAGAGATACAAAACAACACTACCAAAAGAGATACCTAAGACAACAACAGCAACACATGACAACACAGCATGGTAGCAACGTAACATGGCAGCAGCACAAAACATGGTACAAACATTATTGGGCACAGACAACAGCACAAAGGGCAAGAAGGTAGAGATGACAATACATCACGCAAAGCAGCCATAACTGTCAGTAATAGTGTCCATGATTGAGTCTTTGAATGAAGACATTGCTTATGAGGACTGTCCTGTTTGAGTGTTTGTTGCAGCTCGTTCCAGACGCTAGCTGCATCAAACTGAAAAGACGAGCGACCCTGGGATGTGTGTGCTTTGGGGACCTTTAACAGAATGTGACTGGCAGAACGGCCATCAACCAATGGGACTTGCGACGGGTATACAGAGATGACCAGTTTACAGAGGAGTATAGAGTGCAGTGATGTGTCCTATAAGGAGCATTGGTGGCAAATCTGATGGTCGAATGGTAAAGAACATCTAGCCGCTTTCCTGCCGATCTATACATTTTGTCTCCGTAATCTAGCAAGGGTAGGATGGTCATCTGAATCAGGGTTAGTTTGGCAGCTGGGGTGAAAGTGGAGCGATTACGATAGAGGAAACCAAGTCTAGATTTAACTTTAGCCTGCAGCTTTGATATGTGCTGAGATAAGGACAGTGTACTGTCTAGCCATGCTTACAAGTACTTGTATGAGGTGACTACCTCAAGCTATAAACACTCAGTGGTAGTAATCACACCTGTGGGGAGAGGGGCATTCTTCTTACCAAACCACATTACCTTTGTTTTGGAGGTGTTCAGAACAAGTTTAAGGGTAGAGAAAGCTTGTTGGTTACTAAGAAAACTTTGTTGTAGAGCATTTAACACAAAATCCAGGGAGGGGCCAGCTGAGTATAAGACTATCATCTGCATATAAATGGAGAGAGAGCTTCCTGCTGCCTGAGCTATGTTGTTGATGAAAATTGAAGAGAGCGTGGGGCCTAGGATTGAGCCTTGGGGTACTCACTTGGTGACAGGTAGTGGCTGAGACAGCAGATTGTCTGACTTTATACACTGCACTCTTTGAGAGAGGTAGTTAGCAAACCAGGCCATAGACCCCTCAGAGACACAAATACTCCTTAGCCGGCCCACAAGAATGGAACGGTCTACCGTATCAAAAGCTTTGGACAAGTCAATAAAAATTGCAGCACAACATTGCTTAGAATCAATGGCAGTGGTGACATCATTGAGGACCTTTAAGGTCGCAGTGGCACATCCATAGCCTGAGCGGAAACCAGATTGTATACCAGAGAGAATACTATAGACATCAAGAAAGCCAGTCAGTTGATTATTGACAAGTTTTTCCAACACTTTTGTTAAACAGGGCAAAATAGAACAGTTATGATCAGCTTTAAATAAAGAACTAAAGGACTAACCGTGGCTGCCTTCCAAATAATGGGAACCTCCCCAGAATGGAGAGACAGGTCAGAGATAGGCTTGGCGATGATAGGGGCAGCAACCTTAAAGAAGAAAGGGTCTAAACCATCTGACCCAGATGTCAAGTTTCAGGAGCTCCTTTAGTACCTCGGATTCAGTAACTGCCTCCAGGGAAAAACTTTGTAGCAGGGCTGGGGGAGAAGCATTGGGGATAGTTGCATTAGAAGGGGTGGCAGATGAGGAAATGTTGGACGGGCAAGGAGGCATGGCTGAGTCAAATAGGAATCCTGACTTAATTAAGTGGTGATTAAAGAGCTCAGCCATGTGCTTCTTGTCAGTAACAACCACATCATCAACTTTAAGGGACATGGGCAGCTGTGAGGAGGAGGGTTTATTCTCCAGGTCTTTAACCGTTTTCCAGATTCCTTGGGGTAAGACCCAGAGAGAGAGAACTTTTCCTTTAAGTGACTAACTTCGGCCTTCCGGATAGCCTGAGTGCACTTATTTCTCATTTGCCTGAACGAGAGCCAGTCAGCCTGAGTAAGGGTGTGCCGGGCCTTTCGCCAAATGCAATTCTTGAGGTGGGGTAACTCTGCAAGATCACGGTTGAACCAGGGGCTGAACCTATTTTTAATTACGGTCGAACCAGGGGCTGAACCTGTTTTTAATTCTACATTTCTTTATGGGGGCTTGTTTGTTAACAATACCACTGAAAATATAAAAAAAAGAAGGTCCAAGCATCTTTGACAGAGGGGATCAAGCTGATTCAATTCCATTTTACAGAAGCCAGTTCATGAAGGAAGGCTTTTTAAGCAATCGTCTATGACAAATCAGGACAGGTCGTTTCACTGAGCAGCCTTTACGAACACAGGCTGTAAAACAGTGATCACTAAGGTCATTACAGAAAACAACAGACTGATACCTATCAGGATTATCTATGAGGATAACATCAAGAAGAGTAGCCTTTTCTAGGTGTTTGGAGTCATACCTTGTCGGATTGCTAATAATCTGATAAAGATTTAGGGAGTCCCATTTCTTTAGGACTTGGTCAGGTGGTTTAAGCATATCCCAGTTTAGGTCAACTAGCAGGACAAATTCAGACTTAGGGCAGGTAGGGTACAGGCCGGTGCTGATGGAGGACGATAGCACCCAGCAACAGTCAACAAAGACTTATTTGAAAGTTTAATACTTAAAAACCGCTTGCCCAGACAACGCCATACACGCCATTTGCCCGGTACAGTTGAAACCAGATTCATCCATGAAGAGCACAGCATGCCAGTGGCCATCAAATGTGTTTTTATTGCCCCTGGAGAGACGTCCACGCAGATGAGCTTCTCTGAGACGGTGTCTGACAGTTTGTGCAGAAATTCTTCAGTTGTGCAAACCCAGTTTGATCGGGTGGCTGGTCTCAGACGATGGCTGGCATGGTTGCATGTGGTCTGCGTTTGTGAGGCCGGTTGGACGTACTGCCCAATTCTTTAAAACTATTTTGGAGGTCGGCTGGTGGTAGAGAAATTAACATTAAATTATCTTGCAACAGCTCTGGTGGACATTCCTACAGTCAGCATGCCAATTGCATGATCCCTTAAAACACGAGACATCTGTGGCATTGTGTTGTGTTACAAAACGGCACATTTACGAGTGGCCTTTTATTGTCCCCAGCACAAGGTGCACCTGTGTAATGATTATGCTCTTTAATCAGCTTCTTGATATGCCACACCTGACAGGTGGATGGATTATCTTGGCAAATGAGAAATGCTCACTTACAGGGATGTAAACAAATGTGTGCACAACATTTGAGAGAAATAAGCTTTTTGTGCGAATGGAACATTTCTGTGAAACATGGGACCAGCACTTTACATGTTGCGTTTATATTTTTGTTCAGTATAGAACATGCTAGGAGGTTGGAAATACTGGCAGGGTTGTGTGTCATTAAAGTATATGGTCTAAGGCTATTCGACTAATGGGAGATCCTTTTCTGCAGTCGAGATTCTAACCTTGTGGCCTCAGTACACATTTCCTAATTTCAAGCAACAACCCAGAAGATCAAACATTCGATGTGATTGCAAAATGTAGAAGATCTGAATGCTACTGGTGGGTTTGGGAGATAATTATTTGGGTTGAAGCTATGCAAAGGCCAAACTCAAGAGATTTGGGATGAAGCTATGTGAAGACCAAAGTTAAGAGATATGGGTTGAAGCAATGAAAATACCAAAC
The DNA here is from genome assembly GCA_023634145.1 of Thymallus thymallus. NCBI lineage: Eukaryota > Metazoa > Chordata > Actinopteri > Salmoniformes > Salmonidae > Thymallus > Thymallus thymallus. The sequence goes on from CM042419.1 coordinate 7,643,213, forward strand.
TCAGAGATATGGATTGAAGCTGTGCAAAGACCAAACTCAGAGATATGGATTGAAGCTGTGCAAAGACCAAACTCAGAGATATGGATTGAAGCTGTGCAAAGACCAAACTCAGAGATATGGATTGAAGCTGTGCAAAGACCAAACTCAGAGATATGGATTGAAGCTGTGTAAAGACCATACTCAGAGATATGGATTGAAGCTGTGCAAAGCCCAAACTCAGAGATATGGATTGAAGCTGTGTAAAGACCATACTCAGAGATATGGATTGAAGCTGTGCAAAGCCCAAACTCAGAGATATGGATTGAAGCTGTGCAAATCCCAAACTCAGAGATATGAGTTGAAGCAATAAAAATACCAAACTCAGCATTTTATTCAAAGGAGGAACCAATCATTGGTGTTTTTAATTAGTAGACATTAGCGTATTTCTGCCTGATAAGGCGTCGGGGCACAGCTGGGTAAAATGTTGGGTGGTTCTGTATGGAAGAAATCCAGGGCAAGGTCATAGAGAGGACTCAGAGGCACCGAGACATCAAGGCAGAAATCCTAAATCAACTGACTTCTCATCTCAAATTCCATTGAACGATGAATGCTGAGTCATTTCTTTTCCCCCTCAATAAAGTAATGAGCTGCAAGATATGGTAATTACCTTAAGCGCCAAGCACAAGCCCCTGAGATGAATGCATGAATTAATTGTTTTTAAATTAGCTGAAAATTATCTTTATATGAAAAAATGCAATGCGGCAGAATGTAATTGTGTGATTATGAAATTAATATATAAAATGTTCCCTTTATTAACTGAGGGTAAAGGGGGATATTAGAGATAAAGGGTTTACAACAGGAATGTTCAAGTTCAGCTTTTTGTAGTGTACAATAGACCAGTAATGATAAAATTCATACGTTGAATTGAAAGTGCATCACTACATTGGAGTATATACTGTATCTACATTATCTGTACATTATCTATAGGACCCATTGTCCATAGCTACCCTGACATGCCGAACGTACTGGAGAGGTGCGTTAGTGAATGTGTGTGTTTGTGAATGTGTGTGTTCACTCCCGTTCCGTTTAAAAAAAAACAAGAGGAATATCCATGAGACCAGGGCTGTGGTCAATACTAGTGCACTATATAGGGAACAGGGTGCCATTTGGGATACAGTTAATGATTTATCCCATTCAGGTGTGCATCAGCCATTACACTCCAACCAGACTCATTTGTTTACGGCAGCATACAGTATAGACTGCATTTATATTTTGTGCTGCGTTGCCTTCAGGTATTTCATAAATTAAAAGTGATAGGAAATAACCTGAATACCTTTTTATTCACTGTGAAAAAGATCAGACTAATCAGAAGAGACAAGGGATAAGACACATTTTGAGAATCAGAGCTAAGCTTCTCCCTGGGATTTGATTGTAAATGTTGCAGAGCGCAAGCCAAGAGACACCACCCGATCACCTCTCCTCTCCCCTCTAAGACAAGGTTGCAGCCTGTGTGCGGGTCTGTGCGTGTGTGGTTGCAGCCAGGTAGCTGGCATCTCACAGCAGGCAACAGGAGTGAAATGAATAGCAGCGTCTCAATCCTCTCCCCTCCCACTCCCAGCCCTCTCCATGTTATGTAAGTGTGCTGTGCATAATGTATTGTAGCAGCAGGACAGGGATAATTACCACAATCAGACGCCAAGCGCATCAATCTCAGGTGAGCCACGGGGAGTAAATGAAGGAGGAAGAGAGGGGGAGAGAGAGGGGAAGATGGAGAGAGGGGGCGAAACCCTGCTCAGTTGGAGAAGTAGTTATTTGTCGCCTCTCAAACTCTCCGGAATTTACTGGCAGAAATTTGCCGCTTGCAAAATTAATCACACAGAGAGAAGATCTATTCATCTACACATCCATCCATCAATCCATCTTTCTCCCTATCTTTGCATTTTTCTCTCTCTTTTTGTTTCACACCTCTCCCCCTCTCATCTCTATTACATGGTCTAGGTAAAACATCACGTTGAGTCTCTCACTATGAGTGGAGGAATGTTCCTGAAGTGCTGTTATTATTCCGGAATTTCCAGAGTGACATTTCAGAGTGACACGCTATGACATTCAACCTTTTAAAAGTCCAGCAGCCTGCTGTGCATAATAGTATGATCCTTCTCATCATGACAGTAAAGGCTCGAAGACAGACAGTCATGCACTGACCAGATTCCCACAACATAGCTGAGTCAGAGGGCTAGCCCACTTTTAGGCCTGTTTTGGATGGCTATATATATATATATGTGTCTGCATATTTCCTCTGCCTCAGGACACATCACTCTCTTTCCACCACAGCGATCTGCTGAGTAAGAGAAACTGCAAAGTTACCGTGCTTATTCTCCCACTGGTAAAACCACTGTGTCAAAATAGAAGGAATCACCAACATTACAAATGGATTATCCTTATGAAAACCAAGCCAAATTTCTAAGTTTCTAACGCCTCAAGCAACAACTTCACCCCTTATTATTAAAAAGCTGGCGAGAGACCAGAGCCCTAAACTACAAATGTAGTTTGAAGAGTTAGCAAGGTAACTTTGGTCAAATCTCAGTTCAACTTGGTATAACCGGTACTACCACGAAAGTGGCTCACCTTTTAGCCAGGTTCATTTCTATGGCAACGAATCCTTCATATCTAATCTAACTCTGTGCTAACTCCATTTATCCTTGAATGAAGTGTCTGAACCGAGAGTTGAGGACCAATGAAAACAGATTCCCTCCTGCTAGCAAAGATAGTCATCATCCACTTCATTTGAGGAAGACAACTGATTAAATATCTTATTTAATGTGTTTGTGTGTGTAGTGATGTCAAAATAAATACATTATTGTTACATATCACATTACATGCTTTTGACTTTTGTATGACTTAATACAAATATTTTATCGATAAGAGTGTGGAAAAAGGGGCTCGTGCGTTGATAACCACAGCGAAGCAGACCAAAGATAAAGAAAGTCTATAGCCCGCTGAATTTACAAGAAAACCTTTCTTCATTTTGATTCTGGCACAACTGAAAACATGGCACTGACTTGCCCATTGATTAGTGTTTCAGTTGTCTTAATGAAGAGTTCAGCGTTCAACTAGCCGCATGCGACATGCACGTGCAGTTACAAGCCCGCTACAGTTAGCCGCAGGTGGACGATCAATATCCACCGCCGTGATACGGATGAAGCCTAAACTAGAATGGGAAGCTAACTGGAGCTGGCTAACTGGAGCTGGCTAACTGGAGCTGGCTAACTGGAGCTGGCTAACTGGAGCTGGCTAACTGGAGCTGGCTAACTGGAGCTGGCTAACTGGAGCTGGCTAACTGGAGCTGGCTAGCTAAAGCTGAGCAGATCTACTTTTCATTCTACCTTTATTTAACCAGGCAAGTTAGCTAAGAACAAATTCCTATTCCTCCCATCCCTTATACTGTCTACGTCCCAAATGGCACCCTATTCCATTTATAGTGCACTACTTTTGACCAGAGCACTCTGGTAAAAAGTAGTGCACTAAACAGGGAATACAGTAGAATGCCATTTGGGACGCACACAAGACCTCATACTCCACAAAACATCACAGGACATGTCCGTTTGGCAGAGAGATTAGAGGAGGTTGGATGAAGAGTAGAGTGCGACAGAGGAAGAGGCAGAGCCCCATCCCAGTAGTGATAAGACTGGAGAAGAGAGGAAAAGAGAGCCACAGCTCCATCTCTATCCCAGCAGTGGTGCACAGAGCCTCTCTGGTACAGGGTTGGTTTATGGCACACTCTTCTCCCTCTCCTCTCCTCTCCTCTCTCTGTTGTGATGGGTGAGGGTGATGGTGAGGAGGGAAACTGGATCAGCACAGCAGCACGGCTGGGTTCTCCTCCCCAAAGCCTCACGGGCGACGAGCTTATTAGACGGCCCCATTATTAACAGAGGGATAAACAAACGCACACACACATACAATGAGTGGAAATACCAGAAAAGTAGATTTTTTGCACTATACTGTATACAAAGTCTTATTTTAGTATTTTCTTGGTATTTTGTTCTAGTATAAGCGTGTAGATAAAGTACTATTGATTTGTTGCTGTGGTAACAGTCCTAGTCATTTAGCTTGTAGTTTATAATAGAGTACTATTTACTCTAGCCTATATTATGACTTGTAGTTTATAATAGAGTACTATTTACTCTAGCCTATATTATGACTTGTAGTTTATAATAGAGTACTATTTACTCTAGCCTATATTATGTGGTTAAATTGAGTTTCCCTTTCCCTGTCGTCAGCTGTTTTGTGAATCTGGCATCATTATGGAAGCCCATTTAGGAACATATTGCCATGGAAATGTATAATTGTAACACTCTCTCCAGTTACAGAAGGACATCTATTAGTCTTAATGAGGAGTCTGTCTGGAGTGTAAAAGGCTGATGCACACCTGAATGGGATAAATCATTAAGTGTATCCCAAATGGTACCCTATTCCCTATATAGTGCACTAGTGTTGACCACAGCCCTGGTCTGTGGACTGGGTCCTGGTCAAAAGTATTGTTCTTTGTATGGAATAGGGTGCCATTTTAGATGAACCCATTGGATTAAATAGCTTTGCTTTAATGGATTCCTGTTTATTTTTATTTGTTCATTATTTTCTAATGTTAAACCTAACGTTTATGTTTCATGAAGCTATAGACCTACGGTGTCGCAGTGCTGCTATTAAGAATGCTGGCTGATGGCAATAATGTATTTACTTCTTCAGTAATTACAGTGGGAAATTCAAACATCACAGATTGAAAAAAATGAACTTTCGATGCGACAGCAAACTAATCAGTAATCAATAGATTTTTTGTTTTATGAAAACATTCCCGGGACCACCCATACGTAAAATGGATGCATGCATGACTATAAGTCTGCTAGATGGCATAAATTACTGTCCTGTAGACCTATAGCCTACCTTTGCCATCCTCACAATCTCTCAAAGCTTGGATAATCTGAGTCAATATTCACGTAATAAGGAATTCCACTCGACCACGCCCACAAATTGGAAAAAACGAACATTCTTTCCTATTGTTTTTATTTAACTAAGTCAGTTAAGAACAAATTCTTATTTACAATGACGGCCTACCCCAGCCTCACCTAACCCGGACGACGCTGGGCCAATTGTGCGCCGCCCTATGGGACTCCCGATCACGGCTGGTTGGGATACAGCCCGGGATTGAACCAGGGTCTGTAGTGACGCCTCTAGCACTGAGATGCAGTGCCTTAGACAGATATGCCACTCGGGAGCAAATTGACCCTCGTTGTAAAAGTGACTTCGTAGTAGAAATAATTAAATATCACGTAACCCGGACAACACTGGGAATGAGGCTTGGGAAATGTGGGGACCCGGTGTCCAAGTAGGCTAAAAGTAACTATGTGTATGGAAAGCATTTCATCACAAGTAAGACATTTCTTGTTAAGTATAGCCCGTTTGTAACGCCACTCACTACTTGTAGCTGTATAGTCTGTTTGTGTTGTTGGTCTTGGCTATCTTAATGTTCCGGTCGGTAGCTAGCTAGCTAGCATTCACGTGGCTGCATCATGAAAATGCTTGCTACATATATTTAAACTATATTTAATATAAAATGCAATTTAGATGTACAGTGCATTCCAAAAGTATTCACACTTTTCCACATTTTGTTGTGTTAAAGCCTGAATTTGTCACGATGCGGATATAAGGGACGGTAGACGGAGTGCTGATGGAGTTTCATTCCTCTTTTATTTTGGAGATGTAATCACAAAGCACAAAAATAACAAAAAGAGATGACTGCGAAAACTAAACTTGAAAACCAAACAAAACACAGTGACTTACTTTCTGTTGAGTGCTGGCAGTGCAGTCAAACAGGGACAATGATCCACACACAGGTGGAAGTGTGTGGAGCCTAAATACTATCCCCAATCAGAGACAACGCTAGACAGCTGTCTCTGATTGGGGATCATAATCTCCCTAGTTAGGGTGTGAGGACTTTATTGTGTGCCTCTCACCTCCCCTAGGTGGGAGTAAGAGGCCTTACCACAACCAAGCCCTCACAGAATTAAACATTTATCAAAGTTTGATTTTGTGTCACTTTTTGTGTTTGTGATCTACACACATAATGTCAAAATGGAATTTTGTTTGTCGAACATTTTTTACATTTATATCAAATGAAAAGCTGAAATGTCTTGTCAAGTTGGCAAAGAAATGTACTTTTTGTCCTGAATACAAAGTGTTATGTTTGGGGCAAATCCAACACATCACTGAGTACCACTCTTCATATTTTCAATTTTAGTGGTGGCTGCATCATGTTATGGGTATGCTTTTCAACGGCAAGGACTAGGGAGTTTTTTTAGAATAAAAAGAAACGCAATAGAGCTAAGCAAAGGCAAAATCCTAGAGGAAAACCGTGTTCAGTCTTCTTTCCAACAGACACTGGGAGATGAATTAATCTTTAAGCAGGACAATAACCTAAAACACAAGGACAAATTCCCGCTGGAGTTGCTTACCAAGATGACATTGAATGTTCCTGAGTGGCCTAGTTACAGTTTTGAATTAAATCGGCTTGAAAATCTATGGAAAGACATGAACAATGATCAACAACCAACTTGACAGAACTTGAAGAATTTAAAAAAGAATAATGGGCAAATATTGTACAATCCAGATCTGTAAAGCTCTTAGAGACAAAAAGACTCAAAGCTGTAATCGCTGCCAATGGTTTATTCCATTCAGGTGTGCATCAGCCATTACACTCTAACAACAGTGAAAGGGAAACTCAATTTAACTACAAGTCATAATATAGGCTAGAGTAAATAGTACTCTATTATAAACTACAAGTCATAATATAGGCTAGAGTATATAGTACTCTATTATAAACTACAAGTCATAATATAGGCTAGAGTAAATAGTTCTCTATTATAAACTACAAGTCATAATATAGGAAAGAGTATATAGCACTCTATTATAAACTACAAGTCATAATATAGGCTAGAGTAAATAGTACTCTATTATAAACTACAAGTCATAATATAGGCTAGAGTATATAGTACTCCATTATAAACTACAAGTCATAATATAGGCTAGAGTAAATAGTTCTCTATTATAAACTACAAGTCATAATATAGGCTAGAGTAAATAGTACTCTATTATAAACTACAAGTCATAATATAGGCTAGAGTATATAGTACTCTAGTATAAACTACAAGTCATAATATAGGCTAGAGTAAATAGTACTCCATTATAAACTACAAGTCATAATATAGGCTAGAGTAAATAGTTCTCTATTATAAACTACAAGTCATAATATAGGCTAGAGTAATTAGGACTCTATTATAAACTACAAGTCATAATATAGGCTAGAGTAAATAGTACTCTATTATGAACTACAAGTCATAATATAGGCTAGAGTAATTAGTACTCTATTATAAACTACAAGTCATAATATAGGCTAGAGTAAATAGTTCTCTATTATAAACTACAAGTCATAATATAGGTTAGAGTAAATAGTACTCTATTATAAACTACAAGTCATAATATAGGCTAGAGTAAATAGTTCTCTATTATAAACAACAAGCTAAATGACTAGGACTGTTACCACAGCAACAAATCAATAGTACTTTATCTACACGCTTATACTAGAACAAAATACCAAGAAAATACTAAAATAAGACTTTGTTTACAGTACAGTGCAAAAAATAAACTTTTCCGGTATTTCCACTAGTATATTAAAATCACATTTGGCGTAATTCCTTCTTCAGTGTGTCATTCATTGTTGTCATAAGCATTGTCATTATTACAAGACATGGGCTGCCTCCCAAATGGCACTCTATTTCCTGTGGGCTCTCATAAAAAGTAGTGCACTGTATATAGGGAATAGGGTGCCATTTGGGAGGTAGACCATGTAAACCATTAGGGCTCTGGGTGAGTTAATCTCTAGCGGCCCTGAAATGGCACGACCACAACCAGGCACCCGTGAGGCTTTGGGGAGGAGAACCCAGCCGTGCTGCTGTGCTGATCCAGTTTCCCTCCTCACCATCACCCTCACCCATCACAACAAAGAGAGGAGAGGAGAGGAGAGGAGAGGAGAGGAGAGGAGAGGAGAGGAGAGGAGAGGAGAGGAGAGGAGAGGAGAGGAGAGGAGAGGGAGAAGAGTGTGCCATAAACCAACCCTGTACCAGAGATGCTCTGTGCACCACTGCTGGGATAGAGATGGAGCTGTGGCTCTCTTTTCCTCTCTTCTCCAGTCTTATCACTACTGGGATGGGGCTCTGCCTCTTCCTCTGTCGCACTCTACTCTTCATCTAACCTCCTCTAATCTCTCTGCCAAATTTCAAGGTGTCAGCTTCCTCCAGGGGCTGCTGTTGCTTCAGCTTGTATAGTACTGATGTTGTTTCAACTGATTTACCAGCTAAAAATACCCCTTACATGAGTGAACAACACATTAATCACACTTCTCGCTGAGACTTACTGACATATTGAAGCATGTTCACAGATTTGGATATGAGAATATATAGAAAAAGGATAAACTGGAAATAAACCCAGTATAATAATTATGACTGATATATTAAACCACCATGACTCATTAAAGAAACAGGCAAGTCAGTTAAGAACATATTCTTATTTACAATGGCGGCCCACGCCGGCCAAACCTGGACGACGCTGGACCAACTGTGCGCCACCCTATGGGACTCCCAATCACGGCCGGTTGTGATACAGTCTGGAATCGAACCAGGGTGTCTGTAGTGATGCCTCTTGTACTGAGATGCAGTGGCTTTGACCGCTGCGCCACTCGGGAGCCCCCACCATGAGGCCATTGGTGATTTTCAAACAGCTACAGAGTTCATGGGAGAAAACTGAGTATGGATCAACAACATTGTAGTGATTCCACAATAATGAAGCCACTGTAGGTGTCACCTTGTGGGGGCTGTGGGGGTTCCCGCTGTGCCAGCGAAGAATGTTCACACAATATACTGTGTTATCCAGGTACTGCAGAGGAGATAACACTTTGTTGACAAAAGTGTCTTAGAAATGTGCTGTTCCTTCAAGCCCCGGTCTTGTGTCCTTGAACGGTAGTGCGTTAAGGCGAGGCAAGGCCATGTTTTGTGCTTCAACAAATTATTTCCCTAATGAAACAACAACAAGACTAAATGTCTGCCTCTGTTGGAAATTCAATAATGATTTTATCCACTTTGCCTTGTGTCTTGAGGATGTTGGATATGATTATAGATCAAATCCATTCCAGATTATCATTCACCCAACTTTAAAAGGCTTCATCATTAAATATATTGTAGAACATTTTTTCTTGGAAAGGAAATATTAATTAATAAATACATAATAATGATTTATTTAATATTATACATGTTTACTTTTCAGTCCCTGTCAGAAATTTTGTTTATTTCATCTCAATTACTTAAGGAATTATCTAGTACCTAGCCTATTATTCAGTGGGCTCCAAACGTATTGGGACAGTGACACATATTTTGTTGTTATGGCTCTGTACTCCAGGACTTTGGATTTGAAATGATACAAAGACTGTGAGGTTCAAGTGCAGACTGTAAGATTTAATTTGAGGGTGAACCATTAATGCACTTTCTGTACATAGTCCCTCCATTTTAGGGGACCGAAAGTATTGGGATAAATTCACTTATGTGTATTAAAGTAGTCAAAGGTGTAGTATTTGGTCCCATATTCCTAGCAAGCAATGATTACATCAAGCTTGTGCCTCTGGATGCATTTGCTGATTATTTTGTGCCCAATAGAAATGAATGGTAAATAATGTATTGTGTCATTTTGGAGTCACTTTTATTCTAAATAAGAATATAATATGTTTTTAAACACTTCTACATTAACATGGATGCTATAATGATTATGGATAATCCTGAATGAATTGTGAATAATGATGAGTGAGAAAGTTAGACAAATAGTCTGTGAATGGATGCTGCCATGATTTACAGAGTTTCCTGAATGAATCGTGAATAATGAAGAGTGAAAAAGTTACCGACACACAAATATCATATCTCCAAGACATGCTAGCTTCTCGACATTACAATATTTTGGGGGGATATGATATTATTCACGATTCATTCAGGAAACTCTGTACTCATGGTAGCATCCATTCACAGACTCCAAAACTATTTCTAGACAATGTTCTCAGGTTTAGCGAAGCCTATTTTGTATTTTATCATCTTTAACTCTACATTGTTGGACAAGGACCCTTAAGTAAGCATGTCCCTGTTAGTCTACACCTGTTGTTTATGAAGCATGTGCCAAATAACATTTGTTTTGATTTGATTAAGATAATTTACTGTTGTGAATGCAACACAATTTACTCAGTTACTCAGTCTGGCAGCCGCCGGCAATGTTGCAATGTCTGCAATGTTGTCGGTCTGGAACGTGGACAACGCCCTGATAATGTCCCTCACGCTCTTCGCGACTTCCAACCCACTCCTAAAGGTGATAATGATGCTTCCGTTGTTGTAAGAAAATGTGAGCGATATCTCTCATGGCTGTCACCCTTCCTGTCAGCTACTGGCTGATTGGACGCCTCCAAGGCATATTGAAACTCTATACAGTCTATCATTTTTCTATATATTCTCATATCCAAATCCTAACGTTTCAATATGTCAATATGTCTCAGCGAGAAGCGTGAATAATGTGTTGCTCACTCGGATATGAGGTGCTTTAATAAGGGGTATTGTTAGCTGGTAAATCAGTTGAAACAACATCAGTGATGAACTATACAAGCTGAAGCAACAGCAGCCCCTGGAGGTAGCTGACTCCTTGAACTCAAATCCCCCCTTTTCTCTTTTCAGTTAACCTTCTCCTCCGCTTATTCCCTCTGTCACTTTCCTTTACGCTCCCTGACTGTCCAGTTAACAGATCAAATAAGATCTATGCTTTGGTGTTTGCTCGCGTGACTGACATTACGACATTTTGCAAGGCATTTAAGTATTGCGTTCATGTCAACTGTTGGACAATTCCACATAAAGTTCTGTTTTGTTTGTGTGCAAGTTCTTTTTTTCCCTACTGGGTATTCCGGTTGTCTTGGATGGTGAGTGAGAATGAGTGGTTGGGCATTATTGAAAGTGACTAATCAACATGGCGCCCTGTCTTTTCAGCTCTCTGCTGTCCACAGCGCCTGTTGTAGCACTCTGTCCCTTACGGAGACTTTGTAGTCCTCTCATCCACCAGCAACAACTGCTGGAACTGCACACAGACACACGCACACGTCACACGCAGACACTCACACACAAGGCCCAACAGTGTCAGATGCAATGGATGTGAGCAAGTTTAAAAGCACAGCTTAGTAGACAGCACATCTTCTAACACCGGTAGAAGTGAAGTGACGTAGCTACCTGCTAGAGAACACCTCTTTAAGACCAACAGTCTGTAAGGCAAACACATTCTCATTGAAAATAGTTCACAATAAAAGACAGTTGTAAGTTTTCTGAGTTATGATCATACAGACTGTGGACATCACCATGGAAAATCAATGCAATAGAATGAACGTTAAATCTTTTCACCCAGGATGGCATGAGTTCACAAAGATACCCTTAGTACAATCTTCCTTGTAAATTGGCAACATTGACAGGAACTGCCCTGCTATTTTGTTTGGGTAGTGAGGAGATCCCAGGAATTGTCCATCTATTTTCCAGCGTCTGAACTCCCTGGCATGCTGATATTCAAATATCTTCAGCACTAATGTGAACTGTGCCATGGCAGCTCTTTATGGGGGCATGATTTTCACATTTTCGAGGCTGTCCATCCGAGGGGCCGGGCGACTGACATTTTTCCCTTATTTGGGGATTCAGACAGCCTGGTGGACCGTGAAATGAGTTCATTTAATCAGACCAAGTAGCGAATGACTGAAATTACTGGTGCTGCAATAATATCACAAACTGTTGTAATCATTTATACTTTTAGAAAGGGAAACATTTTCAAATTTTCCCACTGTTGTTTCTGTGTGTTGAAAAAGGAGTTTCTCTACTGAAGCCTACAATGCAGTCAGATATAGGAGAGTTGGCTGGTAGGACCAATCTGGTATTCAGTAATTCATTGTAACTTAGGAGCACAATAACAAAGTAATCACAAATATCTGTAATTTATATATATTTTTTAAATGGCGTATTTATTTTACAACTTTAAGTTTTTTTTCTATTTCCTTGTTTCTCTTGTTAACCAATCATACTGTATCAGAGACGATGCTGTGGCGATCTGGATCTATCATCCAGTCACTTTACCTACATAAAAAACCTAAATGATTCTCCCATCGCAGGGCTCATAATTTTCACAGGCGGATCCAAACCCATCCTCATCATCATAAATATGCCAAAAAAAGGAGTCATCCATCCATAACTGGACAGGAGCAGATGATCAGGCATTGGAGTGAGGGATAGCACTGCTGTTTATACCTCTCAGTCCAGATCTCAAATATTGATTGGCTTTTGAGACTCCCCTCATATGCCTCAGCCTCAGACAGTGAATGCTGATCGGCATCAGAATAAAGCAGCTTTCTCTTTGAAGGTGAAGAACTGTCTGTAGGCATTGGGATTTTGGTCATTATAAGAAAGTAATGTATTGCATTGTCTGTCTAGCCTACTCCCTACTGGGCACAGACGTCAGTTCAACATCTAGTTTTGATTTACAATTGGTTGAGTTCTCAATTAACGGGAATTCAACATGAAATCAACAAAAAATGTCATTGGATTTAGGTTAAAAGTTGGGTGAAAATTCCCTTACGTTGATGACTTTTTTCAAATCCAATCAGGAAACGATATTGATTCAACCAGTTTCTGCCCAGAGGGTCTTTCTTTTTGAAGGCAAAGTGTTATTGAGGAAAACAAAGTCAGCTCAGATGGATTATTATGTTTATATGCGCCAAGGTGTTGGTTTCCTTCCTTCTTGATGAGAACATTTGCATTCTACATTTTTCTTGTGGTTTAAATGTATGCCTGATACATGACAATGAAAGCTAATTAAATCATGAATGGAAAAAAAACGTATTTGTTTATCAATTCATAGAACATGATTCTCAGACCACAATCCAAGCAGTTTTTCTAATATTTTACCTCTTTTTGCTTTTGCCACCTGGTCAGAAAATGGCTGCTCTCTAGATAGATGATGAATAATGTCAGCATCTTGCTGTGTTCAAAAAAAAAAAAGTAATTACTAGAATGTGGTAGGTTATATGGTGGTAGGTTATACGGCCATTCTAGTGATTCTATTTCTATGATTATGGTTTCACTGCACAGTGCATTGGCTTCAGTTGTAGCTTCTCTTCACCCTGTCCTTAGTATAACAATGAGCCGAGCAGCAGGCTCAATGAGACTCAGAGGAGGTTCCAGCCTAGTGTACTGCTCTGTGAGCAGTAAATTGACAATCTCACTTCTCTCAGAAATGTCAGACGGAAGTTATTAGCCTGGCACGCAGCCATTTCTTATAAATAGAAAATGCCACATTTTTCATAGGCACATTATCATTTGCCAACAGATGAGCTGAGGAGAGGAGAGGAGAGGAGAGAGAGAACCAGAATCCTGCGAATGAAACGGTCAATTTAGTGTGAGGAATAAAACGGCATTTGTTTTTTATCATTAAACGAAAGAGGAGGAAATTGAAATGAAAAATGTGCAGCGAATTTATGTAGTCCCCTAAATTGCTTAGTTCCTAAGTGATGAATTTTGTGCACCAAGAAGTCATGAAATGGGAAACAACAGAGTATATTTGGGTTGGCATCGCAAATCAGCGTGGGTGAGACGATGACTTCTTACTCATTAAAACCTCTCTAATTTCTCTCCCCTTTATTTCAATATCACTATTGAGATTAAGGCTTGAACGCAAACACAACTAAAGCTCCATGGGATTCAATGTGAGGGATAAAATGCTACTGCTATGCCTCTCCCATGTAGTCAACTTGGCTGACACTGGAACCACAGAATTAGAATTCCACCATTCACATTCCAGTAATTCTAGTTACAGGGCTGAAATGGAACACCATCTCAACTCTCCTTTCGAATAAAGATTGACATCTGAGACAGTTTAGTGTCAGCACAAGTACCCAATCATAATGCAATGCATAAATTATCGTAACACACAAAACATTGCGGACAGAATAAGGAAGACCCTATGGGCCCTAGTCAAAAGTAGTGCACTATACAGGGAATAGAGTGCCATTTGAGGCGCGGGCCAAACCATTCTGACTGACTGTGAGTGAGTGTGTGGCTGCATATTCAGGGATCAAGCACCATAAGGTTAATTCCCCAAATCCCCCCCCCCCCTCACGCCCCCGACTCAGAGACATCAGACGTGAACACTGAGTTACAATCTGCTGTGGATGTGCAAATGTACAGTGTCGATGTCATCCCTCATCCACGACAGCTTAGCCAGAGGTAGTAGGGTCATAGTCACACCAAATATATATCACCTGAGATTCAATCAGTAACGTCCTGTTGATATGTTTTGTTGTTGGAGGTGGTTGGTGATAGTGACGTGGTTGTTCTTGTCCTTTTCACAAAGCCTTTGTCTTGATATGATCCTGTCATAACAACCGTGCTTGGATTTGACATTAAACGGGATAAAAATGACTGATTGTTAAATCATTACAGTATCTTTTTATAATTGAGGGCCCAAATGGAGACACACAGGACAGTTTTTCTTCTGTATCTATTGTTTAAAATATACAACATATACTCTGGGGGCCAAACGTTTGGAATACTACTCATTCAAGGGTTTTTCTTTATTTGCACCATTTTTTACATTGTAGAAGAAAAGTGAAGACATCAAAACTATGACATAACACATATGGAATCATGTAGTAACCAAAAAATTGTTAAACAAATCAAAATATATTTTATATTTGAGATTCTTCAAAGTAGCCACCCTTTGCCTTGACTACAGCTTTGCACACTCATGGCATTCTCTCAACCAGCTTCATGAGGACCGCCACAGGAATGGAAGACCCAGAAATACCTCTGCTGCAGAAGATAAGTTCATTAAAGTTACTAGCCTCAGATTGCAGCCCAAATAAATGATTCACAGAGTTCAAGTAACAGACACATCTCAACATCAACTGTAAGGCCACTACTTAAGGATACCAATAATAAGAAGAGACTTGCTTGGGCCAAGAAACACGAGCAATGGACATTAGACCGGTGGAAATTTGTCCTTTGGTCTGGTTTTTGGTTCCAACCTCAACCAAATTTAGAAGGTTTGGGATGAGTCAGACAGCAGTGAAGGAAAAGCAGCCAACAAGTGCTCAGTATATGTGGGAACTCCTTCAAGACTGATGGAAAAGCATTCCAGGTGAAGCTGGTTGAGGGAATGTCAAGAGTGTGCAAAGCTGTCATCGAGACAAAGGGTGGCTATTTGAAGAATCTCAAATATAAAATAGATTCAGATTTGTTTAACACTTTTTTGGTTACTACATGATTCCATATGTGTTATGTCATAGTTTTGATGTCTTCACTTGTTACATTGGTTGCCATTTAACCCTCACGTTGTCCTGGTATTCTGTGCACACGCCGTGGCCTCCAGGTCGAAGTGTCCCGCTATTCTGGCTCTGGCTGTGGCTGTCAGTGCACACGCCGTGGCCTCCGGGTCGAAGTGTCCCGCTATTCTGGCTCTGGCTGTGGCTGTCAGTGTACACGCCGTGCCCTCCGGGTCGAAGTGTCCCGCTATTCTGGCTCTGGCTGTGGCTGTCAGTGTACACGCCGTGCCCTCCGGGTCGAAGTGTCCCACTCTGACTAAAGGCCGAATTGGAACAGGAGGGACAGTAGGTGTGTGAACAGCCTTTGCAGATGTATTTGTTACACCTGGAGCACACAGTGTGTGTTTTACAGTCCTTCTTTGTCGGGCAGACCTGACACCTCTTCCTCTTACTTGCTTGCAGATGAGCGGTGGCTGTGGCTGGGGCTGGGGCTGCTGCTGCTGCTGCTGCGCGGGCGGACGGCTCCTGGGGGGGTGGACGAAGAGACGTGCTTTGGATGAAGGGAGTGACGAGCGCCTTCCCCAGCTGCTCGAGGAACACCCTCCTCTTGTTGCGCTTACCGGGCATCCAAGTGGGGTTGATCTCTCTCCATATGACAAAGGCGTTGTAGGAGGAAACGTCGAGGATGTTGTGCAAGACGACCAGGGGCCAGCGGGCGGTCCTGCAGCTGTAGGTTCCAATGACCTTATCTAGGTTGTCGACCCCTCCTTTGTTGCTGTTGTAGTCTAGGATGATGGCGTGCTTCTTGTCGTGGCGCCGGCTAACGCGCCCGGGCGGCGTGCAGAGTGCTGAGGAGTAACACGTTCTTGTTCTTCTTTGGGACGTATGACACTAGAGCTGTGGTGGGCGTGAAGGCGAACTTGGAGGAGAAGAGGCGCACCAGGACTTGATGCCGTATAAGGCCGGCTTGCTGGGAATGTACTGACGGAAAGGACAGCGACCTCTGAAGGGGACCAGTTGCTCGTCCACCGTCACGTCGGGCCCGGGGTTGTAGAGGAGTGGCAGCCGCTCGACCCACTTGTCCCAGACCTCTCTGACGGCGGCCAGTTTGTCCGAGGCTCGCCTGTCGGGTCTGGTCCGGCGGTCGTCGAATCGAAGGAGTCTCGAGTAAGCGTGAAAGACTTTGAGCGGCATGGTAGCGCGGAAAATGGTCCTCCCGCTCTCGGCGTCCCACAGAGAAGCGGCGGCCTCGCCTCGGGACCTGTACACTCTGGCTAGGATGAGCAGCCCTATGTAGGCGCGCAGGTCGGTGGCGTCCATCCCCTTCCAGCCGCCGCCGCCGCCGCCGTCGCCGCCGCCGTCTCCGTATTTTCGAAAGCCCTCCAGATTGGTCATGTCTAGGATGATGTCTTCTATCTCGGGTGTGACAAACAGGCGGAACGTCGAGAGGATGTCGCTGGCCTGGCCAAGGGCGTGCTCCGTAGGCCCCGGCCTCATCTGCGGTGGCGGCCTATTATATTGTGAAGCCCCGCCACCCCGATTCGATTTGGCCGTTTCTCGACACGAAAGTCTCTCTTTCCACTCGAGGGATGTCATGTTGTTGTTGTTGTTGTCGTCGTCGGCGTCGGCGGCTGCGGTCTCCTCGCTCTGCTTCTGCTTCTGCTTCTTCTTCTTCGTCTCGTTCTTCGGCAGTGTCGTCGTCGTAACTAACTAGCTAACACATTGCCTGCCTTTTTTTTTTAACCTCAGAGGACAGGGCCCCGGCGGGGTTGGCCGCCACCACTCTCTCTAGCTAGCTAACACATTGCCTGCCTGCCGGGGGTCATTGTGACCCTCAGAGGACAGGGCCCCGGCGGGGTTGGCCTCCACCACTCTCTCTAGCTAGCTAACACATTGCCTGCCTGTGCCCTGGGTCGTTTTGACCCTCAGAGGACAGGGCCCGGCGGGGTTGGCAGCTCCACAACCACCACCACCACAGCCGGGAGGACAAGGGGAAGGCAATATTATGCTTGACTAAAGGGATACGGGGGTGGTGCCCAGTGTTCACAGTCAAAGTAAAATTATTCTCAGTAAAAATAGGAGGAGAACCTTTTTTTTTGCAAACAAAACTAAACAAAACTAAACAAAACCAAAGAAAAGAAAGATAATAATACTATTATATAAAAATACACTGCAGACTCCCTGGACTGGACCTGTGTACATCTATCACACAATAATACAACAACACCAACAACATGTATTCTCTGTCTAAAGTCCTTCAGCAGCAGCATCAGCAGCAGCAGCCGCAGCAGCAGCAACTGCGGTGGCCGCTAGAGAGGCGAAAGAGGCAGTGCCCCAGGGAACAGAGTAGTCGTCAGCTCGATCCGCTGCTTGTCAAGTGCCTCAGGGTCATGGGAATGCCCCAGTGTGCCGGCTTCTTTGTTGACGACCACCAGATGAGCTTCACCCGTTTCATCCGCATGCCTTTGGACAGGTACGAGGCCCTAGGGGATGTCTTTGTCGGGTGGTACGCACAACTGCTCGACAGGATCCAGGCTCTGTGTGCCAGCGCCTTCTCCATGCTCCTCCTCGATGATGGTGATGATGATGATGATGATGATGACTTCAAGCCGCCCACCCCGCCGAGCGCCTCAGACATCGATGAGCCTCAGCGAAATAGCCTTTCCCTGCTGCTGCTGAGGCCCAAACGTTCAACGCGGGTGCCTGACAATGACGACGACGCAGATTCCTTTGTTGGTGTTGTCGACGATGAGGAGCCTCCCGTGCCTCGCCGTACCCATGCTGCTGCTCCTCTACTACTACTACGACGACGCGCAGCAGCAGGCAACTCGGACACCAACAACAAATCCCCCTTGATACTACCGGGCAGAGACTTTGTCAATCCTCTACTACAACGACGACGACGACGCACAGCAGCAGCAGCAGGCAACTCGGACACCAACAACAAATCCCCCTTGATACTACCGGGCAGAGACTTTGTCAATCCTCTACTACGACGACGACGACGCGCAGCAGCAGCAGCAGCAGCAGCAGCAGCAGCAGGCAACTCGGACAAGAACAACAACAAATCCCCCTTGATACCGTGCAGAGACTTGGTCAATGTGTCTTTGGACGAGAACGGTCAGCTGCTAGACGTCTGCCACCACCGGGTTGGCGAGTGCTCCCTGTTCGCTTGGGGGCCTGAGGAGGAGAAGAAGAAGAAGAAGAAGGACCACCACCACCACCACGACGACGACGACGACGACGAAGACAGCCAGTACTTTATCAAGGATACGCTACATCCAGAATGGATGTAGCGTTTCCTATCCTCCCTCTACACTACTGGCTTCATCGTCAAACAACACAAACGACACACTTGTCTTTCTAGGTGTCCTTCCTTCGGTGACAATTACCAGCCGCCGCGCCGCCCATGGCCTACTAGTAAGATGGGCATCGTGATGGGGGAAACCCGGCTCCGCAAATCCATGGACATTGTGTCTACTTTCAACGACACCTATGTTGTTTTCAGCCAACTCTGTCGCATTTATTTCACACCATGTACCTTTTTCTACAATAAAAAAAAAGTCAAGTGGTTCTCTCTGTCTCTCTCTCTCTCTCTCTCTCTCTCTCTGTCTACACCCAGAGTTTCTCTTTGGTTTTACCATTTATAACAACAACAACCTTACAACCGCTTTTGACACTTACTTTATTATTTGCCATACATACATACATACATACATACATACATACATACATACATACATACATACATACATACATACATACATACATACATACATACATACATACATACATACATACATACATACATACATACATACATACATACATACATACATACATACATACATGTAAGACAACAAGCCTACTAAGCCTCTCTAACAAGTTAGCAGCCATGTGTTAGCCCAGGGTTGACACTCTAACATGGCAAGGTCATCCTGACCCAGACAGGACAACGGGGGGGTTATAAGGAACAAACAGCGTTGTCACTGTGGCGCTACCCTAAAATTTGTACAAATATTTAGGCTATTTTAAGGTACCAACTGCAAGGGTACCTATAACTAATGGTACAATGGACTGCCTTACAGGGTACCACTACAGTGACAAGTACAATTCCTTACCTTTTTTATTGAGAGTGCATTATGAATCTCAAATATAAAATAGATTTAGATTTGTTTAACACATTTTTGGTTACTACATGATTCCATATGTGTTATGTCATAGTTTTGATGTCTTCACTTTTATTCTACAATGTAAAAAATAGTGCAAATAAAGAAAAACCCTTGAATGAGTAATATTCCAAACTTTTGGCCCCCAGAGTGTGTTCTTTATGCCCAACAATAGCCTTATTCTTTTCTCTCTTGGTTGTCTCTAATGGGAGCTTAAGTACAGTGTGTAAGAGCCAACTTTACTTTGTTCCTTCTGAGTATGTCTTCCTTCCTGTCTCTGGTGTAATAATGAGTCCAGTGGGAACTGGATTGGAGTGAGAGAGAGACTCATGATGTGAGAAACTCAGTGCTCTTCTCTTTTAGAGGAGAGCATTCTTCCACTACACTGAACACATGACTCACAAGACACACACACACACACACACACACACACACACCACCACCACAGCTATCGTTGTTTCATTTCCTGACTGAATCCAACTCCCAACCCAACGGACAGCTGAGAATCAATCTGTATGCTAAGTTTCTCTGCGCTGAACCTGAAAATGACAGCCATTATCCAGATATAAATTTTATCCCCCTGCTAGAATAATGACAATAAATCATCTGGGGTGTCCCTGGCGTTGATAATTACAAACTGAATGGCTGATGAGGAGTTTGTCTTAGGAGAGCCTGGCAGGTCGCCACGGTAACAGCAGAGTAAGGGGAAAAAGATGACAGTGAAAAATGGGATTGATTCATATACATGGGGAAACAGATATAAGATGTTATTCATAAATAACTTAGGTCCTTTATAAACCAATATTGTCTTTTTTCATTCCCACTTGGAGTTGTTTGGATAAACTCAGCAAGGGACTAACAAGACAATTTTATAGAGATACAGTAAACCCTGATAATCCAGTCAAGGGTTACAAAAACATAAAGAGAACAGCTTTCTCTGAGCTGGAACATCATTATTTGGAAGCATATCATCACAGCATATCATTATCTGCCATGGCAACATGACTTGGAACCGGTTCACACACGCACGTATCCATGAGTTTCATGATTCATATTCATTAGTCAGCTCTCTATGGGTAACATAAGAGACATGCATACAGAGGGTGCAGTGATCCTTTTGGACTGATCAGCATGTATCCTTCTGCCGAGTAAGGACAGGCCTAGTGTTCTTTGATTGGTTTATGTGGGCTAAAGGAGGTGCTTGAACTGTGAGGTAAAAGAAGAGTGTGTGCTGGCTTAAGTGGAGGGGGAACTTTTAAAAGTACATTGAATAGATGAGTGTGTGTGTGTGTGTGTGTGTGTGTGTGTGTGTGTGTGTGTGTGTGTGTGTGTGTGTGTGTGTGTGTGTGTGTGTGTGTGTGTGTGTGTGTGGTGTGTGTGTGTGTCTGCTTTTTCAGTAATGACTAGTTAAAACTACCTACCATCAGCATCGGAGCAGTCTGTTGTTTTTCTGACGTGACGTCAACTGAGACAGAAAGGCCAGTAAAAATGCTTAAATTGGTCTCTGCTAGATGGTTCAACAACAAAATTTCAACTAGACAAAGATGCTTTCAGAGAAAGAGATTAAGGAACGTATAATTAAACTGATAAGGACAGAAAGGTCAAAGGAGAGAAAAGAGAAAACTTTAACAAAAGCATCCATTCACACCGAAGCAGAAAATAGATTTGAACACAAGCATCCATTCACACCGAAGCAGAAAATACATTTGAACAAAAGCATCCATTCACACCGAAGCAGAAAATAGATTTCAACAAAATCATCCGTTCACACCGAATCAGAAAAGAGATTTTAACAAAAGCATCCGTTCACACCGAATCAGAAAAGAGATTGTCCTTATCCCATCAACACAAAACAGGGATGTATTTTACTTTACAACCTGTGAGAAGTTTGACCTGAAAATAAGAAAACACGTCGGGACAAAGACCTTAATCCATAGGTAACAACCACACGCAAATAACACATGCGTCCCAAAATGGCACCCTATATCACGACTCAGGACAAGACCCAGATGCAGACCGTGTCAAAGTAACAAAAGTTTATTACAAAAACAGGGGGACAGGCAACACGACAGGTCAAGGGCAGTCAGAGGTCAGTAATCCAGAGCAGAGTCCAAAAGGTACAGGTGGCAGGCAGTCTCAGGGTCGGGGCAGGCAGAGGTCAATAATCCAGGATGGTGTGACAAGGTACAGAATGGCAGGCGGTCTCAGGGTCAGGTCAGGCAGAGGTCAATAATCCAGGATGGTGTGACAAGGTACAGAATGGCAGGCGGTCTCAGGGTCAGGTCAGGCAGAGGTCAATAATCCAGGATGGTGTGACAAGGTACAGGACGGCAGGCGGTCTCAGGGTCAGAGCAGGCAGAGGTCAATAATCCAGGATGGTGTGACAAGGTACAGGACGGCAGGCGGTCTCAGGGTCAGAGCAGGCAGAGGTCAATAATCCAGGATGGTGTGACAAGGTACAGGACGGTATAAATACACAGGGGATAATGGGGAAGATGGGCGACACCTGGAGGGGGGCGGAGACAAGCACAAAGACAGGTGAAACAGATCAGGGTGTGACACCCTGTTCCCTATACAGTGCACTACTTTTCAGCTACAACATACAGTAGAAGTGACAGCTTTTTGTTACAGCCCGGTTTGAGCTGGTAATTACCTGGAATATACTTAAACAATAAGGCCAGAGGGGGTGTGGTATATGGCCAATATACCACGGTTAGGGCTGTTCTTAAGCACGATGCAAAGCGGAGTGCCTGGATACAGCCCTTAGTCATGGTATATTGGCCATATATCACAAACCCCCAAGGT
The DNA here is from genome assembly GCA_023634145.1 of Thymallus thymallus. Lineage (NCBI taxonomy): Eukaryota > Metazoa > Chordata > Actinopteri > Salmoniformes > Salmonidae > Thymallus > Thymallus thymallus. The sequence goes on from CM042419.1 coordinate 7,665,584, forward strand.
GCCTTATTGATATTATAAACTGGTTAACAATGTTACTAGAGCAGTATGATGAAATGTTTGACGTCTGATAAACCACAGCCGTCAGCCAATCAGCATTCAGGACTCGAACCACCCAGTTTATAAATGGTATTAATTCAACTATGTGGTAACAATGGACACGTTCTGGTAATAACCTCAACGAATTCAGTAACATAACACTTGTGTCAATGGATCTCAAAGAAAGCGAAGTGTAATCACTATGCAACAGGGAGGTATAAAATTATGCGTCATTCCAAGTGACTAATTCTCCGGAGAAGAGCAGTCAAGGTCATTCTGTACTGCATACTCTTCCTATTTAGCATCAGGTAGCCTCTCTCTGCCTCTACCCCAGCGGATGCATCCCATAGCCAGGTATCTGTCAGGGCCTGCTGGCTCGTAAGGAGAAGCTACATAAATCAGAGCGGCTTCGTAACTCATCAGACCTTCGTCCAGATTAACAGGGGCAACCAGGCGAGAACGTCTCTTTCAGAAACCTTCAACACGAGAAAAGAGGTATTAGTCGAAGGAAGATGGGGCACATTGTTGCATACTGATGTATATGTAGACTACGTGATCCATTTAGGATAACAGCTTGTGAAGTTATTGGTAAAAATCTTACACGTCCAGTGAGTTCAGTTCAATGGAATATCACTTGATATCCCCCTCAGTATCACTTAAAATACAGTGTGAAGGGGAGGAAAAGTGAGGAAAAATGAGAAGATGTCCCAATTCTGATTTTTGACAGACACTCTCTCACTGATCTGGCTTCTGTGAGGGCTCCCTGTCACTCATTTCATCTTGGGCGCTCTGGGCGGACCAGTGGTTCCTCTCAATTGGCTAAATGTCAACATCACCTCTTCAACTTTCTAACGCCTCCAGAGAGGCTTGAACTCTATGCTGCATCTACCTCTATTGAACATGTTCATCTCTATTTAACCTGTTCACCTCTATTGAACCTGTTAATCTCTATTGAACCTGTTTACCTCTATTGAACCTGATCATCTCTATCGAACCTGTTCATCTCTATGGAACCTGTTTCTCTCTATTGAACCTGTTCATCTCTATGGAACCTGTTTCTCTCTATTGAACCTGTTCATCTCTATTGAACCTGTTAATCCTTTACCACTATTGAAACTATTCATACCAGAAACAACTACAGTGGGGAGAACAAGTATTTGATACACTGCCGATTTTGCAGGTTTTCCTACTTACAAAGCATGTAGAGGTCTGTAAAAATCCAGAAAATCACATTGTATGATTTTTTATAATTAATTTGCATTTTATTGCATGACATAAGTATTTGATCACCTACCAACCAGTAAGAATTACGGCTCTCACAGACCTGTTAGTTTTTCTTTAAGAAGCCCTCCTGTTCTCCACTCATTACCTGTATTAACTTTACCTATTTGAACTCGTTACCTGTATAAAAGACACCTGTCCACACACTCAATCAAACAGACTCCAACCTCTCCACAATGGCCAAGACCAGAGAGCTGTGTAAGGACATCAGGGATAAAATTGTAGACCTGCACAAGGCTGGGATGGGCTACAGGACAATAGGCAAGCAGCTTGGTGAGAAGGCAACAACTGTTGGCGCAATTATTAGAAAATGGAAGAAGTTCAAGATGACGGTACGTTCTCCCTCGGTCTAGGGCACCATGCAAGATCTCACCTCGTGGGGCATCAATGATCATGAGGCAGGTGAGGGATCAGCCCAGAACTACACGGCAGGACCTGGTCAATGACCTGAAGAGAGCTGGGACCACAGTCTCAAAGAAAACCATTAGTAACACACTACGCCGTCATGGATTAAAATCGAGCAGCGCACGCAACGTCCCCCTGCTCAAGCCAGCGCATGTCCAGGCCCGTCTGAAGTTTGCCAATGACCATCTGGATGATCCAGAGGAGGAATGGGAGAAGGTCATGTGGTCTGATGAGACAAAAATAGAGCTTTTTGGTCTAAACTCCACTCGCCGTGTTTGGAGGAAGAAGAAGGATGAGTACAACCCCAAGAACACCATCCCAACCGTGAAGCATGGAGGTGGAAACATCATTCTTTGGGGATGCTTTTCTGCAAAGTGGACAGGACGACTGCACCGTATTGAGGGGAGGATGGATGGGGCCATGTATTGCGAGATCTTGGCCAACAACCTCCTTCCCTCAGTAAGAGTATTGAAGATGGGTCGTGGCTGGGTCTTCCAGCATGACAACGACCCGAAACACACAGCCAGGGCAACTAAGGAGTGGCTCCGTAAGAAGCATCTCAAGGTCCTGGAGTGGCCTAGCCAGTCTCCAGACCTGAACCCAATAGAAAATCTTTGGAGGGAGCTGAAAATCCGTATTGTCCAGCGACAGCCCCGAAACCTGAAGGATCTGGATGTAGGAGTGGGCCAAAATCCCTGCTGCAGTGTGTGCAAATCTGGTATAGAACTACAGGAAACTTATGATCTCTGTAATTGCACCAAATATTAATTGTACCAAATATTAAGTTCTGCTTTTCTGATGTATCAAATACTTATGTCATGCAATAAAATGCAAATAAATTACTTAAAAATCATACAATGTGATTTTTGTTTTAGATTCCGTCTCTCACAGTTGAAGTGTACCTATGATAAAAATTACAGACCTCTACATGCTTTGTAAGTAGGAAAACCTGCAAAATTGGCAGTGTATCAAATACTTGTTCTCCCCACTGTATGTAATAACTTACAGTACATTTGGTACATACTGCACTGTGTACTCCAATCATCTACTGTATCATTCATTTGTTATGGTATTAATATTTATTTGAGGATATTAATGTTCTTGAACGAACAAAGCAAATCAGCTTTAAAATTAAGTAAATAAAACATCATTCGATTTTTCTAAGCCCTGTTCCACATTCATTTTGCATGTTAAGCGATTGTACCAACCCCAGATACTAAAGGCTGTTGCATGCAGTCAGCGAGAAGCACTGGGGGGTGGGGTTGTTGGGCTCTACAGGTGAGGCTGGGCTGGGGAGACACATAAACAGCCAGAGCCATATGAGGCCTGTCCCTAGCAGCCATATGAGGCCTGTCCCTTGCAGCCATATGAGGCCTAACCCTAGCAGCCATATGAGGCCTGGACCTAGCAGCCATATGAGGCCTGGCCCTAGTAGCCTTATGAGGCCTGGCCCTAGCAGTCATATGAGCAAACGGACTCTCTCGTTAGGAGGACAGGACGAGACCCCGGCCAGTCTGCTGTTGTGTTCAGCAGAGCCATCTGGACTGAGGGATCTCCCCCCCCTGCCCCCCCCACACATACACTAATGTGTGCCCTCTTGTGATGTCCTCTTACCATTCAGGAATAACTGGGAATTCTTAATTTGCTCCTTCAAGTTTTAAAAAGCGGTTAGGCAGCTGTTTTGGGGAAATAGGGAACATTGTGAAACTCCCAGTGGAGGTGAACTGCATGGCATTGTACTGTTGTAAGACGCTGAATCTGTTGAACGATGAGGCTTCAGATCTGAATATTATGGTTCCTTTCGTCAGAGTTTAAACGACCCCCTTCCCTCTCACTATCACTCTGGATTTGGGAGTTGATATGATTGAAAAATGTATTACTATAACGGTTGAAAATTGGTTACTGTAATGGTACAAAATTGGTTACTGTAATGGTTGAAAATTGGTTACTGTAAAATGTTTGTTTTAATAAAATTGTAGGAATCTCCTAGTGTCCCAGGGATAAGAAGGCAGTCAGTCAGGGAGGGTTTCCTTGATGTCTGCTCTGCTCACAGCTACAGGGTCGGCGGCCAATCCCCTGACAGCTGCTCTCCTGCTCCCTAACGGAGGTGGAACAGCTAACCATACGCTCCTAGAGTCTGCCCATCTGTAGTCAAGAAAGAGGGGTATCTACCCAGCTGACTAGCATGGAGACGGAGTGATGCAAATGTTTCTAGGGTAGTTATGTAAAGGTGCTCATTAATACATATTTAATGTATGCATACTAGTTTACAGGATGCATATGTAGTATGTGTACTTCGGTGCGTCACTGTAATAAAGTATGGGCTAACTTGATGCATAGTTCGCAGTATCTCTGTACAGTCAGATCTTAATAAGATCATAATGCACTCTCAATAAAGGTAAGGAATAGTACTTAAAGGGGTACAAACACTTGTCACTGTAGTGGTACCCTGTAAGGAAGTCCATTCTACCATTAGTTATAGGTACCAAAATAGCCAAAACATATGTATCCTTTTTAGGGTACCGCCACAGTGACAACGCTGTTTGTTCCTTTTAAGTGGCAAAACGTACCTCTTCTCGATACCAAGTCCCTCACATGTACACGCCTCTTCACATCCCACTTCTGACACCAATGTAACGAATTCAGGGGGTACCCCCGACTGGGACAAGAACACTTTAACCATTGTACCAAGAGGTCCGTACCTCTTGACTAGGTTGTTGGGTGAAGGTCACTACAGTAGTTATTACAGATCTTTATTGTCACATGCCTATATTAAGACATCAGAAACGGCAGTGGACATGCTCAAACCAAATTAACATAAAAGAACTGAAGGCCACGCCCCTACTAAGCCATGCCTCAAATGATTGTACCTTTATATGGAAAATATTAGGTACAAAAACGTACCATTATACTACGTTATCCACTATTTTTTACATTGTAGAATACAAGTAAAGACATCAAAACTATGACATAACACATATGGAATCATGTAGTAACTAAAAAAGTGTTGCCATGAGTGTGCAAAGCTGTCATCAAGACAGAGGGTGGCTACTTTGAAGAATCTCAAATATAAAATATATTTTGATTTGTTTAAAACTTTTTTGGTTACTACATGATTCCATATGTGTTATGTTATAGTTTTGACTTCTTCACTTTTATTATACAATGTAAAGAATAGTGCAAATAAAGAAAAAACCTTGAATGAGTAATATTCCAAACTTTTGGCCCCCAGTGTATATATTTTTGGGGGTCTTACATGTTTTGCATGTTATTTTGGCATTAATACGTGTCACATATCAGTTTGCAAACAATGCAAAAAATTTTTTTTTAATAAAACTGCATACAAACATGGTCTCTGTTTTGTTTTCTTGAGTAAGGCAGCTTCAAAATGCAGGTGTTTCAGCCTAGCTCAGTGCTTTCAGTGGTGGTGGGGCGTGCCAGCAGAAAATAGGATTGGCTCAGTGTTCTGTCACTCATGGGGACCTTGTGCAATCGCCTATTTTACGTCTTTAGTAAAGATAGTGTGGTGGTAGTTTTCATTATTATCAAATGAGGAGACACAAACTAATCACACAAGTCAGAGTTATAAGTAAATGAAGCAGATCACACCAGAAACGCAAGTTACTGATGTGAGCGCTTTGCAATAATGATGGCGGGTCAACGCAACACTTGACTGTTGGGTTGAGAGCCCGACACATTATGACACAGACCTTTTATGGCAAAGACTCACCCCACTTCCAACACCAGAGTCCAAAAGGATACATTCTAATAACAAGAGTTCATAGTTCAATCATATAATCATATTATGCAAAATAAGACATGTTCATTATCTATGTTCTAATTCTGATTTCTCCCCAACAATAGACATCCAACATTTCAGCCCTTGGGTCCAGCCGTAGAGTTATATTACAAGTGCACTTCCAAGAAGGCTCAAGGTCATTGGCCACAGAAATGACGTCAAATCACGTTATATGTACAGTGGCTTTGATTGGACTCAACATCATGAATCAAGTCTACTGGCTAATAAACCTTGTCATATGAAGAGAAATAATGAAGAGAGAATATAGATAAAACGTATCGGTGCTCATCGGCCATTGGACATAAATATTACACAACAAGTTGGAGATTGCAAATTCAATAATTAGTGGTTTGTAAGGAAATCGGTGACAGTGGCTAACTGCAAGCATTGCAACTGGGAAGTTGGGAATAAAAAGCTAAAACTGGGAAATTACGTTTTGAATGGTCATTCAACTCGGAATTGTAAATCCAGCATCTTTCTCTTTGATGACAAAATTTTCCCACGAAGGACCGCCGTGTCACTTTCATGTTCCAGCACATCACAGCAACGTGAGTCAAAAAATGTCTTATGCTGCTGTAACCGGTGTGAAACGGCATGCTAGTTAGCGGTGCACGCTAGTAGCGTTTCAATCTGTGATGTCACTCGCTCTGAGACCTTGAAGTAGTTGTTTCCCTTGCTCTGCAAGAGCCACGGCTTTTGTGGAGCGATGGTTAACGATGCTTTGAGGGTGACTGTTGTCAATGTGTGCAGAGGGTCCCTGGCTCGGTAGTGGCTAGAAGAGGGACTGAAGCAAAACTGTTACACTGCTTCATAAATTATGTAGGATGCCAGAGAGATGTAGTTAGCTGATATACTGTAGCTAAGAAAGTAATAGTAAGTGAATGTTGTGTAGTAAGCTATTAGTAGCCCATGTGCCTCACCCTAATAATTTGGTCTATTTTCACCTCTTAATTTCGCCTACTGTTCTAACTTGGTGGTGCACATGTAGCCTATAACCTGTTTTAGAGAAATGTAATCATCGGATATTGTAAGAGCTTTCATTGTCTGCTTATATGCCCCCTTTATTTATCCTATGGTTCTGACTTGGTGTACAGGGAGAACACTGTAAGAACGGCCCATGTTCTGAATTCTGTCGCTGTACATTTCAAAAGTGCTGAACAAATAGTCATATTGACTATGTCTGTCGTCGCTCACTCATTAATGTCTTTATCAAAATCACGGATTGCCTCTTATCCGCTTGTCGTCCCCTTATGCCACAGTTTGTACATCTCAATTGTCAGTAGAAACCACATTTGTCAGCTATGTCTTTTTAAAAGGCAGTGAACGAGGCTGAATAAACTGTTTCGCCACTGGAGTCATCATGGGCCAGCATCCCTGTGGAAGGAGTTGGACATATTGTAGAGTCCATGCCCTGAAGAAATAAGGCTGTTCTGAGGGCAAAAGGGGGAGGTGTCCCTAATGTGTTGTACCCTCAGTGTGCACTTCCTTCTCCCTGTCATTAATCAAGCTATTTCATTGAAACTGCAGGAAGTTAATATTGAATAAATTCTCACAATCTAAATAAAAAAGAAACATCTCAACTTTCCCTTTTCCTGATTCATTATTGCCCACTTTTTCCCGTTTACGCGAGAGAATACTGCTTCATTGCTATGGGCTTGAAATAAACATACATCTCGGAACAGTTTGGTAAGCGTTGGTAAGTCTCTTACCAAGCTAAATATCAAAATCGTTATAGCCTCTAATGACAGAAGTAACTCATGCTAATCGAAAACAAACAGGATACACTGCAGCCAGCCATAATCAAGGACTAGGAGTCGTCCTGAATACTCACATGCACATCTAATTATAAGTATCATAATAAATGGAGTGATTATAATAATTAACCTTCATTAAAATTAGCGATAAGTACGCTTTAACCGGAATCAAGTTGTAGAGGTGTTTTTAAAAGGGCTCCCCTTATCTATAGTATTGAGTGCTTAACCAAGTAGACAGAAGTCGCATGTTTACAATATAGTCCTTGAGAAACCCTTGTAACACTAGGTCAAGTCAAACTAAATAACACACTAAATAAAAGTCTGTTTTCAGGGTATTTTCCTGGAAAATAATAACAAAATACAGGTACAAAAAATGGCAGCGTAGCGATGACCAAAGACAATGTTATTTTTCAGAGAAAAAGTGAGGCCGGTAATGGTTGGGGAAAATTGTTGCCTCCACTCTATTTTCCACAGCGCCTAGCGAGTCAACACATGGGCTTGTTCCAAACAAATGAAGCAGATTTCTGGGTAAAAACCAGGGTCACTCAACAAAGGTTATGGCTAATTGGGACTATTTATCACCACACTCCAGCCAACAGTGACAAGTACATGCTTTTCCTTGTTTCTCATTACCACTATCAGTAATGAGAGCAGAACGTATCTGTGAATTTACATATAAGGAAAGGAAAGCCTGTGAAGAAGGGAAAAGGTTCAGTTCCCTGGATCCAGTAAATAACAGACACTGGGTTGTGATAGCGTTGAAATTTATATATTGTTTAAATAAGTATTAAACAGTTATAACCCATTTCTGGAAATTATGTTATTTTCATTTCGTCTATAATGATCCACCTACATCAATGTACATGATTTATGATGCGAGGATTTAGGCTATAACACAAGCTCATGCATATTGATTTTGATTAAAACCATTGGTTATCTTTACGTACTAATACATCCATTATAGATATCCATGTGGCCACATTTCACGGGCAATTCATTTTAGTAGTAATAGTAGCTCAGGGGATCTTCCTCATCCACCTTCAAACTGAATGCATTAGGTTCACTTTTATACTCTCTAGAAAATAATGACTTCACCAATGTGTTACCTTGGTAACAAATTATCCCCATTGATCGCTGATGTCTGGAGATGAAATCAAAACAGAAGCCTGTGTTTTAACGTCGTTGTTCACTGAAAACATCTCCACATGGATATATGGATTTAGAGCAGAAATCGCTGTACAGTCTTTTTATTATACACCCTATTTTTATTTACAAAGTGTAACTGGTGCCACGTCTGATTTAATCACCCAACATTATCTGAACTAATTATGATTTCTCAGACGCATGCTGTCGCCAAAGGGACCTTGGAATAGAATTATCTTCCGACGGTTATTTGTCCCCCAGCTATTGGTATTCAGGGTGCAGTCCCATCCTCCCCTCACCATGTCTGACAAGTCTTATCTTCAGTAGTCGTCCACAGGTGTTCTCTGACAGTGGAGTGTGATCAAAATGCTGTGCAGGGCCTGGGCCAGCCAAATGCTGTTTACTCAGAGAGATTACAGGTTACCCGTCGGTCTCTGAAAGTAAAGCATCCCACATACCCCTACCAACGCTTTGATGTGACATATGGACAGGAGTGGTAAGCCCGTTTTTAAGCAGTAGGCTGACAGAGTTGCATTGGCAGCTAGCTAGCATCACATTCACCACTGCTACTCTCGCTACTCTCGCTCTCGCTCTCTCTCTCTCTCTCTCTCTCTCTCTCTCTCTCTCTCTCTCTCTCTCTCTCTCTCTCTCTCTCTCTCTCTCTATTTGACTCTGGCTGGGTTTGACAGCCTTGTGTAATCTCTGCAGTGGCAGTAGCAGTATAAACAAATAAAGAACAGTCCAGCGGACTTCAGAGGACGACGTTATTGACCAGGAAGGAATTATATCAGGATCAAAGTCAGCTGCTAATAATGCTAACCCTAACAAAAGCCTGACTGATAGCCCATATCAGGCTCCTCCACAGTTTGGGATTTTGTTTGTATTGCCTTTCCACTGAAGTTAACAATATAATATGGCACATAATGTGTTGAATTGAACATTTTGTTAGACGGTAACCATTTTAAGAGCTGTTGCAATTTAAAATGATGGAAAGTCTCTGGGTGTCATTCATCTCTGCTGTTGTTTGGTTCTGGGTGAATGCTTAAGCCTTGTGCTCTGATTTGTATTTTCAGACGTTTGTGCAGCAGTACTGCAGGGTACTTTTCTATGACAACACAGTCAGATCACAACATAGCTTTGGGGCGTGGTAAACTAATCTGTTTTGTTCCTGTTTTGGTCAATGAAATAGAAGCATGTCTATTTCTAAACCTCTTGGTTGCACTCCATTCGTCAGGCTTTCAAATGCGAGCTGAAATCGCAAATTTGATCCAGTGGCCAGCTGTTACCAGCGTGTGTAAAGGACTCACACAAATAGAAAGAACAGCACTTAGCATGACACCTCAGAATTACAGGAAGACATGGAAATATTCAGCTTCTCAGGTCAGTGTCTCTTTTTTTTTTGTATTAATAGTTTACGCTTATGGGCCCTGGTCAAAAGTAGTACACTAAATAGGGAATAGGGTGCCATTTGGGAAGCAGACCATGAGTCTGAAGGGTAGACAAAGCTTGAGGGACACCAGAGGATGGCAACTCCATCATTGTCACATGTCATTACTGTAACCTATGTTCCACAGGAGTCAGGACCACTCCATTCTCACATGTCAACGCTGTCATCATGTCAGTGCTGTTACCTTAACCAGGGAGGGAGACACTTATGCTTTATCATTATGGCCTCTCAGTTTTGACATCAACCGACAAGTCTACTCGGAGGACACAGCTTGTTATGATGGCCTGAATATACAGTAGTAGAACTAGATAGTATGTGCTTAGAAGCTTATAGTCCAGAGGGTACTGGTGCATCAAGCTGCCTCACGCTACAGAAACAGGAGATGGGCCGTTCTAGTCACTTACATGTGGTTATAAGAAATGTTGGTTCCACGTGCTAAGGTTTGTTTCTTCATTTTTGTAATTTTAAATCAATCGTCATCCTTTCGCTGTTAGTCACCACCAGATACTGAATTGGTGATAATTTGTTCCAATGAAGGGAGTTATGGCCAGCAATGTGGTGTAAAATACTCTCTGATGTGCACAGTCTTTCTCTCTGAGACTAGTGCCGCACACAGAGAGTTAGGGGAAGATGAACAAACGTTTTTGTAAAAAAATATATTCTAATTTAAGGTCCAATGCAGCTAATTTCTGGGTAAAAATGAAGTACCTTACTGTGATTGTTTTCAAATAAAATGGGGAAAAAAAAGAAACAGAAATAGCTTCTTAGCAATGAGCCATTTCTCAAGCAAGAATTTTGCTAGGACTGTCTGGGAGTGGTCTGAGTTGGGAGGGGAAAAGTGAAAACTAGCTGTTATTGGCAGAGACATTTGCAATTTTCTTTTGTTATTGGTCTATAAACAAATGTACCGCTGGTGATGTCACCAGGCAGGCCAAAACTCTATCTCACCAAAACAGGCAAAAATTTCAGACAGTCTTTTCAAACAGCTTTTACATTAAAAAGGGCATTATCATAATTTTCAAAATGTCACAGTATTATTCCAACCTCATAGTTTGGAACTATATATAAAACATGTTTTTGACTGCTCTGCTTGAACAACACGTGTGCGTTGATAGCAGCCAAGTCAAGCATGTTGCAGAACACAGCAGCAGGCTAGTGGCTGGTGCGTCCTTTCACAGAGTACAGCCGTGCCATCTGATCCAAAACATCCACACCAACCTATGGAACAGAATAGAGTAGAAAAACATTAGGATTATTTTATCATATGAAAAACAACACCTGTTATACAGAAGAGCATAATGCATTGCATACGTTTATCAATATATGGCGATGCATATTATGTAATATTGACATACCTTTGGTTGTAAAGCATTACAGTATCCGGTCTTCTCTTTATTGTGTCCCCGTTGATGGCAACTGCCGGATGCATGGTGCTCATGACAGAAACGTTCTTTCTTGCCTCGTGCATTGGTATACGGTGAGTGATGTCTAGTCATTCTCCAGCACAATTGTGGAGTACAACGGCTGTGCCTGGCGCCTTATTTTGCGCAGAGGGAGGGAGTTTTGTTCATGGGTGCCGACTAGGCAATAACAGTGAAGCTAAGAAATTGTCCACGGTGACATTTCTCCCCTTGCCAACATAAGGTTCAACAAGCCTCATCACCACATACTCCGACACTCGCCCACCCGCTGCCCGATGTCGATCTTTCCTAAACGGTGCCACCCCTTCTCCTGTCTCACGGTTTCATTTGGTGGTGGCGCGAGCACTTGCTCAGTACACACCGTAATGGCTTTTTTTGCGGTTAGGGCTCGGAGGTGTAGGTTCAGGCTGAGGCTCAGGCTCAGAAGAATAATCAGAAGAGATGTCATAATTAATTTCTTCCCCACCATCTGAGTCGGTTTTCATTCAGATCTTGTAGCAGCGCTAACGAAGCATGTGCATCCAGTAGTATTGGTCTGCTTGCCATTGTAAACTATGCACGCTCTCACTGTGTAGGCCTACTACAAGTAGCCCAGAGTATACTGATACAATTGCTTGGATTTGGTGGACTGATACAGGTTCATACCATTTTAAGATTCTAATTAGAATATGGCCTAACCTGTTCTTCATTTACAATGGGTGATTACATAATAATGCATTATCCGTTCACCCTTGCTCATCAACTCACCCATTCTCCCCCATTTTCTCCCATCATACTTTACTTCATTTATTTCTTCTGTTGTTATACTGTATGTGAAATGTTTTTTTAAATTGTTTTTTTTGTTTGTTTTTTACATTGGATAAAAGTAGAGACTCTGAGCTAGAAAATTGTATATTATACACTGCATTTGAGGAACAATGGGAAAGTAATTCTGCTTTGAAAGTTGATAAACTTATAAACCCACTTTTAAGAAAATGGCCCTTGAATGTTTTGGTACTACTATTGGAGAGCTCTTCTTTGTTTGCACCCATTCAGCATTGTTCAAACCCTCTTAAGCCTTAGCCCCACCCTTCTCTTTAAGGATTTACATGTGAGGCCGTGTGCTAAACAGAGTGAGTAAGGTAGTGTAGTAAACAACCAAAGATTTCAAGACTAAAATACACTTTATCTAGGCCTAGATCCTAATCTGACTTTGGTGCAGGTCATGTTGTTCTGTTCTTCACATTACTGTCTCTGGTAAATTCACACTATATCAAATAAAATCAAACTTTATTTGTCATATGCACAGGATGCAGAAGGTGTAAATAGTACAGTGAAATGGTTACTTGCATATTTGCAAAGTAGCAATATCAAAATTAGAATACTGTCCTGATAAATATTGTATCATTATTAGATGATTCTTACCCAGACACACTTCTAAATTGATGGGTCATGTGGAAGAAATGCTATAACCACCCCCAGCCACATCTAGCTAATTGGATGGGTCACTACTGTCTAGACATGTACACATGTTTATGAAATATAATAGATGACTGTAATCACCCCCAGACACACCTGGCTAACTTGTTGGGTTATGTAGAAAGTGTCAGAGTTCCAGAGTTAGAATTCCGAGTAGTTTTTTTTTTTTTTTTCTTTTTTTTTTTATTGTTTATTTTCTTTTATTTTTTTTTTTTTTTTTTTGCACTCCAGATATCTTGTATTTCTATACTTTTTCATTCTGCCGCTCTATGTATCATGTACCGTGTATCTGTCTTTTGTGTACTTTCGTTGTGGCATATTGCACCTGCCCTGTGTTTTGTTGTAGCTGCTTGACAATGAAATTTCCCCCCCGGGGGATCAATAAAGTACCTATCTATCTATCTATCTATCTATCTATCTATCTATCTATCTATCTATCTATCTATCTATCTATCTATCTATCTATCTATCTATCTATCTATCTATCTATCTATCTATCTATCTATCTATCTATCTATCTATCTATCTATCTATCTATCTATTTAAAACAAATTTTCCCAGTCGGAGTTCCCAGTTGTCTTGAATTCACTGAAGTCGGAAGTCAGAGATTTCCGATTTCCCAGTTCCCAGTTGTTTTGAATGCGGTAATAATGCAAACCCATACTACTAGCAATACAAACTGATTTTCACAATGATGAAAGGGAGCCATGAGTGAAAAGTGTAGGAAGCTCTGGTGTAATGTACACTCTTAGAAAAAAGGGTTCCAAAAGGGTTCTTCAGCTGTCCCCATAGGAGAACCCTTTTTAGTTTCAGCTAGAACCCTTTTTGGTTCCATGTTGAACTATTTCTGGTTCCATGTAGAACCCTCTGGGGAAAGGATTCTACATGGTACCCAATAGGGTTCTACATGGAACCAAAAAGGTTATACCTGCAACCAAAAAGGGTTCTTCAAAGGGTAATCCTATGGGGAACAGTTGGAGAACCCTTTTAGGTTCTAGATAGCGCCCTTTTTTCTAAGAATGTAGAGTGGTGTGCGAGTGCATGTGCTAATGCATTTACTCTTGGAATGAAGGGTATATCTGTATTTTTTAAAAACACACAAAAGGATATAGAAAGAAGGTCGGGAAATACTTAATTTAATTTAGAAGCAGGACAAATGCATGGATATTTAGCTGGGGTCCGAGAGCTCACAACTGAATCAGTTCTCTGATGAAGTGTTGCTTTCTAATGTGATTCCAGAGGAGTTGGAGGTTTGCTGGCTGAGGATATTGAGGATGCACCCTTGTATAGAAATGCATTATGGAGACTTTCTCAATCGAACAAAACCACCCCGTTCTTGATTATTGACCAAATGGTTCATTCATATACCATTCTACCATTCAGCAACTTTTGCAACCTACTGCAATTGCGACAGTAGCGAATGACGGTAAACCCTGGGGGAATAAAAAAAAACTAAAAAACAACAACACAGTGGGGGAGAGAAAGTGTCAGGAAGTGAATCTGCTTACATGCCTGGTGCAGGTTGATAGTGCAGTACGATAACAGAGAGAGGGGCTGCCAGCTCTCCTAAAGCATGAATTCAGCTGAGTAGGGAGTGGTTGAGGAGATTGCAACCTACTCAAATGTTCACTGCAAGTCGTTCACTGAGAGTACAGAGCGTACGGCGTAATGACATTAGGGCCAGATTAAGTTATGCTGAGTTGTGTTTGCAGGGACATTTGATGTGATGGCTTTCTGACACATCACAAGAATGTATCCTTTCTGGTGTTTTATTCTTTCTTATCCGTATTCAGTATTATTCACTGAGGGGCAGAGAGTGCTAGATGAGAGTGAGACACTGTTTATACCAGAGAGGTGAGGTGGCAGGGTGTGTAATAAGTGAGGGGCAGAGAGTGCTAGATGAGAGTGAGACACTGTTTATACCAGAGAGGTGAGGTGGCAGGGTGTGTAATAAGTGAGGGGCAGAGAGTGCTAGATGAGAGTGAGACACTGTTTCTACCAGAGAGGTGAGGTGGCAGGGTGTGTAAAATTGTGAGGGGCAGAGAGTGCTAGATGAGAGTGAGACACTGTTCATACCAGAGAGGTGAGGAATAGCAGGGTGTATTCTCTGTGTGCCAAGGAGAGTTTATGAGGACCAACATAATCTGATCTCCAAATGATAACATAACAGCCACGTTAGAGACGTGTTCCAAAAAGGAATACAGAGGCTGCAACAGCAGCGGCTAAAGTCACTTATTAAAGTGGGTTCCAGGGCCTCCTAAGTCATTACCAGTCTGCCTGCCAACACACTTGTTAAAGAGTCAGACACCGTAAGACCTTGTCCTTGTGAATCGCTAAGAGCAAAACGTGTTCGTGTTTCCTTGCTGGCGTAACTTCTGAAGAGGACTTCCTCTCATAGTAGTTAGTGGTTCAAAGAGGCAAGGTCTTGATTACTGGCAGAGTGGTATACTCATTCATTTGGAAGGAGATTTCAATTATTTAGGGTCCCTAAAATTATTCTCTCATTACTCATTTGGAGAGCATGTCCAAATTTCACTATGAGAATTCACAGCTATAAGTTTCTCAGCAACCATGGACAATTAAAGGCCAAAAGTTCCTTCCTTGCATGTCCTTGCATGTCCAAGCACGGCCCCAGCAGCTCTTGCATGTCCAGGTGGAGAGGTTTTTATTCACACGTCATATGATGTGTTCCCTCACTGCCATCGGCCTTATTGGCTCATGATCACTAGTGAATGGCAGCAAACTGTGCATCCAATCCTGACCTGGCATAACACCAGAGTGAAAAAGAGAGAGCATGCCTGGGTCTCAAATGGCACCTTATTCCCTACACAGTGCGCTACTTTTGACCAGTGGGCCTGATCAAAAGTAGTGCACTATAAAGTGAATAGTGTGCCATTTTGGGACGCAACAACATCACATTTCTATGGTGAAACAACGTGCTCGGTCTGACTGCACAAGGTCTCCTCCAAGGCCCATGGCCAGTATCATAATGATCCTGAAAATGATGGGCTCATTTTCAGCCCGTTTTAACCAAATATGGTCGGACTAGGAAACAGTGGGACGCAGAGAGAGCTTAGGTGATTTGTGAAGCGACCATCAACGACAATGCAGGGAAAATTAGGTTTTATGACCGGACATCTAGAGGATCGCTGGCTGTTATTACATAGCCTGTTCCACGCCTACAGATCCGACGTTAAATTACCACTGAAGCTACACAAGTCATACACAAAACAGAAACACACTTGATGTTTTCTGTACATGTAACAATTGCGAGCAAATCCTTGAGGCTTTTCTACTATTGTCCAAAGATAGACAGAACAACAACAGCTACAAACACATATGTCCTTTCTGAAATATGTTTTTCTTAGTCCCGGAAATCCCCAACATAGAACAAACAAACAAACATCCTTGCTTGCCACGATACATTAGCTATTCGTTCCCATTTGCATGGACGAGTCGCAGAGTGTGCCAGGACCCACTCTCTGTGCAATGCTAATGAATTCCTGCAGTGCAGGGATAACACCAGTGTGCCCTTCCTTTGAGAGAGGGCCAACACTAATATGAACAACACATTTGCAATGTAAAACATGATCAACTATAGTGCACTGGAAGAGCTAGACGAAGAAAAGTGAAGAGCAACATTCATGCGAGCCACACAACACAACCTAAACACACACACACACACACACACACACACACACACACACACACACACACACACACACACACACACACACAAACTGTTTTTCTGAGACGACTGGTTGATGTCTTACTCTCTAATGGGATAACGGGATTACAAAGTGAAACGTGTGTCTGTGTCTGTGTCTGTGTGTGTGTCTGTGTGTGTGTGTGTGTGTGTGTGTGTGTGTGTGTGTGTGTGTGTGTGTGTGTGTGTGTGTGTGTGTGTGTGTGTCGATATGGTGAAGTGGATTGGCAGTGGACTGACACAGTAAGATATTAAGGCAATCCTTCTGTTGACTCCTCTCAACTACCAGTTGTGAGTAAACTGTATGTCAAAAATTCCCCACAAATTATGCTATTTGATCTGCTTTAGGCCAACTTTATAGTCTGCTATTTACCAAATAGGACATTTGAAAGGCACAACCACATAGGACATTATAGTACAGTTTAAAACATGCTTCACCTCTTCAGAGGAGTCCTCCTCACTCACAACATACTGGCATGTGAGGAGAGTACTTGGATTTGATACTACAGATGGAATGATTGAATAATTAATAACTCCTTATTTAAAAACATGGAATCCAATCCCATGCTACTATTTCTCTCTATAGTACCTCATAGATGTATAACAATATAGTCTGTCTCTGTCACCATCATCTCTAAGGGTGCGTCACCAATGACACCCTATTCCCTATATAGTGCACTACTTTTGACCAGAGCCCTGCCATAAGTAGTAGTGAACTATATAGTGAATAGGGTGCCATTTGAGACGTAACCCTACAGTATAATTGACTGCAGTGGACTGAAAGCTCTGTCGAAGAAGATAAGGTCAGCTGGAAAATACCATTTTCGTGCGCAGCAAGGCAGTAACAGAAAGGGCAGTTGTCTTTGAGATTGCAGACAGATGGACAGACAGACACACACACACACACACACACACACAAAGACGGGGCATTACTGTATGTGTTTAGGATGGGAGTGCTACCTCCTGTGTTGAGGGAAAGAGATGCTATTAGTGTGTACCACCATCATATTTGGCATGACCTCAAACAACGCTCTCCATTTGACCAAATCATAACAATCATTCATTCAGCTGAGACTTTCCTCCCTCCCTCTTTCTCTCGCTCTCTCTGACTCTCTCTCTCGCTGACTCTCTCTCTCTCGCTGACTCTCTCTCTCTCTGACTCTCTCTCTCTCTCTGACTCTCTCTCTCTCGCTGACTCTCTCTCTCTCAATTACTCTCTCTCGCTGACTCTCTCTCTCGCTGACTCTCTCTCGCTGACTCTCTCTCTCGCTGACTCTCTCTCTCTCTGACTCTCTCTCTCTCGCTGACTCTCTCTCTCGCTGACTCTCCATCTCCTTCCCAACTCTCTCCATCTCCTTCCCTCCTCTCTCTCTCTCTCTGCCCATCTCCTTCTCTCCCCTTGCTCTCTCTCTCTCCCTCAATCTCCCTCCCTCTCGCCTCTCTCTCTC
Organism: Thymallus thymallus; assembly: GCA_023634145.1. NCBI lineage: Eukaryota > Metazoa > Chordata > Actinopteri > Salmoniformes > Salmonidae > Thymallus > Thymallus thymallus. The sequence continues at coordinate 7,683,482 of CM042419.1, forward strand.
TCCATCTCCTGTGTCTCTTTTCATTTTATTAATATAAGATTAGATAGCCTATAAGATGTCCATGCTTTTCAATAGTCACTTGAGAGTAAAAAATTTAAAGGGTTTTTAGACCTTTCTGTACTGTCGAATCTCCTCCTCACCCCTCATTCCACGGTGCATAGTTTCATATCTCCTCCTCACCCCTCATAGCACTGTGCATAGCTTCATATCTCCTCCTCACCCCTCATACCACGGTGCATAGCTTCATATCTCCTCCTCACCCCTAAAACCACGGTGCATAGCTTCATATCTCCTCCTCACCCCTCATACCACTGTGCATAGCTTCATATCTCCTCCTCACCCCTAAAACCACGGTGCATAGCTTCATATCTCCTCCTCACCCCTCATACCACGGTGCATAGCTTCATATCTCCTCCTCACCCCTCATACCACGGTGCATAGCTTCATATCTCCTCCTCACCCCTCATACCACGGTGCATAGCTTCATATCTCCTCCTCACCCCTCATACCACGGTGCATAGCTTCATATCTCCTCCTCACCCCTCATACCACGGTGCATAGTTTCATATCTCCTCCTCACCCCTCATACCACGGTGCATAGATTTATATCTCCTCCTCACCCCTCATACCACGGTGCATAGCTTCATATCTCTTGCTCACCCCTCATACAACGGTGCATAGCTTCATATCTCTTGCTCACCCCTCATATCACAGTACATAGCTTCATATCTCTTGCTCACCCCTCATACCACAGTACATAGCTTCATATGTCCTCCTCACCCCTCATACCACGGTGCATAGCTTCATATCTCTTGCTCACCCCTCATACCACGGTGCATAGCTTCATATCTCTTGCTCACCCCTCATACCACAGTACATAGCTTCATATCTCAGCCTTTTGTGATCTGTTCTATTCTCTACAGTAGGAATGCAGCTGCCCCACACTACACTACATACACACTACATACACACACACACACACACACACACACACACACACACACACACACACACACACACACACACACACACACACACACACACACACACACACACACTACACACACACACTACATACACACACTACACAAACACACTACACACACACACACTACATACACACACACTAGGCTGTCAGGACCGTTTAATTACCTTATTAGTGCAGATGGGGCTTCTGTGTTGTGTTAGGCAAGCAGCATCAATATGCACCGCCTGGCGTTTCCATTCAGGGCTATGGTAGAGTTCCTTAGTTATCTGTCTAGGGATTCAGTGGTGGATCCCTAGACAGGATTCAGTGGTGACACTATAAACACACACAGACATACACTCACTCATGTCCTGAGATCCAGTGGACATCTGCGCCAAACCAAGTGTAAAAGATGTCACGCCATGCAAAAAGTTTTTTTGCTGGTACAAGTCAGAACACTTCAGGCTGAGGAGTAAGTTTCACATATCCCCATGTGCTACTTTCCCACCTCCAACTTACTCAACAGCAATCCCAGCATGCAACTGTAGATCCGAGTCACCAGTGTAAAGGACGTCACACTGCTTGCTTGACGAGTACCACGTCCTCCTTGATTCGGCCCATACCTGGGGCGAACTCTGGACCTCTGCCTTGCTAGCACGTGACCACCCTCCTGAAGCGTCTCACCAGTCGGCGCTGGTAAGTGACAAGTGTGGACACTTCAGGCTGGGGAGTAAATGTCACACATTCCCATGTGCTACATAAACATAATGATGTTGCACGGGCTACTTTGATTTGCTCTTAAAAGGTGACTGCAGGTCACCGATAGTAAGATGGCTAAAGAGAGCATAGCAAAAGCTACAAGGAATAACAATAAGTAATTTTCAATTCATTTACAATTCCCCCCTTCCGCCACCAATGTACAGATGTGGGATCTTAATTTGACCAGTTTCTTACAGCAACAACAGTAAATGTAAATTATTATGTGAATTATAACGAATGGACATTTTGTTGGGGGTAGATATATTTTTTGTTTGAAATGTTAAAGAGGAAATTGCAAACTTGAGAAGCTTTTTTCAACCTTTTTTAAACCTTGAATACACTACAAGTGAATTTCCTTCAACAACCGGGTGATCAAATTAAGATCCTACCAGCCATTTTGTGCCGGAACACTCACTATATTTTATGTTCATGAAGAATATAAAAAGAGAAAAAGACCTAAAGCTATACGGGTATTATCTCCACATTGTGCAACTGGGTGATACATAATAGCCATTGTGTGCCAGAACACTGCTGCATCTGTCAGTGAGAGGTAAGTACCGAGATATAGCAACCTAACAACCTCTGTCTTGTGTGTGTGTGTGTGTGTTCGTGCGTGGCGTGGCGTGTGTGTTTGTAATGTGTCTTGGGTATGGAGTGTACAGTTAGTTGCACTCTAATGAGGCATGGTGGGAGTGTGACGGGCTTGTAATGGTCTGTGACGCTCTCTCCACCACTCAGCATCACCAGCACACACTTCACGACATTCATAATGGGAATTTTGGGGCGAGCCAAAGCACAGACAACACAGCGTGAAGAATACTACCATGGAAGGAATACCTACATTTGTTTAACGCATAGAAGATACTGTTAAGTTTTTTTTTTCTCTCTCTCTCTCTCTCTTTCAAGTAAACAGCAGTTCATTCAACAGGGTGTGCTTTTTCCCCGTCCAAATGTTACCATATATAATGTTGACGTATTGTGTGAACAGATGATAGCAGGTGTGATGTGAAACATAGGTGTGAGTCACAACCATTTCATGCCATTCCATTCCTTGCTGTTAATTGTAACATTGTGACACACGTGTTAACCATCATCACCATCAAAGCTTTGACATGCTAATTACACAACATGGCCAAAAGGGTTCTTTTTCTATGGATATCTCAAAGAGAAGGTATAAGATTATGTAGTAACATGACAAGGTTTAATCTATGGGTAACATATGCCAGCCACCTCAGTGTCCCTTGGCGTGTTTTGTTTAATCCGTTAACACACATGTATTGTTATTTGATTGTATGATTAATCTTTATTTTCCCAGATGAAGTTTGTACACACACAAACACACACTGTACAAAAAAGCCGTACATACAGTACAGTAGTGTCAGGCCCCTGTCTTTAGCCGTTGAGGGGAGCACGTGACAGTGTCTCTTGATGTGGCGCAAGCTGCAATAGCACCCTGGTGTGATGCCGCCACACAGCCGTAATGGCGGTAGACACAGTTAGATCCATGGCACACTGCCACCCCAAGAGATTACAGGAAGGCGGCGCGGGGTGGAAACCGGTGATTTCTGGGGGTGCCTTGAACTAGCTGTTATATAGTTTACATTCTGATGGGGTCAACAATGTAGGGAGGGAGTTGGCTTGTAGGATTCATATACTGTACCACACATATACTGTAGGTGGATAAGAGGGGAAAATACATACAATTCATACACATGCAGCCATAAATTACATTTTGAGTATAGTAACTCAAACCCATAAACAAACCACCACTTACGATTTGCCAGAAAACTGTTATTCCTTTAGCTACCCAATAAGAATCCCTCACCCCACCCCAAAAACTAATTGCCAGGATTCTCTACACCTACGCCTCACCACTTCCTACTGATAAACAGACATTTATGCACAGCTTCACTCTATGCCTTTCAGAATGTCAAAACTCTCTCTCAGAATACTCTCTCTCTCTCTCTCTCTCTCTCTCTCTCTCTCTCTCTCTCTCTCTCTCTCTCTCTCTCTCTCTCTCTCTCTCTCTTTGTCTCTCGTCTCTCTCTCTCTCTATCTCTCTCTCACTCTCTTTGTCTCTCTCTGTCTCTCTCTCTCTGTCTCTCGCTCTCTGTCTCTCGCTCTCTCACTCTCTCACTCTCTCACTCTCTCTCTCTCTTTCTCTCTTTCTCTCTTTCTCTCTTTCTCTCTTTCTCTCTCTCTCTAAAAACAGGCTTCCCACTGCCTTCTCCATCACATCACATTGGATACTTCCCAAATAGCTCTATATAGAGAATAGAGTGCCATTTGGGACGGCTCTGGTCAAAAGTAGTGCACCATATAGAGAATAGGGTGCCATTCAGGAAGTATGAGCCCTGGTCAAACTCAGTGCACTACAGGAAATAGGGAATTGAGACACAACCATCTACTGACAGGGCTGTTCTTAACCTGTAGGAAATCTCAAATGAAAGCTTTCTGCTCCACATTTCTTTAAAAATGTATTTGAGCAAGACTCGTTTTTGTACCCCAAAGTTGGCCGTGCACATTATAATTTTTTTACATTTAGCAGACTTACAGGAGCAATTAGGTTTAAGTGCTTTGCTCACGGGCACATTGACAGATTTTTCACCTAGTCGTCTCGTGGATTCAAACAACAGACTTTTCGGTTACTGGCTCATTGCTCATAACCGCTAGGCTACTTGCCACCCACACTCATGAGCACTACTACATGCTACATACAAACGGCAAAAAATAAATAAATAAAGTTGTCATACCAGTGCTCTACAGCCTGATCCCAGATCTGATTGTACTCTTCCCTAAGCTACTGCTGTCATTGTCAAACCAAACATGAGTGAAAATGATTTGGCATGACAACACAGGCACTAGATACTCTTGTGTTTGGTTGCTATGTAAAAAAGTGGCAGTGAAATGTGTAACATTTAAAATTTACAGTAGTGTCCATGCTGTGGCACATGGATAGGCTACACTGTGAACATCCAACAACAATGGGGTTAACATTACAAATCTGACACCATCGCAATGGGGTTCAATATGACACCATCACAATGAGGTTCAAATCAACACATTCAGCCCCTCCACTGAACAACATTCTTCTAGAATTGTATGTTTGTCTGCACCTGTTACAACTCCCATGAATCCATAACACTACACCCGCCACCCCTCTCTACTCATCTATAATTCAACCCAGAGTGCATGCACCATTCCTTGACACAGCACCATTAATTAGCCTTTTAGTTCATTAACCGGCTTGCTTTTAGAAGACCATAATGTTTTATTTTTGTTTTAATTACTTTGCGTTTTGGCAGCTTTTTCACTTCTCCTGAATGTATTGAAGGCATTGAAGGTGAGGCAACTCCTGACTATCTTCCAATTAGACGGAGATGTGTTTATTAATTCAAATAGACGAGGAATATAAACAACCATGTCTTTGAAAAACAAGAAAGTCTGTCTCAGTAAATACTTTACTTCTTTTTTGTATTTATATAACATTGATGATCTCGACATGACGATCATCAGTATTTTGACTGGAGTATACTGTAACTAATTTAGCATTGTGTACTTTCACGGTTTTCAAAAAGGGAGAGAAAACACAATGCATCATAAAGTTTGATAGCGCCGAGGGTTTAAAAAATATACTATACATGGGAAGCATTCTAGAACAAAATGTATACCAATGTCACCTAGGTGGCTTCTACACTTTGGGAGTAGATATATATATATATATATATACAGTGGGGAGAACAAGTATTTGATACACTGCCGATTTTGCAGGTTTTCCCACTTACAAAGCATGTAGAAGTCTGTAATTTTTATCATAGGTACTCTTCAACTGTGAGTGACGGAATCTAAAACAAAAATCCAGAAAATCACATTGTATGATTTTTAAGTCATTCATTTGCATTTTATTGCATGACATAAGTATTTGATACATCAGAAAAGCAGAACTTAATATTTGGTACAGAAACCTTTGTTTGCAATTACAGAGATCATACGTTACCTGTAGTTCTTGACCAGGTTTGCACACACTGCAGCAGGGATTTTGGCCCACTCCTCTATACAGACCTTCTCCAGGTCCTTCAGGTTTCGGGGCTGTCGCTGGGCAATACAGACTTTCAGCTCCCTCCAAAGATTTTCTATTGGGTTCAGGTCTGGAGACTGGCTAGGCCACTCCAGGACCTTGAGATGCTTCTTACGGAGCCACTCCTTAGTTGCCCTGGCTGTGTGTTTCGGGTCGTTGTCATGCTGGAAGACCCAGCCACGACCCATCTTCAATGCTCTTACTGAGGGAAGGAGGTTGTTGGCCAAGATCTCGCGATACATGGCCCCATCCATCCTCCCCTCAATACGGTGCAGTCGTCCTGTCCCCTTTGCAGAAAAGCATCCCCAAAAAATGATGTTTCCACCTCCATGCTTCACGGTTGGGATGGTGTTCTTGGGGTTGTACTCATCCTTCTTCTTCCTCCAAACACGGCGAGTGGAGTTTAGACCAAAAAGCTCTATTTTTGTCTCATCAGACCACATGACCTTCTCCCATTCCTCCTCTGGATAATCCAGATGATCATTGGCAAACTTCAGACGGGCCTGGACATGCGCTGGCTTGAGCAGGGGGACCTTGCGTGCGCTGCAGGATTTTAATCCATGACGGCGTAGTGTGTTACTAATGGTTTTCTTTGAGACTGTGGTCCCAGCTCTCTTCAGGTCATTGACCAGGTCCTGCCGTGTAGTTCTGGGCTGATCCCTCACCTTCCTCATGATCATTGATGCCCCACGAGGTGAGATCTTGCATGGTGCCCCAGACCGAGGGAGATTGACCGTCATCTTGAACTTCTTCCATTTTCTAATAATTGCGCCAACAGTTGTTGCCTTCTCACCAAGCTGCTTGCCTATTGTCCTGTAGCCCATCCCAGCCTTGTGCATGTCTACAATTTTATCCCTGATGTCCTTACACAGCTCTCTGGTCTTGGCCATTGTGGAGAGGTTGGAGTCTGTTTGATTGAGTGTGTGGACAGGTGTCTTTTATACAGGTAACGAGTTCAAACAGGTGCAGTTAATACAGGTAATGAGTGGAGAACAGGAGGGCTTCTTAAAGAAAAACTAACAGGTCTGTGAGAGCCGGAATTCTTACTGGTTGGTAGGTGAACAAATACTTATGTCATGCAATAAAATGCAAATTAATTATTAAAAAATCATACTTTTCTGGATTTTTGTTTTAGATTCCTTCACTCACAGTTGAAGTGTACCTATGATAAAAATTACAGACTTCTACATGCTTTGTAAGTAGGAAAACCTGCAAAATCGGCAGCGTATCAAATACTTGTTCTCCCCACTGTATATATGTTGAAGTCTCAGATTGAACTGCAAGTCTTCTCTTTGGAGGTATCATGTTTGAGGTAGATTATGGATTGAGTTATGGTTGTAAACTGGTTAGATTTATGGTAATATTATAGACCTACTATATCTTGTTCCAGATTCAGTGTTAGGAGGTAGATCATGCTAATATTTAACAAGAAGCGATTCATAATATTCACCTCCCTTCACTCAGTAAGGTGATGATGCCAGCCCATGGCTTCTCTACCCAGCATGCTCTCTGATGTGTGTTTTAACTCTCCCCTGCCGGTGACTTTATGTCAAACTCAGCGTATGTGGAGCTCCACCGCCTTACCTCTCTGTCCTACCCGTTAATTGTATCTTAAGTGACATTAAAAGCAAGCACTGAAACTGCTCAGGTGGCTCTTTCTATGGGTGTGTATGAACTGCTTCACAGAGCTGAGGTTTTAATTATTTGTACAGTCATTAAATGTTGATGAACTTCCTTGGCCCTCACAGCAAAACATCTGTGTTTCTGCCTCATGTAATAAACTAAGCTTAGGCTACTGCCCATGTTTGACAAGCTTACCAACTCCCAATGGAGATGGGATGGGATGGGAGAAGGTTTGAATAAGCAAAAATTGAATTAACCCAAAGATAAAGCCAGTTAGAAATATGGTTTAGTCAAAATTTGATTGGAAATCATCTTGGGACACCCAGAACCAAATCTGCTAATGTTAAGGCTGTGACGAGAAACTATACAGGAAACAACGTAGATCGTACCCCGAATAAATGACAACGTACTGCATTTATTTAACAGTTGGACCATCTCTTCATATGTATAGTTAGGTTACGCAGTCTCAGATGCCTTACTACAAGCCTATTGACACCGTAAATTAATCTGTGGCTTTTACCACTTGTAATGTTGTGTGGATGACAGGTGCTTTGTGCATCACCAATAGCCAAGGTTAAGTGGGAGAGAACACAAATGGTTAGGTAAAGTAGTGTGTTGAAAGAAATCACTGGAATGTGGATATCTGACGGCAAACTTGAGGCCCTGTTCATCGTTAATAGCCAAATAAAAACACATAGTTAATAACAAGATCTAGCTTTCTCTTTTCCATCCCTAAACAGACAGAGGAGCCAAGTCAAAGCCTCCTCTCTCCGGCGAGGTGAGGAGAAATCAGGGAGACGGAGAGGTAGATCAAAGCAGCAACCACCAATAGCTTGCTGTTTGAAGCGCGAATACGAAACGGATGCAATTAAAACGAAGCTCAAGTTTTGGCTTTTATAGTTGTTTACACACTAATTTCTGCAGAGCATGTGTTCTTTCAGTTTTTTAACTCTCTTTCTCACTCTCTATCTTTCCTTTTTGATGAGAGCAATGTGCCTCAGATCGTGTATTTATGCGTTGAGGCGAGATGTGGCATCGCTCATTGAGTATGATGTAGAGAAAGATGAAAGAAGCAGACACATCTGGTCAACTGCAAAGTTTCATCTCCCTACGGAGTAGGTCGGTCGACGATGTGTCCATACAGTACATTATGGGTTTTAATTAGATAGATAGTGTGAGCTTCATTTGCGACCAAATTGCTGAGAAATTGTTTGATCCCTGATTTGGCTTGGAAACTTTTTCAGGTACAAATACAACTCCCAATGCCAATCAGAAACCAAATTAAAAGAAGTGCCTGTCTGGATAGTTTGACTGCACGGGGGTTTTAAAACAATCACTCTGGTGGAGTGAGGATTCTCATTTAAAAGCATGAGTCATCATTGTTGCATTGGTGGAATATGAATCGCAGACTGATGTGCGTTCTAAAAAAATCACCTGATGCCATAACTATGCCACCTAGGCTACACTTAAAGTTGTGCATTTTCTCATGTTGTCTTGTACAAGGTAAAATCATCTCACCTTCAACACTTTCTGCTGAGAAGTGCCATTTCACAGGTTGACATTGGACTTTTCATTCAAAGTAACGACCTTGTCTTGCAGTGACACGGTCACACCTGAGGTCACTCTATCAGAGACAAACCATTTGATCATTTAGCCATACGAGCCTTCGGGGGACAGGTTAGGATGGTGGTAACCATCGTTTTCTCCTTTCCATGAGACATAGACAGATAGATGCTGCACACACTGATGCATGGTGTGTGTGTGTGTGTGCCCGTGTGTGTGTGTGTGTGTGTGTGTGTGTGTGTGTGTGTGTGTGTGTGTGTGTGTGTGTGTGTGTGTGTGTGTGTGTGTGTGTGTGTGTGTGTGTGTGTGTGTGTGTGTGTGCGTGTGTGTGTGTTGAAAATGTCAAGCCAGTAAACAGAAGCAAATAGCTAATTAGCTAGCCTTGTCTCTGTGTACCTGACTGAGTCCAACCAATCAATGTTGTCTGACAGAGACATAAGATCTTTGTCCTTCTGCTAGAGCAGTTTATCACTGATCTGCTGGAACTGGGACTGGGGGTTTATTGCATTAGGATGAAACTGGTGCAAATTGAATGTAGCAGCAGAACAATAGCCTCCACTCTGAGGCGAGATTGCTTCTCAACTGTCCCTCATTAGTGGACAGGCAGGCAATAGGATTCTGTTAAGACTTCTGGACTCAATGGAAATGAGTAGAGAGACATTGATCGACTGCAACAACACATTATGGCGCGAAAGCTAAAGGTTACTACAAGCTTCATTCCGTTGATCTACGTGCATACGTAATCGTGGGTGGAGTGGGGGTTTTTAGAACAGTGGAAACCTTTTGGTCACATGATATCCTCACCGGTCCCATACCTGCTCACAAGGGGGTGAAAGCAAAGTTTGTTTGTATTATTATTTTTATTGTGAAATCAAGGATGCGTCACCTTCCCTTGCTAGTAGAAGCTAGCTGGCAGCCTGGCTACCCTTTTTAGCTTCCCACATATCCATGTGAAATAATCAGATTTATTTTTAAAAAATGCAATAAAATTCAAAGTCACTTCTCAATGTTTCAGGTAGTACAAAAGTATATTGAATGCCGGAGCGTATTAGAAGTAGCTGCCCCTATTGTGAAGAAAAACGACACTGCAACACAGCGCTACGCCCCGTACCTTCGGTCTCCGTAGTGTGTGAATTTAACTTAAGACAGTTATCACTGGGCAGTCATCAAGTTGTGCTGATTGGTACTATAGGTAGCTAACAACTGAGAGAAACTAGTGTGGAAACTAGGAACGGCACCAACACACATTATGGCTCGACGGTTATCACTGACTTGACTGGGTCTGCAAATTGCCTTGCTTGTTAGGTAGGTAACTAGAGTATAAATGAGAAGCTACACACAGAAATCAACACATTACTGATCGACAGTTATCACTGGGAGTTGGTAGTTAACTAAACCAAAAACGAGTGTAGACTCTACTATTGAGCACTGGTAAGTTTGTTTACACGTCTGTATATTCAAGAGGAACCATGGGGAGGACATGTCATCAACAAGGTATTGCTTTGAGGAACATTTCTGTTCAAAAAGATCAAATGTTAAGTTGTTTAAGAGTAATATTTTTCAGTTTGAACTGATGATCCAAAGATTAAGAAGGCATTTTACATCAAAGCAAAGTGAGTAATGTTTCTAGATCTTGGAATAAGTAATTGGTTGCATTTGTCTTTGATGTAGGGATTCATAAACCCTTGTGAATGATTTAAGAGATACTCTCGAGATTTAAGGGCCCTGACATGCTATTTTCGATTGCAGGCATTGTTCCGTTGTCAACGTTGGTAGGCAGTAGGCCTATATCACATCGGCACTTGGAATACCAATGGAAATAAACAGAGGAGGGCACAGCAGGAACCTCCTTTGAGTGACGATGATGTTTGACAAGGGGAAGCTTTGTTCACCTTTCACACCTCTTATCTGGAGGCATGATTTTAGTACGAGGTTGAGGAAGTTCTTGGGGAAGGAAAGTGGGGCAGGTAGACTTACAAAGGCCCCCGTCCCTTTCTTTATATAGTACAGAAGCTTTCCAGAATATAGCTCAGGTTACCGACTGTGTGGTACCAGCTGTGCTGCTCTCTCTGTCCTTGGGAGAGTAGGATGAAGAGAGAGAGAGAGATACAGGGTATCTTTTCCATAGATGCAGGCAGACTTTTGGGATACTTGGTCCAGACATGGTGCTTCTGAAATAACAACACAGGAAGAATGAAACGGAATAGTACTAAGTGAATATTTACAGTACTCAAAATATAACCAATGTCCTTGGAATACTATCTGGTATCCAGGGTTGGGTAAGTTATTTTCTAAATGTAATGTAGGCTTCTTCTAACCCATAGCTTTCTACTACATAAAATAACACGATTAAATTATATCTTTACATTAAAAAACAATGTCTATCAGAATTCCAGTCATTCCAATAGTGTGTTATTTATAGCCCTTGATCTTCAAGAATAGGACTTGGAAATATGGAAGTATAGATTAGCCAAATGTTTTTATCTGAGCATGACCCAAAACTCAGGACTCATTAGCAAGCCCTACTCTGTTGTTTATGATTTTGTTGTCATGGAGTACTGATTAGGCTCATTGATTCGAGTTGAAGAAACATTATTGGGTTCAAATACACATTTAGATTTGTGAACAGTCATCCACAACAACCGCAATCTGTAAGATGCAAATAGCTAAATGAGAGAGCAGCAGTGTAATTCACATCAATGCGTTATGTAGATCAATAATAAGTGATATCCGTATAGCAGTCATCCTTACCTCGAAGCGTTTATTCAAGTTGGATAAACTTTGGATGCCGACAGCAGTTGCACCATTGGAAGACATAGCTTGGACTGTAGCCTATTCCTGCTCTTTTCCCATGATCCATCAAACACATTTGGTGTGTCATCATAGTGGTCTCTGACTTGTGGTCAGACACGCTCAGGTGGAACAAATTTAAACTTGCAAATTTTTTCAATGCTGATTTGAATGTCATTGAGAAAACAGAGAAGTGTCAAATATTTTTTTCCGCAAACATATTTTCTGAATGTAAAAGTAATCCTCTAAGTAATCATCTAGTTTTTCAAAAGTATCTGTTATCTGATTACAATATTTTTGCTGGTAACGTAACGGATTACAGTTGCCGTTTTTTTTGTAATCCCCAACCCTGCTGGTAACTGAGTAAGGGTCATCTCTTTCTGTTTGTCTCTCCCTAGTATCGCTGAAGGACAACCATGTGTTTGTCACGTTCAGCTCTCAAGGTTTTCCCATTTAATTCAGACCGAATGATTTGTCAGTAATAAAAACAAATAATAGTTGACTGATGTCTTGAGAGACTTGCGAGATACACATCAGAAACACATCAGAAACACATCAGAAACACATCAGATACACATCAGAAACACATCAGAAACACATCAGATACACATCAGAAACACATCAGATACACATCAGATACACATCAGAAACACATCAGAAACACATCAGAAACACATCCGATACACAGGCGATGGACCAACTCCTTTTTGTTGTGTTCTATGAAGAAGCACAAAAAGGTGATTCCATATCTACTGAGGTAATCTGTATTTTATTAAACCACTGATAGAAAAATGCCCATGGTGGGAGGGACTCAAGCATGCGCTTACACAGTAAACTATTACCCACCAAACCATCTTTCAAATTCACCTATGGCTACTTCCGAAGTGTTATACTACTATTGCTTTCTCACAGAGGCATAGGCTCGCTCAGTTTAGCTGATTGGCTATTATTTTACATTTGTTTTATCAAGGGAGGCCAAATGCTCACTGGCTTCCCTTGCATCCAATGCTACGGGCGGCAACAATGTCATACTCTTTCTGACCAGACAGCCTCAGATAGAGACGCTACACAAACTGGTGAGATACATTCAGCCTCTTGCGAATTGGAGGAACATTATTTTGTAGGTTTTTTAGTTTCTTGGGGAAGCCTGGATTCCCGTAGCATCCATGAATACATGCCACTGCATATACTACTACTACTTTCTCAAAGAGGGACAAGTTCACTACCTCAGGCCAGAGATAAAGAGAGAGGAGCCCCTGTAGTATCCCGCTGAGAGAGGCCAAGTGATAAAGACGCACCTGTATTATCTCCGTGTTAAAATCCCTTGCCTAGTTAGCATGTTAAATGATGGATCGTCTTCCCAGAGCAGAGGAGCCTCCATTTCCCCATTTCTACCTGGAAATCCCAGTGCCCAGGAGTCTGATGATAGATTACTCTGGCCTTATCTCACACCACTGATTATTCCTGTATCATAAAGTTAAGTCTGGGCTCGGCTGGTCTGCGGGTACTAGGCTCCTGTGGGTAAAATAGCTTGATTATGTATGTTATTGGTCATTCGTTATCAGTTTGGATTATTATCTCTTCGTTTACGCAAGTCGCCTTGTTGTGATGCACAAACAAGGGTATTAGAAAGTGAGGAATGAAGTTTACATCAGGGAGGGAAGAATTAGCTAGCTCAATTAACCCTCAGCCTGGAACCCCTAATATGTCTCTGCTGGCAGATATTATCATATTAAACAGACTGTTACATATATGTGGATATATTGTTGCTATTTTCACAATGGGAATTATGGGTGCACCAGCTGGCGTTAGCATAAAGAAGCATGCTTTCTATGAATTAATTAGTTGGAGGTGTGATGAGGGCTTAACCACTCGCTGGCCAATGAAAACCTGCTCCGAAACTAAGCATGCGATTGCTTCAATTTGTTTATTTACGGTGTCTGATCTTCAATTGTTATAAACTCCAATTCCGCAGGAGGGCATGGATGTTTATGCTTAAATAGTAGCATACACTGTATCCCTGTAATATTCCCAGTTATAACAAACATGTACCCTGTCCTGTTGTTTACATTAAAAAAAGTAATTGGCTTCAACATGGAAACATGGAAATATTAGCCCATTGCATTCGCATTTCGAAATGGCATTCGCATGTCCGAGCCATGGATATTTTCTATCAAACGTTCTGAAAGGATTAGCCTACCTCGTTGTTGATAAGGCCATCCAGTGACTTTGACACATGAAACATTGTTGAGGTAAACAAACAAGCAGCGGATTCGGTACTGGACAGCGATCGGAAATCCTGCGATTTTACGGTCAGGTCCAAATGAAGAACGTGGAAGATTCCTTTTTTTAAACAAAACGAGAAACGAAAAAACAATAAATCTGTCTTTTTAACAACTTCATGTTTCTAATCAGGCTTCCTACAGTCACTGACATTTTCCATTCAATGGGCAGCACGCATTAAACTGGACAAAAAATAATGTCCAATATAAAAATAAAAAAAGAGGGGGAATGTTTGTTGACTGTTTTGCTGCTCCCAAAGATTATATTTGTAGTAAAACATTGGTGAAAGGTAGGTATATTGGTAAATATCGGTAACACTTTACTTGACACCCAGCATCATAACACGGTCATAACCATGTCATAATATGTCATAGCAGCTGACATAACGTGTTATAACCTGTTATAATATGGTCATAACACTGTCATGACACATATATTTAGACCTGTTGTGACATATATTGCATTATTTTATGGCTGGTTATGACACCTACATAAGACACAAAACCTACCACACAAGGCAAAACATTCCATTACACCATAGCCTACTTGTCAACAGTATGTTTATGTTACATAACATTTTCTGAAATGTACCATATTAAATGATCATTGTAATTGGGCACAAATTGATAAAGTGACACAGGAAGGTCATAATGCTTCTTGACAGTGTCATAAAGTGCATTTTCTTAGTCCAATTGAAATGACACAGAATGGTCATAATGCTTCATGACAGTGTCATAAAGTATTTTCTGCCATTTTAAATATTGTATGATAAAAAAATAAAACATGACTGTAAATAATGAATTACAACAACAACAATAAAGCACTTAAGAAACAAACGTTCAAATTAAAATAAACTTCTTGGCAGGAAAAAAACACATTTGAATAAATGTGTGTTGACACTCTTATGTAGGTGTCATAACCATCCATAAAATAACGCAATATATGTCACAACAGGTGTAAATATATGGTTCCTGACAGCGTTATGACCATATTATGACAGGTTATGACAAGTTATGTCAGCTGTTATGACATATTATGACATGGTTATGACCATGTCCTAACATATTATGACGCTGGGTATCAAGTAAAGTGTTACCTAAATATCTCCAGGGGCATGGCCTGAAATTAGCACTTTTTATGGACACCCCTGAAATATTTTCACACCCCCACCTCGTTAAACAGGTAAATTCCAAACACTGGTGCAAGGGTTAGAAAAAAGCAGAGCGCCAGCTTTTACGTGTTGAAATTGCAGACGGCAGTGCGTTTGACAATAGCACAGCCTTAACACTAGCTGAAAATAGAGCCCATAATGTCCTCAAAGGCTGAGATTAAGAATCAAGCGATCGCAAGCCACTTCCCAATACTAGATTAACAGCATTATCTGAAACTAAAAGATTGCCAGAGAAGTAATGTGTTTTGTTGAAAATAACAATAAATAGATATACATATAAAATGTTAAATATACAGGTAAAAATATGAAGACATTTTCCAAATTATATTAAGAAACACGCAAATGTTAAATTATTGGTGGTATTATGCATGAAATCATTAGTTTATTTTAATGCAGGGTGACAGTCTTCCCTTCAGCTTTGACTGACATCTGAGGTAATTTGATGACATGCTCCCCTTGGAGAGAACAGTGTGTCTTAATGCCAAAGTTCTGACTCTGATAGCTGAGGGCACTGATATTACAACAAACATGCCACTGAACTGAAGTGGTCGTGTGGTACTCAGATGGCAGAGTAAGAGTATGGTGCTTACAAAGCCAAGGTCGTGGGTTCAATTCCCACATTTATCACAAAAGCCTAAACACACTGACAAATTATGAAAGAAACGTAGGCACTCGCTGTAATGTAAGTAGCTTTGGATAAAAGCATCTGCAAAGTGAAGTATATTGCAGTAAGTGGCAGTAAATATGTCCATATAGGTATTGCGTAATACAAAGAAAATGCTTTTTCACTTTGCGAATAAAGTGCAGAGTTTCTTTATGAGACTTTACTGTAGTTTTCTCTATATTCCAATGCTGTCTCTCACTTTCCTACTTTACATATTTCTGTCAGAGCCTCCATGTTTCTGAGTGAACAATGAGCATTGTGTTGAAACTGGCTGAACAGGGATTTCATGGTGCAGCTAACAGTGGCAGCTCTGGAGTGCTCTCGGACGAGACCTGACTGAAGTCAGTCTGACAGAAGGCCCAGGGCTTGGTATTCTGCTTAACACGGGCTGTATTCAAACCCCTTGACTTTTCCCACATTTTGTCAGGTTACTTTTTGTTAGGTTTTTCCTAATCAACCTACACACACACAATACCCCCTAATGACAAAGCAAAACGGGTTTTTAGACATAAAATGAAATACCAAACTTTTGACTGGTACTGTCTATTTATATATGAGAGAGAGAGAGAGAGAGAGAGAGAGAGAGAGAGAGAGAGAGAGAGAGAGAGAGAGAGAGAGAGAGAGAGAGAGAGAGAGAGAGAGAGAGAGAGAGAGAGAGAGAGAGAGAGAGAGAGACTGCAGGTCCTGCTCAATAATATCACTATCTCAGTCTCTGTGAATATGTCATCCGTTCAGTCAGTGTGAGAGACAGACAGAAATGGAGAGAGAAAGACAGAAAGAGAGAGATGGAGGGAGGAAGAGAGAGAGCGAGAGAGATACATATATATGCAAGGCAACATAACACAGTAAAATAAATCTAACCCATTATTCATGGTGTTTTCTTGGTCTCTAGATACAGAAATACAATTCTACGTGGACTCCAAAATAGTTACTAAACAAACACCGACCCATGATACATTGGTGAGATGAGATATGAAACTTCAGGAATCAATATTCCCCAACTGTGCATGCCATGTAGCAGAGACTGATATCCTGCTGATGTACATGAAATATGCATGCCTTTTCAAAATCCAAAAATATTATTTCTGTGAAACCCATGCATCGTTCATTCCCAGCGCTACCTAATTTCTAGATTAGATCTTAGTAGCTAAGAATGTGCATGCCTTCAGCTAGGATAAAATCTATGTTTCTAGCCCGAGATCAGTAACCTAGGCTAGAAACAAGCAAATATGAAAAGTGTAATGCATATAATTTAATCATATCACCCTATGCCTTTCAGAAGCTTTCAAAGAGGAACACATCTGTTCCCAACTTGTCATGCAACATTTGTTGAGGAATATATGTTGTGATTAAATGTTCAATGTATTCCTGGATTTAAAGGGCTGGTTTTAAAAGTATAATCAAAAGCTACATTTAAATCGATGCCTGTTAATGTTTTGTTTTTCCCAGGGGAGCCTATCCAAATATAGATTAAAAGATTGTATAAAACCCTCATGCTATCTGTTTGTGCAACAGAGATAATGATGCATGCTTTATGGAGTGCAAAGCCAGTCAGTCCAATTAACAGCTTTGACGCAGATGGACTACAAAACATTACATAAAAGCATCATCCATTCACTGTATAACCTCAAGACATTCACTGAATGTATATTATCTGTCTCTCTCTTCTACACACACACACACACACACACAGACACACATACATGCGCTCATCGAACATCTCATTCCAAAGTCATGGGCATTAATATGGAGTTGGTCCCCCCTTTGCTGCTGTAAGAGTCTCCACTGTTCTGGGAAGGCACGTTCCACTAGATGTTGGAACACTAAGAGCATTAGTGAGGACAGGCACTGATGTTGGGCGAATAGGCCTGGCTCGCAGTCTGCGTTCCAATTCATCCCAAAGGTGTTCGATGGGGTTGAGGTCAGGGCTCTGTGCAGGCAAGTCAAGTTCTTCCACATCGATCTCGACAAACCTTTTCTGTATGGACCTCGCTTTGTGCACGGGGGCATTGTCATGCTGAAACAGGAAAGGGCCTTCCCCAACTGTTGCCACCAAGTTGGAAGCACAGAATCATCTAGAATGTCATTGTATGTTGTAGCGTTAAGATTTCCCTTCACTGGAACTAAGGGGCCTAGTCCAAACCATGAAAAACAGCCCCAGACCATTACTCATACTCCACCAAACTTTACAGTTGGCACTATTAGGGCTCCCGAGTGGCACAGCCAGGCTGTATCACAACCGGCCGTGATTGGGAGTCCCATAGGGCGGCGCACAATTGGCCCAGTGTCGTCCGTTTTTGGCCAGTGTAGGCCGTCATTGTAAATAAGAATTTGTTCTTAAATGACTTGACTAGTTAAATAAAGGTACAAAAATAAATAAATGATGCAGGTAGCGTTCTCCTGGCTTCCGTCAGACTGCCAGACGGTGTGAAGCATGATTCATCACTCCAAAGAAAGTGTTTCCAGAGTCCAATGGCGGCAAGCTTTACACCACTACAGCCGACGCTTGGCATTGCGCATGGTGATCTTAGGCTTGTGTGAGGCTTCTCGGCCACGGAAACCCATTTTATGAATCTCCCGATGAACAGTCATTGTGATGACATTGCTTCAAGAGGTAGTTTGGAACTCAGTAGTGAGTGTTGCAACCGAGGACAGTCCCGTTCTGTGAGCTTGTGTGGCCTACCACTTTGCAGCTGAGCCATTGTTGCTCCTAGACGTTTCCACTTCACAATAACAGCACTTACAGTTGACCGGGGCGGCTCTAGCAGGGCAGGAATTTGACAAACTGACTTGTTGGAAAAGTGGCATCCTATGACTGTGCCACTTTGAAAGTCACTGAGCTCTTCAGTAAGGCCATTCTACTTTAATATTTGTCTATGGAGATTGCATGGCTCTGTACTCGATTTTATACATCTGTCAGCGACAGCCAAATCCACTAATTTGAAAGGGTGTCCACATACTTTTGTGTATATATAGTGTATCACTTTACTTGCAGGCTGCATTACAGGATGCACTTTACTTGCAGCCTGTTAGGCTTCCACTGTTGTCAAGTTGCTCTCTTCTAATGAAGATGAATAAACCCTAAATCACAGCGATAAAGAGTGAGAGAGAGTGAGGGAGAGAGACAGTGTAAGAGAGAGAGAGAGATGAGAGAGAGAGATAGAGAGAGACAGAGAGAGATAGAGATGGAGAGAGAGATGGAGAGAGAGAGAGAGATGGAGAGAGAGATGGAGAGAGAGAGAGAGACAGACAGACAGAGACAGAGAGAGAGAGAGAGAGACAGAGAGAGAGACAGAGAGAGAGAGACAGACAGACAGACAGACAGACAGACAGACAGACAGACAGACAGACAGACAGACAGAGAGAGAGAGAGAGAGAGAGAGAGAGAGAGAGAGAGAGAGAGAGAGAGAGAGAGAGACAGAGAGAGAGGTGCAAGTTGGAACCAAACAGGTTATTGAGAGCGATGCCATATGGGGAACTATTTGAGGGTCTCTGAAGAACCATAAATGTGATGGAACCACACCAAAATTCAAAACCAGAAATGTTTCGGCCCTCCAGGAAGGGAATTTGAGTGAATTTTAGAATTACCAATACCACCCATTAATGTGTTTGCTAGTGACAGAGACATGGTTGCTGCATTCATTTATTTTCAGACCTGTAGCCTTCACCAAGTGAGATCCCAAGTGAGTTTGTTGTTTATTTTTTATTTTTTATTTAACTAGGCAAGTCAGTTAAAAACAAATTATTATTGACAATGACAGCCTACCTACAGGGTCAGCCCCTGGAGCAAATTAGGGTTAAGTGCCTTGCTCGAGGACACATCGGCAGGTCATTCACCTTGTCGGCTCGGGTATTGGAACCTTTCAGTTACTGGCCCAACGCTCTAACCGCTAGGCTACCTGCCACCCTTGTCATTAAATTCCTTTTAAGACAATCCAATACATATTTCACAAGGACTTTTTTTGAGGGCCATGTGATTGGCTGATTAGATATTTGCGTTAACGAGCATTTGAAAAGGTGTACAGAATGACGTCGTTTTCATGCCACATCAGGCCTGCAAGCAGGGCCGGGTGAAGAAATGATACACCCCAGTATTTTTTAGTCTGTAAACAAAGATGGCGCATAAAGATGGCGCAATTAGTTAACTTAAGTAGCTGTGCATGGGTGAATTTACTGGGAGGGAAAATACATAATAATACAACGAGACCAGTTGTGATAATTGCACTGTTTGGTCTATAACCCGTTAGAAATGGATTCATAGGCTACGTTTCTGTAATGTAAGGCCAAGAAAAGAGAAACCCGCACACTGCTCTTGATCGTACTACACTCAGCAAGGTTATTCGTGGAAAATATCTGTTATTTTTCATTCTGTTCCATTCCATTATATGCCTATTCTCACTATAAAACAAAAAATATGTGACGCCGTCACTACTTCTCAGGAGAGGAATTTCAACATAAACAGAGATGAGTTCGGATTGGTCTGCCATGTAACATGCTTTTCTCTATAACATGGGCTGCTCAATATGTGTAGATAATCCTTTCTACCCCGGCTTTTTTGAAGGATATCATGAAGAACTGCAAAGGTGTTGCTACTCCTCACAACTGAACTCAACAGGCGCTAAAAAGTTGTTATGACGGACTACTTTCTGGAAGACGATCATGCCATGCGGACTCTGAAAATCTCTGACACTGAAAATGAATCAGACGATGAGGAAATCCCAGATATAAGTCAAAACATTTTCATTGAACCAGACACTGTAGTCTTCTGATGACAGTGATGGGGAAGAAACGGTGATCAACAGTGTTGTTGTCACGGAAGAAGTTGACCGAGTTTTGAAAATCAATGGAATGCCCGTTGGAATCAGAGTATGCAAATGCAGTGGGAGTCTAAAAGAGAACACAGACAGATGACTGTTGTATAACACACCTGTCTCCGGAGACAGATTAGGATATAAGACTATGACTAGGTAAAGTGCATTTTTCTACTACTTTTTGCTACTACTGCCACCATTTATAGTCTTCATCTTTGGTTGTTTACAAAGTCCACAAAGCTTAAATATATACAAATATATATATACAGTATGTCCTTGAAATCAAGTGCCCTGAGTATATAATTCTCAAGAGCCATAAGAGTCAAACGGTTCAGTCTTTCCTGTCCTATCGTTGATCTCAGTCTGTTTTTGACACGAGCCAGCTTTGAAAAGGCCCATTTCCCTGATGCATTGGTAACAGGTAAAGTCAAGAATATTCACAAGGCAATGTCAACATTGGGAAACACTGCTTGTAGATTCCTCTCTCAACATGTGAAGCAGTGCCCTGGCAGATGTGTTTTTCTCACTTTTTTAAATAAAATCTTTAAACGGGACGAGCTCACCTGGAAAATCAAGTTGCAAGACAGATTGCAGACGAATGAAAACAAATCCAAAAGCAGTAGTTCAGCTCTTTGTATGACTCATACCTCCTATTCAACTCGGCAATAAGCATGTCAATCACAACAGTGGACACGCCCAACGGCAAATTTCTGCTAACCTGTCAATGATAAACGACAGTCAGGCTCCGCCTCTGACGACTCAACGCTTGGTGACATGCCCTTTCCCTTTTGATTCAAAGCTATCAAACTGAGCCAGGAGCCCAGCCATAAAATCTTTCGAGGAGGCTACCAAACGAACAGTGTTCGACAGTTCCAGTTGGACTGCCTGAAGTGCTTGCATTCTGAAAACGTTGGAGTTACAGAGAAAAGCAATCTCAAGTTTATCCATTTGGGTATAGAGTGTTGGAACCTCGTTACAGCCAGAGTATGATTTTCGTCCTCAGATCCTTCTAGAAGAGACTGACTGACATTGGCATAATTGAGGCATAATGCTTTTGTAGCTTGTGCAGATTTTAAGGATTTCAATTCGACTGTGTTCATTTGGTTGTAAACCTGATGTAACAATCTGCCATCATCAAGTGTATTTGGAGCAAAATTTAAATACTGACAAACGTGAAAAACTAATTTGTCTCAAGGCAGCAGTTCACAGTATTTATCCCAAACCAAATTCAGAAAAAGGCACCCACTCTACCAACGGGTTGATCTCTCGTATACGCGATTGCAGGCCTTTGGTTGTCCTTGTCTTTTGTGTTGCGCATAAAAATAACTTTCACTTTTTCCCACCGTTTTCAATAGGCAGGCTAGCCAGCAATATTTTTACAACCACGTTACACCACGCACATGTTATATGACATATTTGGTAACCGCTTTCTGATTGGATTATGAATGACACATGACTCACTCAATTGACCAGTCACATTTATATATTATGCAGTTTCTTTCAATTTTTTTATTAATCAGTTACCCAATCAAAGCAGGGCCCCCCAGTTACCCACAGGGACCTCCTTCCTCCTCTCCTCCCCCCATCTGATGATTTGCTGTCATAACAGCCTCAATTAGTCGGAGCATGAACTCTACAAGTTGTCAAAAGCGTTCCACAGGGATGCTGGCCCATGTTGACTCCAATGCTTCCCACAGTTGTGTCAAGCTAGCTGGATGTCCTTTGGTTGGTGGACCATTCTTGATACACACAGGAAACTGTTGAGCGTGAAAAACCCAGCAGTGTTGAAGTTCTTGACACACTCAAAACGATGCACCTACAACCATACCCCGTTTTGTCTTGCCCATTCACCCTCTGAATGGCACACATACACAATTCATGTCTCAATTGTCTCAAGGCTTTAAAATAATCCTTCTTTAACTTGTCTCCTCCCCTTCATCTACACTGATGGAAGTGGATTTAACAAGTGACATCAGTAAGGGATCATGTCTTTCACCTGGATTCACCTGGTCAGTCTATGTCATGGAAAGAGCAGGTATCCTTAATGTTTTATTTTGTATATACAGTATTTCCTTTTTCTATTTTTTTAGGGGCCTGAGCCCAGGAGCTTCAGCCCCGGTAAACCCTTGCCCTGCCTGCAAGTCACACTATGCTGGATTTCAAAGGGATATATCATTCTTATTGGAATCCAGCCAGAGTGGGGATATCCAACATTTGTTTTTACACCAGCAACCTGCATTTAGAATGACTGCCAGGGTTGGGAAGACTAAGATATGAGACTACCTGAAACATCTAAACATCAACCTGCAATAGAGTATGCTGGGAAATATGATAATGATGGTTTTGGTTCAACATTGGTTATTAACACCAACACTGGGGTTCTTTTACACCACTGAGTGTTACTTTATCTATTTACAGTGTTAATTTAACTCCTGAATCAATACTATAAATGTTACACTGGAAGATCAACACTAGTTAACACGATGTGCTATGAAAGGTACATATCGTCAGGCTTCCATACATTTCAAGAACCTTTTAGAATTCTGAAGAACCGTAGATGCCACGTCAAGAACCCCACACTTAACTCAAAGGTTATTTTATCGGGCAAGAGTTCTCCAAGGAACCTTAAGAACTGAGGAAGAACGATTTAAGAACCTTTATTTTTTCAATGTAGGATGCTTCCCAAATGGCACCCTATTCCCTATGGAACCATATGAGCCCTGGTCAAAGTTCGTTCACTATATAGGGAACAGGGTACCATTTTGGACATAGACATTTATACAGTACATTGAACATAATTGGTTTGCATAAATCAGGTTCATTAATCCAGGGCTTCTACTCACACCCAGCGAATAAAACATCCAACTTTACATTACCATTGTGATGAGTAGCCTATACATGATCTGTGCAGAACAATGATATGGGGTAGTGCGGTGGAGTGTTGGTGGGGGGGAGGCACAAATATGATGTGAGAGCCGTTGGATGTTATTGCCACATCATGCTTTCACCGTGGGAAGTGATGGGGGCATAAGCAGGGGGGACTGAAGACAGCTGCCTGGGATGAAGGACTACATGCCTCCAAAGCCTCTCATGACATTTTCATTTCTTTTGCCGCCAAACAAAACGAATAACTTGAACATTATTCTACGTTGTCAAAATCCCCCCTGCCCTGAAAGCCAGCAGAGTATACAGAAGAATCAAGTATGACAGCAATTCTGATATTCTCTAAACATATAAAGCTGTTAGTTTTAATTTAGTCTGTAAATGTAAAAAAAAAAACACCACTGTACGCATGAGGGATATTACAACCTATGAAAGAAAGATGGATACATTACCAGCTCCCGCAGTTCTATTGAACGCAACGTTTCGTCCCGAAGGTCACACCCACCAATACACCCACCCTCAGTAGGAGTTTAACATTCATCACTCAGTCTACTTCCCAAATTGTAGCTGTGTTTCACTACAAACCAAACCCACTTCCTTATTTTCAGCACCACGGACAGTTCAGCTCAGTGCCTCTGTTCATTTCCATTCTGACAGCCAATCCGGGGCCACAGGCAAATAGAGAGGAGTGATAACAAACAGAGGAATTAACTCCAAATAAATTGGTTGTCATTGTCATGAGTGAAACAGAGCTAATGAACCATCAGAAGGGAACACAAATCAGTCAGTCAAGGTTAGTCTGGGTATCTCTAAGTCCATGCTATCATTAATGTGTCTGTCTGTGGATTTCACTATAAAATGTGTACTACTTTTGACCAGAGCTCTATGAGCCTTGGACTGCACTATAGAGCAAATATGGTGACATTTTGAATTCCTTCTGAATGCTTCTGTCTTCTACCTGAAGGCTTCCCTGCAGATCACGTGTAGAAAAGGGCCTAGTAAGCCCTACAGAAAAACAGTCCCAAACACAGGCTGTGATGACTGATCAAACATTTAACTGAGAGAGAGGGGGGGGGGGGGGAGAGGAGAGATAGAGAGAGGGGGGATGGGGAGAGAGGAGAGAGAGGAGAGAGAGGGGGAGTGAGAGAGAGAGAGAGAGAGAGAGGGGGGGGGGGAGAGATGGGGGGGGGGGAGAGAGAGAGAGAGAGAGAGAGAGAGGGGGGGGGGAGAGGGGGGGGGGGGAGAGAAAGAGAGAGAGAGATACACATATCAAAAGCACAGGGAAATGCCATCATCATCATAGATGACATCTTTGTCCTGCAGAGAAAACGAAGTGAGTAAAGACCTGTCGATGCTGCCAACAGGATACAGAAGAATAAATGGGATTCGGTTCATCTATTGCTACTTCTTCCATGGTCTGACTTGGAGTTCTTCAGTTCTCAACCCAAGGCCATTCCACCTCTTAGTGCAAAACTCCAAAGACGATGTTTCTCTCCTTCTTCTGCCTTCACTCTGTGAACACATAGCTTTAGGCAGCTGTCGGCTGCAGTCGCCCTCTGTGAGGGGAAGTATGTCCATGGTTTAACAGAGGAATCCCTCCCTTCTTACCTCCCATCCAAACATACTGTCAAGAGCACTTTAACCCACACACATATACAGGTACACGCAAACACTCACACACACACACACACACACACACACACACACACACACACACACACACACACACACACACACACACACACACACACACACACACACACACACACACACACACACACACACACACACACACACATATGCAGGTACACTCAAATACACACACACACATTGCCCTGGGGTGGCTGATGGAGCATTTATGGAGCATTGGTTGGTGGGCTGCGGGCAGTGTCGCTGTGTTTACTGTGTTTACGGTCAGGGGAGATGAGCTCTAGTCCTGAGGGTAGCAGCGTGAGTTAATGTCTCACATCCAGCAGATTAAGCTCCACAATACACTGCACTACACTATACTACACTACACTACACTACACTACACTACACTGCCAGGCCCAGTCAGAAGTAGTCCACTATGAAGGAAGCAGGGCTCCATTTGTGGGATGCAGCCCCAGACATCAAGTCTGCCAGTCCACAAAGACATAAGGGAGAGGAAGAGGTAATGGCTCAGAGAAATTACTTTCGGTTGGAAAGAGGAGGTGGAATGAAACCGCCAGCCATCTCAAAGACAGAGCCTTTAACTGTCCATTCCATTATTAGAGCTGCAGAGCTATTCTATATCATGGTGGTTCACACTTCCTCTCTATAGGCTAGACCAATCTAAAGGAAATTAAAATCAGCAGAGAGAAAGAGAGGAGGTGAGAGAGAGAGAGAGAGAGAGAGAGAGAGAGAGAGAGAGAGAGAGAGAGAGAGAGAGAGAGAGAGAGAGAGAGAGAGAGAATACTGGAGATTTGATTTACAGAACCCTGATGCGGCATTGGCAAAACTGTTGATACAAAATCATTGATTTAGCTGCAGAGTCCAATAGAATCCCATGAAGTTTATTATTAACTTTATGTAGTTACAGTAACTACAGATAAATCTTGTTTTTATAGGCTGTTGACTGACAGGTAGAAATAGTATCGGTAGGGTTGGCCTGCGACTTAAAAAAAAGCTAATCAGATGATTATTAAGGATAATTCTATGTTTCTAAGAAGACAGTTCTTCCTCCAAGATAGTATCAGAAGGTGCTATTGTTGTTATTCTGAAACGAATCAAACTGCAACAGGAAATATATATTTTATTTAGGTGGAGTTAGAAGTGTAGCTAATAGGTTTACAGTGACAAGATTGGAAGTGATCTTTCACCATCACCATCCATTCATGGTAAATAACCATAAAGAAAAAAACGTGACAAGCGCTTTGTCATGTTTACCACACAAAACGGTGTTAATAATTATGCCTGTCATCGGAAGCATTTAAAATAGCTTTTCATAGTACTACTGATATTGATTAGTGCGTTTTTCGGCAAAGAACTTGCAAGAAAGGCATTTCACTCTACTTTTGCACCTGACAATAAAAACGTATGTCTAGCCGGGTCATCCATCACACGTGTGCTGTAGCATGTAAGTGTTACCGATTCAGCGTCCCAAACGGCAACCTATCCCCTATATATGGCACTGCTTTTGATTAAAGTAGTGCACTATGTAGGGAATAGGGTGCCGTTTGGAACGCAGCCTCAGACACATCACTGCAGCTTTTCCTTTTCATGATCAAGATGTGATCAATGATTAAAAAAATGTGAGAGCGTATGAGAGCTGCCTGGGGCTAAACACTCCAAGGATTTGACCTTTTCTTCTCCGGGACACATTCAGCCCTGACTGCTGTATTATAACGGTGGGCACACTAACTCCCACACACACACACACACACACTGGTGGGTCTCGCTCACTACATACACCCACGTACACACACTAGCGGGTTTCTCTAGACAGACAGAGAGATAGACGGAAAAGTGCATTTTAAGAGCTCAGGCAGAGGGAGATGGGGCAAAGCAGCATTGTGAAAGAGCTAACAATGTTCTCTAAATATAGCCGACACACAACAATCCAGCCTTTCAGGAATTCTACAGACATTAGTTGCCTCTCAAATGGCGTCCTATTCTCTTCATAGTGCACTGCTTTTGACCCGGGCCTATACGGGGCTCTGGTCAAACGGAGTGCACTTTACTGGGAAAAGGCTGCCATTTGGGACGCATACATGGATCAGACCTATGAGGATCAAGGTGTCCGATCTATGTCATTGCTATAGTAGCGTATCCTTGATCTACCCATGCCGTAGCTATTATATAAAGTGTTAGCGTAGAACTTGAAGAGAAATTATTTAGAGGAAAGATCATTTTCAACCATAGAACTTAGACACATTTAAAACATTTGGCAACCCCGGGTTGGTTAGTTAGATTGTAGAGAGGTCTATTTTTCAGATGTATCCAGTCTCTAATTACCGTATGTTTTGTCAAATCAAGTGATGTTTAAATCCCCATACACACAGACGTAATTTTATTCTAATGGAAGCGGGATAGATTGAGATCAAAACACTCTGCTTGGTCAAATATTAATCTGATGCAATTGCACCAGACCTTTCCACGAGAACATTACACATTCAAATTAATGTTTATTTTCCATTCTATTTATCAGGATTAGAAATGTTTATTTCTAAAACAAATTCCTCATGCAGCACTCACAAGTGTGTTTGTGTGTGTGAGAGAGAGAGAGAGAGAGAGAGAGAGAGAGAGACAGAGACAGAGACAGAGACAGAGACAGAGACAGAGACAGAGACACACAGTAACCTTTCTCTGATCACCATAGACTCTTCTTCTTCTCCTCCATCTAAACAAGGGGTACACAGTAGTTCACATTGGTTGTGATTTTGGGTTCATATAGTCCACAACAGGAGAAAGATACAGTGTGTAGGATACTGTAGAACCAGATGCTGATACATTAAACCTCTCTCTCTCTCACAAACACACACACACACCCTTGTAGCATGCAGTTTGCCTTTCGCTAAACCACTTAACTCCAATTGACCAGTGGCATATTACAATCGCTCCCTGTCCTCTGGAGAACGGGATAACTCCTCTGCGCTGTGCATTAGCATAGATAATCCCGTGACACTTTGTCTGTGTCCCAAATGACACTCTATCCTGTATATAGTGCACTTCTGTATGGATCCAGGTCAAAAGTAGTGCATTATATAGGGAATAGGGTGCCATTTGGATAGGGTGCCATTTGGATAGGGTGCCATTTGGATAGGGTGCCATTTGGATAGGGTGCCATTTGGATAGGGTGCTATTTGGGATGCAACATTTGTCACTGGCAATTGGCTGGGAAAAACATGTGAAAATGTTATTGGACCTCTGTCAGGCTCTGGCCATAGAGAAGCCTATTTGCTTCTCTAGGTAACCATGGTCAGAGTCTGACAGTTCCATTCTTTCTGTTTCTAGTGGTGGTTTGTGTGGGATCCCTAATTAGAGGCAGCTGTAGCGCATCGTCTCTAATTAGGGATCCTACATAGGTTTGTAATTTTCACATTGGGTTGTGGGTCGTTGTCGATTATTTCGCAAGTCACGGAGACAGTAAGTGTGCAACTTTGTTACGTCCGTCCCTTCATTCCTGTTTGTGTTGGTGAACGTGACCTTTGTATTATCGTGTTTGTTTGTTTGTTAGTTCGTACTTTTGGATTGTTTTATACATAGTATACATAATAAAAACAATGTCGAACTACAGTCCCTGCGCTGCGTCTTGGTGCATGTATGCACCCTCTCGTGACAACCTCTTCCCTCATGCACACTGTAAAACAAGCCCTTGCATGTGATATAGTCTATTTTTGGTTGCAAAACTAAAATGATCGGTCACAGAGAGGGCTTCATAGTAACTGACAATATTAGACAGTATCAAAGTCAGAAGTTGGATGAACCAACCAACCAGGGTCTAAAACCTAACGCCTTTACGGACCGTTTCCTATTTTTTTAAACATTAGCAAGGTATTCTGTCATGGAGAGATTGATCAATAACTGAGATTTGCGAATGTTTTACGTCCACTGCAAAATCACCCTAAGAGCTGAGATGGAATCTGTAGCATCTCTCACGTAAGTGATTATATTACACCAGTTGAAGGGAGCAAAGCACATCTATTTCAGAGCAGGCCAAGGTTCTTTGGGTTATATATTGTAGGGGAGCTGCATATTAAAAAATGCACCAATGCCAAAGCACACCCACAGTATTGCGGACGGAGCTACTGCTCCCCCACATGTTAGAGATGGGTACTGACTCTGTCCACACTTCCATCTCAACCTGAGGATATCCCACAGGAAACACACACACAGACACACAGACATGAGAGCACACATACACACACACATGTACACACACTGCGCACACAGAAGCCAAACACACACTCACAGGCATACAAACACTTCTTTGCAGAGAGGAGGTAAGAGCTCCATTTGACAAAATGCCTCTTTTCAGCATTTCTGCAGCAGTAGACTCGTGGTCAGAGAAAATCTTGAAAAGCCAAATGGTATTCCTTAACCAAGACAATTACACAGACCAATTAAACATGATCAAGTTGCTGCAAGACACGCAAGACAGGGGTGTTAGAGAGGCAGCATCCCAAACGGCACCCTATATATTGCACTACTTTTGACCAGGGCCCAAAGGGTTACCAGCTCAATTGCCATTCGGGAGGCATACAGTGATTTTCCTCTGCTCTGTTGACGAGTCTCAGATAAAAGCCTTATTAACATGGTGCTTAAATATGACCTTGAGTTGAAGACAAGTGTAAATGCAGCTCCTCCAACCTTTCAAAGCCATTAATGCCTCACTGCCAGAAATCTTTCAATAAAATATGCCCTCTGCTAAAGCGGTTTTATACTAATAACAGAGTTCAATCCCATTGGCAGAGCCATAACAAAATAGAACAAATTGACAGCCCTGGATCATCTAATATAAAAAATGCTTTGGCTTTGTCATAAGATTGTCAACATAGTCAAGATGCAAAGCTCCTAAGCCTCCATCAATTTCCATTATTTCAGACAATACAAAGAAGTAAAAAGTTATAAACGGGATTTGAACTCAAATGAGTTAATAAATTATCCAGAGGATGTAGCCAGAGGATGTAGCCAGAGCGATGTAACCAGAGGATGTAGCCAGAGCGATGTAGCCAGAGGATGTAGCCAGAGCGATGTAACCAGAGGATGTAGCCAGAGGATGTAGCCAGAGGATGTAGCCAGAGGATGTAGCCAGAGCGATGTAGCCAGAGGATGTAGCCAGAGCGATGTAACCAGAGGATGTAGCCAGAGGATGTAGCCAGAGGATGTAGCCAGAGCGATGTAACCAGAGGATGTAGCCAGAGGATGTAGCCACAACACAATGAGTTGTCTGATTAGTTCTGCTCTTCTATTTAGAACATGATTCTAAAATACTGTTCTCTGAAGACAATCTAAACTGAAGGACAAAGGTATTCAGAGGTGAAATACTTATATACGTCTCACCAAAGGTGCTTCTTGTTTACCTTAGTAGAACATTCTTGTTTTCTTTTAAATAGATGAAATGGATCAATATGGTCACTTGATCAGATTCAGATCTAAGGAAGTCATCTTAAGCCTATTATGGGAGCACGTCCCCATACAGTGACTTGTCCTGTATTGCAGAAATAGGAAAAGAGAGCAGAAACGAAAGACACACAGACACACATACCAATTGGATTTCAAGCTATACTACAGCGAGGACCCGAGGAGGATAAGCCTGTCCCTGATGTGCCGGTGCATAAAGGTATAAATAGAAAGACATCAAAAGACGAAATGAGGCAGCTGTGTAATTGGCCGAATAATAAAGCAGTTGTTCGTTTTAAATGGTAAAGATGCTTAAGCACTAAATCAAACCTCTTAGTATGTCCCTTTTTGTAACCTCATGTGTGCAGTCAGTGTAAGTTGGGTTCAAAGTGCTAGGAATCTAGAGCGGTGTCACACCCTTGTGTACTAGGATATAACTAGGGTTCCGGTTTTGTTTTTCCTAGTGAGGTCACATGGTCAGGGAAAACGCATGGTCTAATGTTATTGAGCCAAAGCTACTAAGACATTCAGACAACAAACTGTTCCAACATATTTTTGTCCCAGGACTTGAGATGCCAAACCTTATATCTTCTGAATTTTGTAATGGATCCTGTTTTATTTTTGGAACAAAATATTAATATTTGATTAGGCCAAATACCACAGTGAGGACAGATACTTGCATAAAGACTTGAGGTTTAAGTTATGCATAATTTAATGGCATTTCTATTTGATGTTCATGATTTCATTTTCAAAAGGCTAAGCCTAAAAAAATACATTGTGAAAAACCTGTTAAATCAACCATAGGCTAAATTATGTATTTAATGTTTTGTTTTTAATATGAGTAAAGTGAAAGGGGTTTATAGAGAGACCAGTATGGGCATCTAATGATTTAAGTAAAAATCGTAGTTATTGAATTGCCTACTGAATAAAGGTATCAAAATCGCTTTTAGCTGTTTCTAAGTGCTCCTCAATATCACGTCAGATACTGAAAGCCTTTTCATTGAGCAATGTATTCTGTATAGAAACAGTGTGCTCTGGTCGACCTACAAAGATAAGGTCAAAATGTGGGTGAATTGCACATGATTCGACAGTGAACGGCAGTCTACTTTAACAGCCAGTGTGTGACAGAAAAGCAAAATAAGAAATCAATCATAAAACACTAAGTTGACCACAGGTCAATGCCAACATGATGCTACAGCATTATAAAGAGTGTTAGTAACGGAATAAAGTGTGTGTGTGTGTGTGTGTTTATGATGGGCTTCAGTACTGTATGTTTATGGACATGTTTATCAAATTCTACTGACTGTATCTGTGTTTTTGATGGAATGTCACAAAGCAAAACACTAATTAGAGCATAAGAAATAAAACAAGTATTATTCTTTTTTCTTACTATGTCACATACATTCATATTTGTTCACAGGTCTGCACAAAAAAACGACGACAGTATGCTTGATTCAGCAAACAGAAACTTTGTACCCCCTTCTCTCCTTCCTTTCTCTCTTTGAAACTTCTCCCATTCCAGAGTGATTGAGTTTCAACTTGGCCCTGGCCTAAATGTGATATGGAACACTTTCTCCCAGACCGAGCATCCGTTCTCAGAATCACACTGTTATTTCCCCTCTCTTTTCCCCCTCTCTTTTCAGGGGGATATCCAATTTATGTGGCTTTAAATAGTTTGTCATCATTTTACCTTGGGAAGGAACACCGTGAGTAGTCAGAAATTGTCTGAGATTTGTAACTGTTAGGCCTCCGTGTCTTTCTTATCGTTGTCAATAGGGCTGTACTTCTATGACGGCATATCTAAACACGACAAGCTCTCACAGTCTCACGTCAGAATTAGACATTCAACCATGTTCCTCAAACGTCAAATTTCTAAATTGTTCCAATTAAGGTTAAGTTTAGGCATTAACTCAGAATTTTGAAGGTTAAGTCTGAATGGTTAAGATAAGGGTTAAGGTTTGTGATATTCTTAAAACAAAAATCTTAAAAACAACTTTCTAATGCTGGATTTGAAATGCAACCTTGGGCACCCATTCACCATCCCCAAAAAGTTACCACCTAGATGGCGTAACAGTGCGCACGTGTTTTTTTGTCCTGTCTAATGTCCAGTGTAAATAGTCTATAATTAGTATTGTGTTATTGACTGTACGTTTGTTTATCCCATGTGTAACTCTGTGTTGTTGTTTTTGTCGCACTGCTTTGCTTTGTCTTGCCAGGTCGCAGTTGTAAATGAGAACTTGTTCTCAACTGGCCTACCTGGTTAAATAAAGGTGAAATAAAAAAATAAATCCCCAACGCCCTAGCAAAACTCTAACCTACTTGAAGGTAACAGCGCTCACTGTTGCCCCTAGTGGCCGGTTTCCATGTCATCGCCCAACGTCCTCAGATATGCATGGACGTCTAATACTGACTTGTATCACGGGTGACCTGGCTGTCTAAATAATATTGACACTTCTGTTCATGATGCTATTCACAGTTCCACCCATAGCTTTGTTCTTACCTTTAGTCTTGGTTGATTTGAAGGCTATATTTGTAGACTATTTTCACCCACATTTAGCTCTAATTGGGTCTGATGACGTTTACATTTGTGCTGTGGGTTGTGAACAAAGACCAATTTCCGTTCGCTGCAAGTTAATGAAAAAAATAAAGTATTATTATTTTCTTCTGCTTTGTTTACGACTGAATATACAGTAACATTGATGTTCTTCTACAGTGTACAGTATTGTCATTCATCTGATATATTGTTCAGTTCTACATGCTGAACAATCAAATCACTTCCATGTGAAATTAAATACATAAATAAGTTATTTCAACAACTCTTACTATGACAAAGCGATTTTAGTGAGTTTACATACCCACTCACGTCCTTGCTCTTTTGATACAGTGCAGATAGCTAATAACGGCCTTTCTGAAAGGCACGTCAGCTTTACACCTTCATCTGTCTCATCTTATGGTATTTTCTCTAGGTCTGCCTGTTGTCCTTTCATCACTCCATCCATCCCTGCACCCTGCCCTCCACTCCTCTTTTAATCCCCCTCTTCCACTCCTCTTTTCATCCCCCCCAGCTCATGAATTGCATTTCACCTTCGATCTACAGGAAGCATTTGATCTTTAAGCAGATTTATTTTATCAACATGACCTTGCTCTGTCTTTGCAGTGGCAGTTCCACTCATGAGCAGCGGCCGGACGGGGAGAGAGAAATAATGCTCCCTCCCTCACTCTTTCCCTCCATCTATCCCTCCCTACTGCCTCCCTAACTCCAAACAAAAAGCTCCTGGCTTTATCTGTAAGCACAAGCCCTGAGAACTCTAATTACCTCTGGACTACGTCCTAAATGGCAACCTATCCCTTATATTGTACACAACTTTTGAACTGAGCCCTATGGGCAGCAGGGTGCCATTTGGGACAACGTCCTGGTTTCAGTCTCAGCACCATTCAGCCATCTTTCCATTTTCCAGCACCGAGGAAAAGGAAGCTCTTGGAGCTTTTTTTTTTCTCCACATAATTCTTTTGTTGAGTAGTTTCTTGTCTTAATTATAATTATGTCCTCATTCCATAAGCTTTATATCTGAAATTGGACTACTTCATTTCTCTCGTTTCGTCCTTGAGAAAGATATTGAAATAATTTTACAGTAGCAGGTTGATTAGAAATGGTAGGAAAGATGAATACCGTAATTGCAACATCTCAAATCAAATCACATTTTATTGGTCACATACACATATTTAGTAGATGTTATTGCGGGTGTAGCGAAATGCTTGTGTTCCTAGCTCCGACAGTGCAGTAATATCTAACAATTCACAACAATACACAAACCTAAAAGTAAAAGAATGGAATTAAGAAATATATAAATATTAGGACGAGCAATGTTGGAGTGGCATTGACTAAAATACAGTCTGATGGCCTTGAGATAGAAGCTGTTTTTCAATCTCTCGGTACCAGCTTTGATGCACCTGTACTGACCTCGCCTTCTGGATGATAGCGGGGTGAACAGGCCGTGGCTCGGGTGCTTAATGTCCTAGATGGTCTTTTTGGCCTTCCTGTGAAATCGGGTGCTGTAAGGCACCAGGATGGCGGGAGTTTTCCCCCAGTAATGCATTGGGCAGACCGCACCACCCTCTGGAGAGCCCTGCGGTTGCGGGTGGTGCAGTTGCCGTCCCAGGCGGTGATACAGCCCGCCAGGAGGCTCTCAATTGTGCATCTGTACACGTTTTTGACGTTCTTAGGGACAAAGACAAATTTATTCAGCCTCCTGAGGTTGAAGAGGCGCTGTTGCGCCTTCCTCGCCACACTGTGTGTGTGGGTGGCCCATTTCAGATTATCAGTGATGTGTACTCCGAGGAACTTGAAGCTTTTCACCTTTGTACTGTTACATTAGAACTTGTTTTTTGTGTTGTAAGTGGGTACACAGAGCCTATCAAGCTTGAGGGGTTCATATGATTCAGATATTATCCAATTTACACTTATAGCTATATTGGTCTCATTGAATCTCCCTGTAATCAAGAGTTATCATTTTGTACATTGCCATGGAAAGTTAGTGGTGCCAGGCTGCCAACGTGTACCTAGGATCATACAGTGAGCCATATACGTTTTTCAAAAATCCATGTAGTCTCATAAGGAGTTTGTGTCTTGGAGTATTGATATAATGAGACTCAACAACATTGGTTGGGCTTTCAAAGACATGGTGGTGCTGGGGCCTATTGAGTTAGTCAGACCTGATTCTGTCTCTTCTGTGTTTAAACCATGAAGAAAGATGTTCACCCACCTCACTCGTGTTATTAACGACATCTCCACACTTCACTCACCGGTAATACATTATCTCCCCATAATTATTTAAACAGTCCACCACCCACCCACACACACACGCACACACCTACTTCTGAACGATACGATAGAGCCAGTGTTTTTCTCCAGAGAGCGTAACCCATCTAACATACATTATATGTAACCATAAGCCAGACTAAAGAAGCAGGGAATTTGTGCTGACAAGCCAGTAAGGAGGAGTATGTGTGAGACTAGGGAGAATTCCTATTGTTCTGGTATTCTGGGGCCTTGGGAAATAAGTGCTGACTGTCTGAAGTGGCTGCAAAGGAAGAATTGCACTCTGGGGACTGTGCTTAAAGCGTTAAGAGATACAGACAGAGGCTATCTAGTTCTAGCTAGTAATGTAAGCGTATATACACAACTAGTTTATTATTGAAGTCACCACTACATGATAAGGTTATGTACGTGGATTAACCCTTACGGGGGATAAACTGGGCTTTCTATTAGAATTAATTCACTGGTTGAAAATACTGCTGTAAATTAGGATATAGACATTATTACAGTAACTAATTTAAATAATTTTGAGCTTCTGATATGAAAATA
This sequence comes from Thymallus thymallus, assembly GCA_023634145.1. Classification (NCBI taxonomy): domain Eukaryota; kingdom Metazoa; phylum Chordata; class Actinopteri; order Salmoniformes; family Salmonidae; genus Thymallus; species Thymallus thymallus. Next base: position 7,719,522 of record CM042419.1, read on the forward strand.
TGCAATTAATCTGAGAATAAATCATTACATTAACCTCTGACTGGAGTCAGCTTGCAGGCACCCGGACCGCCACAAGGAGTCGCTAGAGCACGATAAAAAGCCAAGTAAAGCCCCACCAGCCAAACTCTCCCCTAACCCGGATGACGCTGGGCCAATTGTACGCAGTCCTATGGGGATTCCCAGCCACTGCCGGTTGTGGAACAGCCTGGGAATGAACCTGGGTCTGTAGTAACGCCTCTAGCACTGCAATGCAGTGCCTTAGACAGCTGCGCCCCTCGGGAGGCCAAAAACACATCAATTTTTGTAATTACAGCAGACAACAGTCTTCATGGGGTCTGTGCTGTTTTAACTCAGTCCCAACAGAGTCCTCCATCCTATTACCTTACCTTGGAGGAGGCTCCACACCTGGGAATTATTGGCAGGGCAGCAGACAGGACAGACGATTAATCGGTCCAATGTGTTCTCCTTCTCCAGGATCCTGTCTGGCACGTTCAGGATGTTGAGCCATCAAACTGCAATCTAGGCCACAATTAAAGCACACATGCCCCATTTTAAAATACAAAATGACTTGTCACAGCAGATAGAAGAGCCATGGGCTGAAGAAGACTAATAATACAGGTGTTCATCTCTAAGGGTTTGGAGGCTCATCATTGTAAAGTGTTGGTCCCATGTTTCATGAGCTGAAATAAAAGATCCCAGGAATGTTCCATAAGCACAAAAATCTTTTTTCTCTAAATTGTTGTGCACAAATTTGTTTACATCCCTGTTAGGGAGCATTTCTCATTTGCCAAGATAATACATCCACCTGACAGGTGTGGCATATCAAGAAGCTGATTAAACAGCATGATCATTACACAGGCGCACCTTGTGCTGGGGACAATAAAAGGCCATTCTAAATTGTGCAGTTTTGTCACACAACACAATGCCACAGATGTCTCAAGAGCATGCAGTTGGCATGCTGACTGCAGGAATGTCGACCAGAGCTGTTGCAAGATAATTTAATGTTAAATTCTCTACCATAAGCCGCCTCCAACGTCGTTTTAGAGAATTTGGCAGTACGTCCAACCGGCCTCACAACCGCAGACCATGCCAACCTAGGACCTCCACATCCGGCTTCTTCAACTGCAGGATTGTATTTTTAAGGGGGGGGGGTCATTCTGATTGGCTGGGGCTTGCTCCCCAGTGGGTGGGTTTATGCCCAGTGATGTGATTAGGGACTAATTTATTTCCATATATGAACTATAAATCAGTAAAATCATTGAAATTGTTGCATGTTGCGTTTATATTTTTGTTCAGTATAGTTTGGTCAGTCAGTCCAATAATATAAAGGGGACTAGGCCTCCCTCACCCTGTCCACCCCCCTCAGACTTACCATTAGGCAAATAAGGCAATTGCCTGGGGTATCACATCATCATCAAGGGGCCTAGTGAATGTTATACTGTATATTTTTATTTTTATTACATTTTTTATTGGGGGAAGGGGGGGACTCAGTTGGGGTCTCAACTTACTGTTGGGAGTTAGAATAGATGAATACAAGGTTGCAATTTCGACATTTGGTGCATCAGCAGTTTTTCCTCTTGTTATGTCAGTCACTGACAGCTACTCAATTAGCCCATGTCATCTACCATATTATAGATGGGTAGGTAAATTAGTCTAGCCAGCTTTCTAAACCTTGTAGTAATCATGGCTGAATTACTGACCGGGTACAAAGGGCAACTCCAGGGGTCCCCCCTAAACCTTTTGTGGGGGGGGGGCCTGAACTCCAGGAGGCCACCATTGATTTTGTAAGTCAACCAGATATCGTATGAACATATTTTCCTTAAAAAACGCAGCATCATATGATACAAAATGCATCATACAGGGATGAGAACTGAAGTATGACTGGACAGGTAGCAAAATCACTAGCCTAGTTTTCATGGCACATTATACATATCTGACTGCTACTAGGATAGTATTCTGTACAATACACAAGACCAAATGCATAACAGGAGGTTGGTGGCACCTTAATTGGGGAGGAACAGTTTGAAGAATGGTATCAAATACATCAAAACACATGGTTTCATGTGTTTGATGCCATTCCATTTACTCCGTTCCAGCCATTTTTATGAGCCGTCCTCCCCTAAGAAGCCACCACTGAAATGCATAAATAAGACAACAAATAAATGAAAATGTTCAATATATCTTTCATTTTAGATCAAGGTAGCTAGTAGCTAGCTAGCTGATAGCAAAGTTGTCAGAGATGACGTGCCAGAGCTTGCAGGGATTTGTAGTCTTGCTTGATCAAAGTCTACTTTGATGCTAATTAGCATTTTCGAATCTGAGAGTAAATGGAGCTGAATATATTGATAAAAGTCACCTTGTCAGTGAGAGATTTACACAGTTATCAACTGTCATAGATAGATAGATAGATAGATAGATAGATCTATCTATCTATCTATCTATGACAGTTGATAACTGTGTAAATCTCTCACTGACAAGGTGACTTTTATCAATATATTATTACTTTATTGATCCCCGAGGGGGACATTTCTTAAAATATTGTCAGAAGTGGGATTCGAACCCACGCCTCCAGGGGAGACTGCGACCTGAACGCAGCGCCTTAGACCGCTCGGCCATCCTGACTTAAGTTAATCCAAACACATACCTTGTTTGAACTGGTTCTCAAATCCTCTAAAGGTAAAATGAATGTTGAAAAAACTATTGGATCCATTTCCGTGTTTGACTGCTATGTTTATGGGTATTATGAAGTGGGACTAGAGTTTGAAGAGTGTTTAACTTTTTTAAGTCATAAGATGTACTGTATATGCGTGGCTAGCAACAGTCCCAAGCCAGCAGATACTTGGACATCTCCAAAAAATATGAATGTAGCTCAAATTACAGTATAATTTGTTCTGTAGACATTAAACATTTCATTGCACAAATACAAACCAGTCCAGGTATCCTACAGGTTTAGTCAATTTGACCGTATTTCTGCGTATAGTGTTGTAAATCGTTCTCGCGCTTTTATTTTGAAACAACACGGAAACCCCGGAAGTAAAGCAAGCATCCAGCACGGCTTTACATTGTCATCATTCTTTGTAAAGCAGTGCAGAATAAGCAGTTTTAGTTTACTGCAATTGTTTCTAAAACCGTAATGCGACCATAAACGGTAAGGATGCTTTTCATGTGTGTGTAGATAAACCTTGAATGCTGCACGTGTTATTAACGTGTAGTGACTTACTTGTTGCAGTTAAAACAGTTAGTTCGACTGCCTCTATAATGAGTGAATAAACCCAGCTATGTTGTTTAGCCTAGCCTACTACAGTTGCCCACAAGCAGATTTACTTAACTTTACTATCTAACTACACAATCCCACTGTGATAATATGGATTTGATTAGGCTTTTACACAGTATTTCACTGGTGAAGTTACAGTAGTTATGTATCCAATGAATAATGCTAGCTATGTTCTCTTTATAGAGGGCAGAGATGACAGTGCCAGTGGTGAACCTTTCATTTGCTGCGTGTGGATTCCTGGGTGTCTACCAGCTGGGTGCATGTGGAGCCATACTGAGACATGGAGACAAGCTGCTGGGTTCTCTCAGGGCATGTGCTGGGGCATCCGCTGGAGCTTTGGTGGCTGCAGTGATGATCACTGCCCCAGACAAACTAGAGGTAAGATATTAAGGTCTTCATCATCATCCTAGTCTTCTTCTTCTCCTCCTCCTTGTAAATTGTTGCTGGTTGATAAATTTGGTCTTTTTCCAATAGAGTGTCAAAGAATTTACCTTTAGATTTGCCAAAGATGTCAGAAGCCAGAGGCTCGGAGCTGTGACACCTGGATATAACTTCATGCTTACACTCAGGTAGTCACTAACTCTAAGCGAGCTATACACTGAGTATACCATATACCCCCCCCCATCGCACCGGTTTGTTCTTGACACAAACCGCTGCGACTGGCACCTAATACCATATACCCTTTCAAAGGCACTAAAATCTTTTGTCTTGCCCTCTCAATGGCACACATACACAATCCAAGGCCCAGTTGTCTCAAGGCTTAGAAATCCTTATTTAACCTGTCTCCTCCCCTTCATCTACACTGATTGAATGTGATTTAATAAGTGACATCAATAAGGGATCATGGCTTCTACCTGGATTCACCTGGTCAGTCTATGTCATGGAAAGAGCAGGTGTTCTTGATGTTGTTTACACTCAGTGTATAGAAGAGTCATATTCATATGCACATAGTTAGACAGGCAGAAACACAGAGACCCAGTTGGTTGGGTTGAATGGCAATAATGTTCAATAATAATGTTAATGTTTTGGACACTCAGTGTATTTCTTTGAGTTAAAGCCACATCTAGATAACTGGGTGTTATGTCAATCTTTTTTCATTTGTAACACCTTTTTAAAAAATATATATAATAAATGGCGCTATTCGTGTGTGGGAGTAAACAAAACTCAAGGCTATAGAACTGAACAATGGTTGCATTTGGCTCTTCATTAAGTGCATGCATTACACAGCCAACAGATTGTGTAATAAGTGCATGTTTTTATTATAGAGCTGTACAGTGCTGTTGAATTAATTATTAAAAACATCTGTCCCTTTGTTCTCCGCAGGGAGGGCATGGAGGAGTTTCTGCCTGGCGATGCCCACAGTAAAGCAGGCAATCGTCTTCACATCTCTATAACACATTCAAAAAGCGGCAAGAACACCATTGTATCCAGCTTTGCCTCCAGGGAGGACCTCATAAAGGTAGCCTGCCACAAGCCTGAGCAGATTATATTACTGTATCTCACTATAAACCTAGGCTTTAACACAAAATGTTGTCGTAGATGTTTACGAGGAGCATGGCCATTGTTTTTCCTCCCTGATACACTGCATTGTTTGGTCAGTTCTATGTTTTAGCCAGTCAAGTGACAGAGCAATTCATATATTACAATATGTGTGGCTCAAGGAACATTTATCTCTTTCACTGCATATTTTAGGATTTGCTCTGACTTAATTCATTTTTTAATTTAAGGCACTCCTTGCCAGTAGTTTTGTGCCTGTCTATGCTGGAATCAAACCGGTGGAATGGCAAGGACAGGTAATAATTTTAACTGCATCTCAAACTCAACGAAATGATGTTACCCATTACGAGTTTACTGTTACTTTGTTTGTTCTTCAGAAATGGATTGACGGGGGCTTCACGGATAGTCTTCCCATCCTGCCAGAGGGACGTACCATCACAGTCTCCCCCTTCGCTGGTCCCCAAGATATTTGTCCCAAACACAGAGGGTTCATGAACCTCCACATCAAACTGGCCAACATGGACGTAATGGTGAGTTAATCACTGCCACGTTTGATTAAATATTCACAGGGATACAGCCTGTTGTTGTGTGCTAAGTGTGTGTTGCATTCTTTGATTGGTTTTCCACTACATTTTGCATGATTATGCTTAACTGTAATTTAGTGGCTGCCTGGACAGTTATTTTGCTGATGTTTCTGTTGATGTTTTGTGTTGTCTTCATCCCTCAGTTTTCCAAGGAGAACATCATCAGGTTAAACCAGTCCTTATTCCCTCCATTAGAGGAAAGGATGAAGCAGTATTTTAAAGAGGGCCATGACGATGCAGTGAGGTTTCTGAAGAAAGACAACTGGATCCAGTAGGATTTGCAACGTGTTTTTATAGTGTTTTTACTACTTTTAAATATGGTTAAATATGGTTATTTATTATTTATTTTAGATTTTGAAGTGTGGTAATTGTAATAAAAATATATTATAAGTAAAATGTATAATTTGCTCTTTGTAAATCCACTGTGGCCCATACAATCAACAGTAATAACTACTCTATAATCTAAGGAGACGTTGGACTATCAGACAACTGCATGTAACTATATCTCTCATGTGAGGTAGCTAGGCCTTGATGGGACTTCCTTGATGAAAAGTCAGTCTTTGAACACGCCTCACCATCAATTTACAGCAGCGATCCATTACCCCTGAGCCAGTAGTGGCAGGTGGTGGTGAAATCAGTAGGGCACTTCACAGAAGCACATAATATAGCGGGTTGTGGCGTCACGCTAACCTAGTGGAGGTCCTTCAGCTCCTCCAGGACAAGGATGGAGTACCCCTTTGATGTTACCATAGAAATAGTTGTTTGAACTCTGCACGTTCTTCTCTCCTCCTGAGGAACCATTTAACTTCCTCCGGTCCTCGGGTATCGACGTGCACTGTGTTCAAGATTTTAAAAAATCCCGGTGGTTGAACTCACACACACCACACACAAACCTCCCTCTCGATCTTCTGAGGACACTGCTTGTTCTTCATGCCTGGGTAGAAACCAAGGCAAAATGTGCTCTGTTAAAATGACTCGCTGTCTTCAAATCCAGTAGCAATTGCTGAAATACTCTAACCCCAAAACATCAAAGAACCATATCTGCATCTATTAACACAACACGGCTGAATTATCATAACTACTTACCCAATGTGACTGATAAAAGCATAATTGTCCAAAAAGACTTTGATGAGTTGAGATAAATAACGTTTCGCACTGCACCCTCGTCAGCATGAGGGCAAAGAGCTGATCTGTACGGTAAAGCTGAGATTTAGCTTGATCTGAAACCACACTATGAACTCTGAAAATGTTTGTGCATTCATACAAAATATCTGTTGTATCACAATCAATGTGTCAAATGAATTGCACATACACGCACTAAAGTGAAGTACCCTTGGTGTTTTTCTATCGCTGTCCAGCCTCCCTGCTGTTGCTCATAAAGAGCCAAATTTTAGACCACAGTTCTAATTAACACCTGGGGACATAGCTTCCCTGGCTTATGGTTTAATATTGTTTTTTTGTTTTCTCCTCTCTCTGAGGAAAACTCTACTCTAAATAACACGACGACCAGAGGGGCTATTCTACAGGAAACCTCCCAACTAAAAGACTCATCTGTGCACTTAATAATTCCACTGCCTACTACAGTATGTTCTCCTCTGTCTAAAAAGCACGCACCTGCAAACAGTTACGTGTGTGGGCAGTTTATTGGATGAAGGCTTTGCAACCCTTGCATTTGTGTCGATATTCTTCAACGGTGAGAGGTCCTTAAAAGTCCAGCAGCTACATTCATTTGAATAACGAATAAAAAATCTAAATGAGCAATATGATAATCAGATGTCCTACTAGACACGGCTGTTGCACATACACCATGTAAATAATGCCGAGTGGGTTAAGTACTGCACTTGGTCACACAAACAATCAGTCGAAGAATAACATCCTTCCCATGTCCCGATCCTAAACCTAGGACTGTGACCGGAGGGAATTTCTATCTGCATCCCAAATGGCACCCTATTTCCTATATAGTGCACTAATTTTGACCAGAGGCATATAGGCCCAGGTCTAAGGTAGTGCACTAAATAGGAAATAGGGTGGCATATCTCTGAGGTGCACATGCTCATTGGCAGGCCTGTCCATGCAGCACTGTGCTGCGCTCCACTTCTCCGGCGTCCGGGAGCAGAGAGGCTGGGCTGGATGTGATGGACCAGTTACCAAGCCAACACAGGGGTCCGCGTCCCAAATGGCACTCTGTATAGTGCACTACTTTTGACCAGAGCCCTGGCCACTGGTCAAAAGTGGTGCACTATGTAGGGAATAGGGTGCCGTTTGCGACGCAAGCCCGAGTCAAAGATGAGATAAACAGCTGGCTTCTATAACTGCCAAACTCTCTGTTGTGGATGGATCCAATAATGATCAGCCAACCTGATTACAGGGCCATGGATAGAGGAAAATAATTAGACGTATACACAATGTCAGAATATCAATCAAGTAGAATATCAATCACAGTTATAGTGAAGGTGGCTGTAGTTCTGTAGTTGGTGGCGGTCTTTATTGGTAGCATCAGTAGTGCTGTTGTAGCTGGTACCGCACGAATCAGATCATTATTTATTTACATTAGAAAAATGTCAAAAAGTCAATGAAGTGTTGAAACAAATTAACACATAGTAATACCAAAATAACACATTGGCATAAAATGCAACGCATAGTGGGTGTGTGGCAACGCGCAAATATAAATCAGCATTCAGCATCCATCATATACATGACTAAACAGGGGAGAGAGAGCGTTTGCTAATATTCAGAGATTTGCTAATGGTAGTCTGTGACAAATAGACTGCTGGATGTACAGTTAAAGGGAGACTAATATACCTAATAACTAAATGTCACAGAAATCTGAGATCAAATGAAGAGCTCAGTTTAAAACTAGTCTGGGTGATGAAGATTTGCTGCTGGCTGTGGCCACAGGGGGATGAGCCGTGTGTGACTCAGGGACTGGCTGACTGTACTGACTGCTGGCATTGGATACGGCAGCTCTACTGAACATCTTAATACAGCTCTATTTGTTCATGCCGCCATGTCTTTTCACGTTGGTTGTCCACTCAGTTTCATTGCTTCTTGGATGAGCAGATGCCTTTTACAGAGACCCTGTAGAGTACAAATTATGAAAAGTGATTAAATGATCATCTCAGCTCTACAAGGGTAACACAGGGTTATTGTAGAGCCCAGGAGAATAAGACATTGGGCTAATCATTGCATTAAGTTGCTCTGCTATCCTATACAATGTCCTAGGTCTCTCTCTCTCTCTCTCTCTCTCTCTCTCTCTCTCTCTCTCTCTCTCTCTCTCTCTCTCTCTCTCTCTCTCTCTCTCTCTCTCTCTCTCTCTCTCTCTCTCTCTCTCTCTCTCTCTCTCTCTCTCTCTCTCTCTCTCTCTCTCTCTCTCTCTCTCTCTCTCTCTCTCTCTCTCTCTCTCTCTCTCTCTCTCTCTCTCTCTCTCTCTCTCTCTCTCTCTCTCTCTCTCTCTCTCTCTCTCTCTCTCTCTCTCTCTCTCTCTATATATATATACACAGTGGGGAGAACAAGTATTTACACTTCCGATTTTGCAGGTTTTCCCACTTACAAAGCATGTAGAAGTCTGGAATTTTTATCATAGGTACTCTTCAACTGTGAGTGACGGAATCTAAAACAAAAATCCAGAAAATCACATTGTATGATTTTTAAGTAATTCATTTGCATTTTATTGCATGACATAAGTATTTGATACATCAGAAAAGCAGAACTTAATATTTGGTACAGAAACCTTTGTTTGCAATTACAGAGATCATACGTTTCCTGTAGTTCTTGACCAGGTTTGCACACACTGCAGCAGGGATTTTGGCCTGTCGCTGGGCAATACAGACTTTCAGCTCCCTCCAAAGATTTTCTATTGGGTTCAGGTCTGGAGACTGGCTAGGCCACTCCAGGACCTTGAGATGCTTCTTACGGAGCCACTCCTTAGTTGCCCTGGCTGTGTGTTTCGTGTCATTGTCATGCTGGAAGACCCAGCCACGACCCGTCTTCAATGCTCTTACTGAGGGAAGGAGGTTGTTGGCCAAGATCTCGCGTTACATGGCCCCATCCATCCTCCCCTCAATACGGTGCAGTCGTCCTGTCCAGTTTGCAGAAAAGCAAACTGGACATGCTTCACGGTTGGGATGGTGTTCTTGGGGTTGTACTCATCCTTCTTCTTCCTCCAAACACTTCGAGTGGAGTTTAGACCAAAAAGCTCAATTTTTGTCTCATCAGACCACATGACCTTCTCCCATTCCTCCTCTGGATCATCCAGATGGTCATTGGAAAACTTCAGACGGGCCTGGACATGCGCTGGCTTGAGCAGGGGGACCTTGCGTGCGCTGCAGGATTTTAATCCATGACGGCGCAGTGTGTTACTAATGGTTTTCTTTGAGACTGTGGTCCCAGCTCTCTTCAGGTCATTGACCAGGTCCTGCCGTGTAGTTCTGGGCTGATCCCTCACCTTCCTCATGATCATTGATGCCCCACGAGGTGAGATCTTGCATGGTGCCCCAGACCAAGGGAGATTGACCGTCATCTTGAACTTCTTCCATTTTCTAATAATTGCGCCAACAGTTGTTGCCTTCTCACCAAGCTGCTTGCCTATTGTCCTGTAGCCCATCCCAGCCTTGTGCAGGTCTACAATTTTATCCCTGATGTCCTTACACAGCTGTTTGATTGAGTGTGTGGAGTCCGTTTGATTGAGTGTGTGGACAGGTGTCTTTTATACAGGTAACGAGTTCAAACAGGTGCAGTTAATACAGGTAATGAGTGGAGAACAGGAGGGCTTCTTAAAGAAAAACTAACAGGTCTGTGAGAGCCGGAATTCTTACTGGTTGGTAGGTGATCAAATACTTATGTCATGCAATAAAATGCAAATTAATTATTTAAAAATCATACAATGTGATTTTCTGGATTTTTGTTTTAGATTCCATCTCTCACAGTTGAAGTGTACCTATGATAAAAATTACAGACCTCTACATGCTTTGTAAGTAGGAAAACCTGCAAAATCGGAAGTGTATCAAATACTTGTTCTCCCCACTGTATATATATATACACACAGTATCCACTATTTACTGTATATATGAGGACTGGCCTCAACAATCACATTTGATTAATTCTGTGCTTTTTTTACAAATACATTTGTCACAAAGTGCTTTAAAATACATTTTAGTCCAAATAGCAGCCTCGGCATAAACCCCTCCGGGAGCAAGCGTAGGTGTCACAATTTACTGCATGTGTTCCTGAGAGCAAAAATACTAAAATGTCTGCTATTACAGATCACCCAGTGAGGTCACACACACACACACACATACGTAAAATAGATCCAGGTCACTTCTAACAACAAGCCCAGTTAAAATGGGGGGTATTTTCCACTCCCGTTTGTCTCTTGTCACCGATTTGTTTACATACATAGTAAAAGATTGGTTCTGGGTTCCTACATTACCCTCCCCGCTGTGTTAAGCAATGATGTGCTGGTCCTGTGGAGAGCCTGCCTCTGCAATGCTCCGGTGGCCGTCTCTCCCACCATCTCTCTCACACCTGCAGAGCTGGGACAGAGAGGAGCAGCAGAGTTGCAGCCAGGGCTTCCATAGGAGGTGTCCCGCGGTGAGCTGGTCCTGAACGGGGCTGATGGACTCCTTATGGAGGGCCACCGCAGCCTGGATCTCCTCCAGGATCAAATGGAAGGCAGGTTCCGTGTCTGGGGTCAGGGCCGTGGTCTCCGAGGGGTCACGGGAGAGGTCAAAGAGCAAAGGGGGGTCGTGGTAGGTCACATAGGATGCAGTGCAGAAGCAGGCATGGGTATGCATGCAGGCTGTTCCGTTCTCAGGGTAGAAGTCCGGAGTGAAAAAGAACACCTTCCATATTGAATAACCTTAAAGATTTACAATGAATTACAACCACCATAGTAGTTTAAGTTTCAAGCTAACTTGTTTACAAAAACCTCTTACTCAATTCTTACTTAATCATAATTAGCATCACTGTTACAGTAATTCAATTGCATTCTTAAAACTATTACATTGGAAATATGGACTTACTGTTGGGAGGGTGCCATCTGACAGCGTTGAGGTAGGCGTTACAGTAATGGAAGAGAAACTCGTGCTTTGATCTCTCAACTTTCCCCTGCAGAAGGGGCATGAGGTCATGACCGTCTATCACTCTAGGAAGAGAAGACACACACAGAACACACACACACACAACAAATTATCTCTGAGACACAGAAATGGAGCACACTGTCGGAATGATAATTTGCGTAGGCAGAGAGACCTCAAAGGCCCTTGAAAACCTTTGATCAAAGGTTTAGATCAGCCTGATCCGTTTTGAGAGCTTTTTCATTAGCTGAGGTTTTTTCTAGTAGGTCCCTGGTGACACCTATTGTGAATATAATGTCTCTAGTTAGGGGGTGATTCAGAGCACTGAGAGTGCATATCATTTCTATGGTGACCTAGATTCCAAACGCTGTAGTTTTGACTGACAGGTGAGGCTGCTAGAAAACCTACCTAGTGCTTTGGTCTTACCCATAGAAATAGAGGTCCTTGAACAAACAAAGCCCCTCAGACCTCAGCAACTTCACAGTACTCACCTGTCCCTCAGTGCCGTCCGTCCGACTAGCTTCACCACAGTAGGGAAGATGTCCATGTTGCTGGTAGGTTCATCAATGTCTTTCCCTGCAGGTAACTTCCCAGTCCAACGGAGCAGTCCTGGAACTCGGATCCCCCCCTCCCAGTTGGTGGATTTCCCTGCTGCTCAGAGACAGATTGAAGCACTTCGTGAGGACTGAGAAAACGGGAAGTCCTTTATCACGCGACTGAAATATAAGGCTTACCAGAACCTTATGCATGAGGACAGATAGATAACCTGAGCAATGTATCTAGTAATCTACAGTATTCATCCCCCTTGGCGTTTTTCCTATTTTGTTGCATTACAACCTGTAATTTAAATGGATTTTATTTGGATTTCATGTAATGGACAAACACAAAATAGTCAAATTGGTGAAGTGAAATAAAAATAAAAAATTACGGAAAAGTGTTTGCTATGAAGCCCCTAAATAAGATCTGGTGCAACCAATTACCTTTAGTTAAATTACAAATTAGTTAAATAAAGTCCACCTGTGTGCAGTCTAAGTGTCACATGATCTCAGTATATATACACCTGTTCTGAAAGGCCCCAGTCTGCAACACCACTAAGCAAGGGACACCACCAAGCAAGTGGCACTATGAAGACCAAGGAGCTCTCCAAACAGGTCAGGGACAAAGTTGTGGAGAAGTACAGATCAGGGTTGGGTTATAAAAAAATATCCGTAACTTTGAACAACCCACGGAGCACCATTAAATCCATTATTAAAAATATTGAAAGAATACGGCACCACAACAAACCTGCCATGAGGGCCGCCCACCAAAACTCACGGACCAGGCAAGGAGAGCATTAATCTGAGAGGCAACAAAGAGACAAAAGATAACCCTGAAGGAGCTGCAAAGATTGGAGTATCTGTCCATAGGACCACTTTAAGCCGTACACTCCACAGAGATGGGCTTTACGGAAGAGTGGCCAGAAAAAAGCCATTGCTTAAAGAAAAAAATAAGCAAACACGTTCGCCAAAAGGCATGTGGGAGACTCCCCAAACATATGGAAGAAGGTACTCTGGTCAGATGAGACTAAAATTTAGCTTTTTGGCCATCAAGGAAAATGCTATGTCTGGGGCAAACCCAACACCTCTCATCACCCCGAGAACACCATCCCCAGAGTGAAGCATGGAGGTGGCAGCATCATGCTGTGGGGATGTTTTTCATCGGCAGGGACTGGGAAACTGGTCAGAATTGAGGGAATGATGGATGGCACTAAATACAGGGAAATTCTTGAGGGAAACCTGTTTCAGTCTTCCAGAGATTTGAGACTGGGACGGAGGTTCACCTTCCAGCAGGACAATGACCCTAAGCATACTGCTAAAGCAACACTCAAGTGGTTTAAAGGGAAACATTTAAATGTCTTGGAATGGCCCAGACCTCAATCCAATTGAGAATCTGTGGTATGACTTAAAGATTGCTGTACACCAGTGGAACCCATCCAACTTGAAGGAGCTGGAGCAGTTTTGCCTTGAAGAATGGGCAAAAATCCCAGTGGCTAGATGTGCCAAGCTTATAGACACATACCCCAAGAGACTTGCAGCTGTAATTGCTGCAAAATGTGGCTCTACAATTGACTTTGGGGGGGGTGAATAGTTATGCACGCTCAAGTTTTCAGTTTTTTTGTCTTATTTCTTGTTTGTTTCCCAATAAAAAAGATTGTGCATCTTCAAAGTGGTAGGCATGTTGTGTAAATCAAATGATACAAACCCCCCAGAAATCAATTTTAATTCCAGGTTGTAAGGCAACAAAATAGGAAAAATGCCAAGGGGGTGAATACTTTTGCAAGCCACTGTATTATTCTATTTTATGCATTGACTGGCTCTGACGTACCATTTACTTGCGTATTAATATACCCTACTAAACTACTGCAGACGCAAACTAAAGCCTCTCTTCACCTGCACTTCGAGGTTGAGTATTTTTTATCCTATAAAAAAATGTTTTACCTATTAATTAAAAGATTATTCGACATCTGGCTGTTCGGCCTCTGTTGACCTGTACTTCTGAAGCTGTTACACACTGTACCTTTGTAGATGCCGTTCCAGCCTCTGTGCACCTCCCCTCGGACTGAGATTTCCTCAAGGTGCGCCCCCAGGTCTGAGGTCAGGTAAACCAGTGTGTTCTCCCTCAGGTTCAACCGGTCCAGAGTCTGCATGAGCTGACCTACGAACAGATGCTATGAAACAGGACTTAATAGGTACAAATCTAATCTTTCAACATTTCAAATATAATTAGTGTGGACATTTCAAATCTTCCATCCTTTTAACTTATTGGACATAAAATAAAAAGGCCATATAGCAATATAGAGTAAATATAAACTCTTACCAACACTCCAGTCTACTTCGTGGACGGCGTCTCCATAGATACCGTGCTGACTGGTTCCCTGGAAGGCTGGCGATGCAAACATGGCCGTGTGCACTTGGATGAAGGAGAAGAACAACAGGAAGGGTAGTGCAGAGTTCCTGTAAAAATAGGCAACAGACAAAGAGAGAAAATAATTGTATGACAACAGTGCAAAATACTGTGTACGGTTAAAGTATGCTTTTATTTTACCGACACAGTCACCTAGGTTACCAACCTTTTACACACACTTTCCTTACATGCCCTTTAGACTTTCTTCCCACGAACCATCAATACTCACACTCACGCACACACAAACAGGCGATTTGGCTTCTATTCTGTCTCAATCTATCATGTACAATACATTTTTTTTTAAACTCACCTTTCTAAAAAGTCCACTGCTTCATCTGTCATTCTCTGGGTCAGGTTCTCTGAGACATAAGGCTGCTCGACCACCTCCCGGTTCCTCATCAGAAAGCAGTTGAAGTTGGGGAACGTGATGACGAATGTGCCAAAGATGGCCACCGCCGCGCCCACCAGCGCCACCACGCTCAGCACCCACTTCCTCCGCACGGTGACCACACCCCTCGCATGCAGGAGGGTGACGGTAGCCACACCCACTCCCAGGGTCTTGTAGGGTAGAGTTGAGAATCTTTACTATCCTTTCGCTTTATAGCTAAAAGCTCAACCAAACTACATACAACAATACAACTAGTCTGAGTACCAGTCTGTT
The DNA here is from genome assembly GCA_023634145.1 of Thymallus thymallus. Taxonomy (NCBI): domain Eukaryota; kingdom Metazoa; phylum Chordata; class Actinopteri; order Salmoniformes; family Salmonidae; genus Thymallus; species Thymallus thymallus. Next base: position 7,734,555 of record CM042419.1, read on the forward strand.
TATGCCATCATGCCAACTCTTTATCACTTTGTTTGGCTTGAGAATGACAGCAATGGAGTTGGCAAGAGCACAATCAGATCTGGGACCGCATGCAACACCAGGATACATAAATAAAGTAAAAATACTCATTGCAATACTGTAGTAAAAAGCATGAGCTGAAGCACACCCCAAAATGGTTCTAGAGGTGCTAACTAATGGAGAGTAAACTGTAGAAAAAGACAATCAAGTGTATTTAGAAAGCCCTTATTACATCAGCAGATGTCACAAAGTGCTATACAGAAACCCAGCCTAAAACCCCAAACAGATGTAGAAGAAAGACATTAACAATTGAATGGTTAAACCAAAATAGTGTTCCTCATAAACATGTATTGTATCCTGTACATCACCTTGAAGGGTATGTGTGCTTGGACATTGGTAAAGACGGAGCCGTGGCCGGGCTGACAGTCACGCAGGTTGGTCAGGGTTATACCGTAGAAGTGGTCGAAGCCGTGAGCACTGGGGTGGTGACAATAGTCGTCGTTCCTCTCACAGTTAAGACCAAGGTGCCATTTTCCTACAGTGGAGAGAATGGGCAGATGATGTACCATATAAACTGGCAACTTGAGGCGTCTTCAAAGAACAACAGCCTTGAAACACAACACGTAAAGTCTTTTCAACAGTGGAGAAAAAATACAGATGATGCCAATTATTGCATTTAATAATATGTCAACTTGAAAAGCCTGTGAGGAATGTTGTACATCAAAGAACAAGACCTTGAATGTCAACTCACATGTAAATCTACTTTAGTCTGTTGTCTGGACAACCATTGAGAAGCCATTTTGAGTATGAAAGCTATTATACTATTAAAATCAAGAAGCTATAGCTATACAGTCAGAATTGAAAAGACATTCAAACAACAAAACAGACACATTGCTGCAGCCAATCAAATTAACCGCTACTGTTTCTGAGTATTTCCTATGCCCAAAGTGAGAAGTATTGATACAGACGCATGACGATAATAAATGGGTTATATGTAGAGAGTTTTTCATGGCCCTAAAGACGCTTTACATAGGATCAAAGAAAAACAAAGGAGAGGACTTTGGCTCACCTATGAGAGCAGTCTTGTAGCCCTGTCGTTTGGCGACCTTGGCAAAGGTGACTTCTTCACTGGGAAGACCGCCAGATGCAGCTGAGATGACATACACCCCTAACTGTCCAAGGCCGGCCATACCTGTTCAAGACAAAAATAGGATCCAAAACCGATATCAAATCACAAAGTGGGGAGAGTAACAAAGTATAAAATCATACAGTGGAATGACGATGTATTATTCATCCTGCTGCGTTGTGGTGAACATGCCATTTATCCTGTTCTATGAGCTGTTCTCTCCACTTAGCCTAACTAATGCATAGCTAACGCTACATAATACCAGTTAGGCCTATTAATACTAGCTAGTGATCTGTTAAGTGGTCAAATAATACTACTAGGCAAAGCTTTGAGTCAAACCCCAGCAGGACAGACTACACGTTGAACTCTTGTTGTTGTTGGTGTTGTTGTTGTTGGTGTTGGTGTTGTTGTTGCTGGTGTTGTTGATGTTGGTGGTGGTGTTGTTGGTGTTGTTGTTGTTGTTGGTGTTGGTGTTGTTGTTGTAGTATATGTTATTACTATTGAGTTACTATTTTTACTATTTCATGGTAAAATCTACGCCCGTCCGGCGCATGTGACATAAAACATTTGATTTGATTTGTTGTTTATGTCTCTCCTCACCAGATCGTATTGGGTATCGGCCCGTCAGGAAGGCTGCCCTGCTGGGCGTACAGAGAGGGGCGGCAGCGATGTGCTGCGTCAGCCTCACCCCCTCCTGAGCCAGCATGTCCATGTTGGGGGTCCTGCAGACACAACAACACAACACCACCCGGCTGGGCTCATCATCTGGAAGGAGGCGTTTTAGTCATGTTTTAAAGGTGAGCACAGAGCAAGAATTAGAAATAAAATATAAAAGGGATAGAATAGGACTTTATTGTCTTCCGACGATGGACATTTTTGTTTGGAATCACAACTACAAATGATAAGAACATTAAAAAAAAGCATGTTGCAGTTTATATCACTGAAACTTACCGCAAGGTTGTGTTCCCATAGCAGCCCAAGTCTCCAATCCCCAAGTCATCGACCATCATCAGGACAAAATTAGGCCTTTTGTCATCATTCAAGGCATAGCACACGTCAAACAACAGTAGACCTAGACAGCATGGGATCCATGGGGAGTTCATTTTTCAAGGTAACACTGGAGAAGCAGAGACAGAGACAATACGTGAAGATTGGATAGGGTTAAACGCTTGAAGTTCATCACCGAGGACCTGAAATGGTCTCGGCACACCGACATCGTGGTGGCTGAAGAAATTCGGCATGGCCCCGAAGACCCTCACAAACTTCTACAGATGCACCGTTGAGAGCATTCTGTTGGACTGCATCACCGCCTGGTATGGCAACTGCGCCGCCCTCAACAGCATGGCTCTACAGAGGGTTGTGCGGGCAGTCCAACTCATCACCAGGGCCACGCTGCCTGCCCTCCAGGACATCTAAGGCACTCGGTGTCAAAGGAAAGGCCAAGAAGATCATGAAGGACCTCAGCCACCCGAGCCACGGACTGTTCATTTGGCTACTGTCCGACAGACAGAGAGAGTAGAGGTGCATCAAAGCTAAGACGGAGACTAAAAAGCTGCTTCTATTACCAGGCCATCAGACTGTGGTAGCATCATGTTGTGGGTGTGCTTTGCTGCAGGAGGGACTGTTGCACTTCACAAAATAGATGGCATCATGAGGAAGGAAAATTATGAAACTTTTGATCCAAGTTAAACAATTTAAAGGCAATGCTATCAAATACTAATTCAGTGTATGTAAGCTTCTAACCCACTGGGAATGTGATGAAAGAAATAAACGCTGAAATAAATAATTCTCTCTACTATTATTCTGACATTCCACATTCTTAAAATAAAGTGGTGATCGTAACTGACCTAAAACTGGGTATTTTTACTTGGATTAAATGTCAGGAATTGTGAAAAACTTAGTTTAAATGTAATTGGCTAAGGTGTATGTAAACTTCCGACATCAACTGTATATACTACTGTACATATCATTTCTTAGTTTATCTTGTGTAAATCTGGTGTACATTCGCATAGATTTCATTTGATTACTGCTACAGGGATATTTGGCTTGCTGATCAGATTTGCCGTTTTTGATTTCATGTCTTTTTTGTCTTTTTCCTCTCCTAACATTTGAATTGTTTGACATTTTACTGCATTTTTAAGAGCTAGTAAGCATTTCGCTGCACCCACTAATCGGTGTACGCGACCAATACACTTTGATATGAAGAGCGCTAAAGCAAACGTTACTAAATGACGTCCCAAATGGCACCCTATGCCCTATATAGTGTACTACCTTTGAACAGGGCAAAAAGCCATTTTAGAGCCCTATACTGCGGGTCTGTAGGGCGACGGAGAAACCATAGATAGCTACTGTTTAGGCCTGTGTTCACCAACTGGCGGCCCGCGGTTGATTTTATTTGGACATAAAAGACTGTAAAAAAACAAACATTATTTGCAATTATGTTCAACCTGACCATCTGCTCAAGAAAAAAATCGTCCCGCGGCTAGTTGATAATCCCTGGTATAGGCTATGCCCTTCTATGCCTTAGTCAATAACGGATGATATAATAGCATGCCTGTTTACTGAATCATGCTATCTGTTTCTTCACCATGTCTGCATTTGCTCACCACCTTGCTCAGAAACCAATAACATGACGGGTCTAAGGTACAAGGCCAAACACAAACAGGCATGCAGACAGTATGCCTGCTGTCTCTCCATATACTTCTGTAGCAATCAATACTCTATTTGTCAAGCTAGGTTATAAATAGAGAGAAAGAGACAGAGGGGCAAATGTTGAGCAGAACAAGTAAAGTGGTTATTGGCTGTGTTTGTTCAAAAGTCAAATGCTGGTTCCTGAGAATTAGCTGGCTACCAACCGGTAACAGAAAGCATAGGCCGGTCCAACTCAGAAGACAACTTGGATACAGAACGAGGTTTTGACTCCCAGGATTGACTCCCACGGTGGCTGCAGCATACAGCTATCCTGCAAGTTCAATAGGAACGCTCCTACAAGCAATATGCGTTCAACGACTTTTAAAAATACCAACAAAAAGATAGCCGTTGAATAGACAGAATACTTTGTTGTTGCCAAGTCGTTCAAATACTACCTTTGTGGATATGCATGTCTCGAAATGTTTCTACTAGAAACAGAAAGTAAGTTTGTAATCAACTGTCATGTGACTATGAATGACGCAGTCTCATTGGATTATGGTTTATCCAACTATTTTAGGTGACCTGTGTGCTGCCTAAATGCAGTGCAATCAATACTAAAATACTGTAGATGTCAACCCTCTGGTGCAATCCTACAATCCGATATGCAGCCTTAATCCCTGCCAATATTTATTTAACATGTTTAGATACCCCTTGTGTCAGGGACATAATGTCAGGAAGCCCACACTAGTGGGTCATATTAATAAGGTAATATTCTTTAAAAACATCTATAATTTTATTTCACTAGTTAAAATGACAAATTCACTATATTACAGATTGCACCTTTACTCTGGCATAGGCCTATAGTAGAACACTGCAAACAAGGGTTCCATCATGGCTCTCTGAGTAGGCCTACCATTTTATTTATTTGTATTTGTATTATTATTTTTTTTACAATCATAATATTCCATTTTCAGTTTCTGACCAATGCTATTGTTTCTCTTGATTCTCTTGATTTGACCCTCTCTACCCCTCTAGCAGAATGGGACATGACTGTTTCATGCATCAATAGGAGGAATAGAATAGGAATGCCCTAGAACCAGAAGATGTTGTCATCGTCTGTGATTGGATGAACTGAACTGGTCTACAGGCATTGACCAGCTATCTGTTAGATGCTGACGGAAAAGGAAACTGTGATGCCAGGTCAAGTCTGGTTCACACACTGGTCAGAGGATTGACCATGGAATTAGAATGACTTCTGAATTCTATTACGTCTAGAATTACTTCCCATTCTAATTATAAATGGTTGACTCTCAGAACAGACTCTATGATCACACTGTGATATCAGCAATATTGAATAATCACACTTGTGTTGTTTTTGTCTATCAAATATGAATTATTCACACTGTAAATCCCTCAGCAAAGTGATTAACTAGTATGCATGGTTGCAGATGAGTGTCCCTGAAATCTAAATACTCATGATAAAATGTAGAGCTTTAGGGTGAGATTTTTGTATTGACACTTGCAAGCTGATTAGTCTTTTGATGTTGAGCTGCATTCCACAGGAGAAGCACATGGCTGACTGCAAAGTAGAGAGGGGTGAAATCCTACAAACACATCAATTGCTTTTCATGGAAATATTCCAACCATGTGAAATTGGCAATTGAGGAAATGGTAATAAGATATATCCATTGGAATACATACTCTTATGAAAAGATAGCTTAGATTTAGATTCATGAATGAAGGGAATGGTGGGGGGTGTTTGTTTGTGACATGGCTTTTCATTTCTTAAAGCCGTTTGTAATACAAATCTGTTAAGGGATTTTCCATTTATCCGTTCGTTTTTTTCTGTATTTCTGCAACTTATTCCTAAGAAAGAACTATGTCTCTGTGTCACCTGTCTTCCAGGTCTGGTCTCATATGGATAAATACTGTCATCTGTTGTCTAAGCCATATATTGCAGAACAGGGAGCTGAGTTGGGCTCTATATGCATGATAGGCATGTTTACAGTAGGAGAAGTTTGAAACTATTAATGGATAATTTCATAGGCCTGTCCTACCCACTACCATATACATATACGATATATTTCCCCGCCCACTTAGATATTGAACAGCAACATATATGTTGTTTAGTTATTTCGTCCACATATATGTTATTGTTCGACTATCTTCAACTACCACCTTCAACTATTCCTAGAAAAAAAAAGGTTATTCGGCTGTCCCCATAGGAGAACCCTTTGAAGAACCCTTTTTGGTTCCAGGCAGAACTATTTTGGGTTCCATGTAGAACCCTCTGTGTAAAGGATTTTAAAAAGGTTCTGCCTGGAACCATAAAGGTTCTGCCTGGAACCAAAAAGGGTTCAAAGGGTTCTCCTATGTGGACAGCCGAAGAACCCTTTTAGGTTATAGATGTGGCACCTTTACTTCTAAGAGTGTATCCAAGTGCAACACATTTCCACCAATGTTAGATGTATATATTACAAAGTGTGTGTGTGTGTGTGTGTGTGTGTGTGTGTGTGTGTGTGTGTGTGTGTGTGTGTGTGTGTGTGTGTGTGTGTGTGTGTGTGTGTGTGTGTGTGTGTGTGTGTGTGTGTGTGTGTGTGTGTGTGTGTTTGTGTTCACATGCCTGTATGTGTGTGGTGTGTCATCAATCACTCTGTATGCCATGCATACGTGAACTAGTCCCTGACTGTCTCTTCGTATGTCTGCCTTAGGACTCACACCATTAGCTGTGTTCATGAGCATTCAGGACACATCCTATTGGCTGTCTGGGCCCCTCGCAGTCCAAGCAGCATAACACACGACTCGGCAGCCAGTATCAACAGTATCAAAGCATTAACGTCTGTTCTTCTTATCCAAGGCCTCTTCAAATACACAATCACTGACAGACCTCTTTCTAACATGGGCTTTCTCTCTGGCCCCAGCATGTACAGTACAGTACAGAACAGTAGTAATTACTGCTAGGATCATGTCAACTCCCACTACAAAAAGGCGCACCATGGGTTATGAAAGGTATTCCAATTCAAGCTAATGTAAAGCACCTACAGTACAACTCCAACATTGTGTGATACTGTCAGATGTAAGCTGTATGTGAGTGCAGGTTTGAGCTTCTCGTATTCTGTGATCATCTCTGCACGTCATGCATCCACACACACCTTTGGCGCCAGCCCCGTCAAATACACTCATGAATTCATAGTACACTCCCCTACAGAAAGAGAGAGAGGGAGAGAGAGAGAGAGAGTCTCTTCTGAATGTGTATCCATTGTACGTTGTTCACAGAATGTGCATCCCATAGAGATGAAACAAGTTTTATCTATGGTGTATCCATTGTATTATAATTCACAGAATCACAGGTCTGTTGGTGACAAGACAGCACCACAGGGAATCGAGTTCCAGCCCAGAAATGTGTCTGTAATTAACCTTATTATACACTAGCTGTCTGACAACACAGTAAATCAGGAGGTTGATGAACCTGAACAGTCATTGCACATTCACTACAACCTCACTTTGATGCTGTGCTAATTAGTGATTGAAGCATTTGTATTAGTTCTTGTTGAGTTTGTGTGTAAACAACAGTGATATTGATGATATTAGAACACATTTTGGTTATTACAAAATGCACAGCAGTCAACTGTAGTTTGAGACAAGGTATTTTATTTTGTCACCAGCAGGGAGCACCATTGCACAGAATATCTTCCAGTTCAAGACATCTTACAATGAGAGCTGTGTAAAAACAATGTCAGCACAGTATGCACTGATTTTTTTGTGTTTGCCGTTGAGTCAACTTTATGTCTTCCCCTTCTAAAGGAGCTCTGTCAGCTTCACTAGCCTCCTTCAAAGACAAACTCTCCTCTACGTGCTTCTACATCTGCATTGCTTGCTGTTTGGGGTTTTAGGCTGGGTTTCTGTATAGCCCTTTGTGACATCTGCTGATGTAAAAAGGTCTTTATAAACAAATGTGACTGATTGACAAACTCTTCATAATGTGGCTTGGCTAGTAGACATCTCCCCCCCCCCCCCCCCCAAGATCCCCCCAATATGCAGCTCCATTTCTTTGGGTCTGGGACACATTCAATCATCACCCTGTGAGGTCCAGGGATTCCCCAGGCCTCCCCCTATCAGCCTGGGCCAGGTTTCGTTTGATATGTGATATGTGAATGGTTTATGACTGGTTCTCAGTGACAACAGATGACCTGTAAGAGTGTCCATAGCCCCTGAGGGCCTCTCCTCCTCCTGGCTCTGGGGGTCCTGCCTGCCCACCCAGAGTGATAATAGACTCCGGGTATGGTTAGGGTCGTGCATCTCTCTCTTGTTCTCATTTTCTCTGTATCTTTCTCTCTCTCTGTCTTTCTCTGTCTCTTTCTCTGTTGTGTTCTCTCTCTATGCTCTCTCTCTCTCTCTCTCTCTCTCTCTCTCTACCCCCATAAAGGTCTTATCATACTGGTCATAGACAGCACACCTGGATAGGTACAGCTCAGGCATCCCTCACTCACGGTGGTGACAGACCGAGAGCTGAGGTAGAGTGTTTGTGGTCATCTCTTACGGTACACCTCCATGACTCAGAAACATTTGCAGGAATCCTTATTGTTGGCATCCTCACATGTTGCCATGTTGAAAGCATAAGATATTGTCTCTCTTTGATCACAAATAGAGAAAGCAGGAGCAAAATGCAGAGATCTCTTTTCAAATTGTCGCTTGTGTCAGGAGAGGAAAAATGAAATAACTAATAGGGTGGAGTAATTTCTAAAAACAAAATTAAATGATTTATATCTGATTCTATTTCTACAACGATCCATAGTTAATGTTGCCTGCAAATCCACTAAATATACTGTTCCAATGGCAGCCATTGGACCTACTTCTGTGGCAAACTGGGGCATTCATACTGGAGCTATCAAAATAAATTGGGTATCCTATGCTCTTAAGTTTCTCTGCCTTTGGTTGACCCTGAAGCAATAACAAGACTATAATGTTTTTGAGGGTTTACCATACATTTTCTTAAACGGATTGCAACTGAAAACAATTGTCTTCCTGTTTACAAGTACATGACTATCATAATAATAGTCAGGGACAAACTGTTCAAGCAGTCAAAAGGGTCTGTTTCACTTAATGTTCAAGCCAGCGAAAAGCTTTTGACTTGATGCATTAATTTGTCTGCAGCCCTCCGGTCATGCCGCAACCACAACAGATGGTTAGTGTGTTTGATTTTGTTCACAGTTATGCCGTATTTGAACTGGAATCAGACACCCTCTATAAAATCTAATTGGAATTATGAGTGGAATAAAAAATTCATATCACAAAAACAAGAAGACCAAAAGCATGATTGGGTGCGGGCAGATATAAAATGCCAGATATGTGGGCAGGAAACAACTATCGATGTTTCCTTTGAAGCCATTCATTTTGGAGAGTTGTTTTTTGTGCTGCAGTCAAATATCTGAGGGCCGTTCTGTGGTTTTCACAGTGGGGTGGCTCAACCTCATCGCTCACAAGCAGGGTTTCGGTCGAAGCTGTGAAAGGCACACAAGGCCTTAAGCTGTTTGTCAGAGCTGTGTGATTGACTGTCAACAGAATTAGCACTGAAGCACAGACCAGGCTTGTGCATGAGGATCACAGCAGTACTGCACACACGCGCAACGCATGCGCAGTTGTTAAATATAGAACATCTTAACAGTTTGGTGGTTTAACATTAAGCACCTCAACAACAAAGTTAACAAAATACTCCCTTGATTGGCAGGGGTTAAAGCGTTGGACCAGTAACCAAAAGGTTTCTAGTTTGAGTCCCCGAGCTGACAACCGGCCGATCTGCCCTTAAGCAAGGCACTTAGCCCCAGGGTCGCGGTAAATAATGGCTGATCCCTGGCCATGACCCCACTCTCCGAGGGTGTCTCAGGGGGAGTTGGGATATGCAAAAAAATACATTTCCATTTCACACCTCACACTCGTACAGGTTACATACTTGTACAGGTTACACACTCGTACAGGTTACACACTCGTACAGGTTACATACTTGTACAGGTTACACACTCGTACAGGTTACATACTTGTACAGGTTACACACTCGTACAGGTTACACACTTGTACTTGCAGTCAAACAGGACAAATATAAGTACCCACTATTTGACCTTTGACACACACAGCCTGAACTAACCACTGAACGTGAGGACTGATTTCCCAGTCTTACTTCCATTTGAAAAACAAGTAGTTTGATTTCCATCTCCAATACCTCAACAGCATGCACACTGTAATAAAAAAACATCCACAAATCGAGTTGTTTCAACTAATTATTATTAAGTAACTGGTTCCACAGCCTTTTTTTTTGTTTACTCAACTTTTCGGTCCAAGTGTTACAGTGCCTTCAGAAATATTTACACCTCTTGACTTTTTCCACATTTTGTTGTGTTACAAAGTGGGATCAAAATTATTTTAATTGTCTTTTTTTGTCAAAGATCTACATAAAATACTATGTCATGTCAAAGTGGATTTTTGTATTTTTATTAAATTAAGAAATAAAATGCTAATATATTTTGATTAGATAAAGATTCAACCCCCTGAGTCAATACATGTTAGAATCAACTTTGGCAGCGATTACAGCTGTGAGTCTTTCTGTAAGAGCTTTGCAAACCTGGATTGTACAATATTTGCTCATTATTATTTTGTAAATTTTTCAAGCTCTGTCAAGTTGGTTGTTGATAATTGCTAGACATTTTCAAGTCTTGCTATAGATTTTAATGCCAATTTAAGTAAAAACTGTTACAATGACAGGAACATTCAATGTCAGTAAGTAACTCCTGGTTATAATTGGCTTTGTGTTTTAGGTTATTGTCCTACTGAAAGGTGAATTAATCTCCCAGTGTCTGTTGGAAAGCAGACTGAACCAGGTTTTCCTCTAGGACTTTGCCTGTGCTTAGCTCTATTCTGTTTATTTTTATCCAAAAATGTATCCTTAGTCCTTTCATATGACACTCAAACCCATAACATGATGCAGCCACCACCACACTTGAAAATATGAAGAGTGGTACTCAGTGACGTGTTGGATTTTCCCCAAACATAATGCTTTGTATTGAGGACAAAAAGTGAATTTATTTGCCATATTTTTTGTAGAATTACTTTAGTGCCTTATTGCAATCAGGATGCATGTTTTGGAGTACTTCTATTTTGTACAGGCTTCCTTCTTTTCACTCTGTCATATACGTTAGTAGAGTGGAGTAACTACAATGTTGTTGATCCATCATATTTGTTCTCCTATCACATTCATTAAACTCTGTAACTGGTTTAAAATCACCATTGGCCTCATGGTGAAATCCCGGAGTGGTTTCCTTCCTCTCTGGCAACTGAGTTAGGAAGGACGCCTGTATCTTTGTAGTGACTGGGTGTATTGATACACCATCCAAAGTGTAATTAAAAACTTAAATTACTGTTTTTTTGTATGCTTTAAATTTATACTTGAAATGCACTGCTTGACTGAGGGACCTTACAGATAATTGTATGTGTGGGTTACATAGATGTGGTAGTCATTCAAAAATCATGTTAAACACCATTATTGCACACAGAGTCCATAAAACGTATCTGACAGGTGAGGACATGTTGAATATAAATGACTGTAAATGAACATGCACCATGTATGTAAAATATGTAAGTTGAAAACATTGTATGTTAATAGCACTGTGTGTGTGTGTAACTAGTTTCACAGCCATTTTTTTTAGTTAAGATGCCCAAATAATAATTTCTAGTTTAATTAACATATGAGACAATTTGAGCAAACACATCATTTTAAGTTGACTGAATTTTGTCTACGTTTTCTCATGTTGGAGCGAAGTTTGGGCTAAACTAAAAATGTTACGTTCAGGTAACACTTTGACTGGAAAGTTGAGCAAACTAAAAAAAAGGCAGTGGAACCAGTTACTTAATAATATTTAGTTGAAACAACTAGATGTATTTTTTCAGTGTCGTCCCACTACTTCAATCTCACACAAATGGAGGACTAATTTGCAGGCAGACTAATTTTTGTTCTTCCGCTCCAACTAGAACAATGTATTTGACACAGCTAGTCACAGTGTGGAATCCTGAAACATGTTACAGTGTATTTTCAAAATGCACCACCTTCGTCTCAGACCACTTTCCTAGATTAACTGATATACATTTTCACTAGACCACTGCTTATTGAACCAAAACTAAACAGCCACGCTCTACTGTAAATAGGTTAATAATTAATTATAACTGTGATTAACTATGACTTTGTCATCCATTCGTCCTTTACAGAGCTGGCCAGGCTTCGGATCCCTGACTGCACATCATGTAGAAATCTATGAACACACACGTCCCCGGTGCTGACGTATAGCCAGTGGTGCTTGACATATCTATCAATAACTCATGATTAACGGTCTTTAGGGACCGTCTAACAACAGTGATATTATTACTGTAAAACAAAGCTTTTTGAGCAATGACAAAGTGAACAATTATAAAAATAGACACAAAATAAACAAAATAAGAAATGTGTCAAATCTAGCTAACACAGTAGTTCTCAGCGTGTAAGTACCGTAGAGGCTGTATGTTACGTAGCAATGGTTTTAATGTAAAGTATACATCTAGAGTAAAGTAGCCTATAGTGTTGAATGGATCACAAGCCTTGTGCAAATGTGATGTGTCTAACCGCATCTTTAGCATCACAGGAAGGAGAGAGACAGAGAAACAAGGAAGCCCGGCTCGTTCATCATTCATCTCTACCGAGGACAGCTCCGACTCTATTCCGCTACGCTTGAAAAGAACTCCATAATGATTTCTTATCGATGTGAACGCTGGTTGTGCCACGTGAACAAAGACCATAGAGGCCAGGCCAGAGACTCAAGTTTGTCTTCTATATTGTGATTATCGTAACAGGTCCCGGGTTTGTTTGCATGAGCGAATGAACGACTCTCTGAAGATGCCATGAGATGGGAGGCAGAGAGTGTTGGATTCCTAATCCCTAACCATCTGCTACTGATTCAGTGGTTATCACACGTGTAAAGTGTCTCTGACATTTGCTTCAAGACCTTCCATATTATACGCACCTAAACATTGCTAATGAAAATGCAGAGAAGAGGTCAGATATCACGCAGTACGATGTGATATTACAACGTATCAGTATCTGTGGGTCAGGCCGCCTTACTCTTCGGAGACTTACTTTTCTGAGGATCCATCCCAAATGGCAACGTATTCCCTATATAGTGCTGCACTTTTGACCAGGAGTTCACTGAATAGGGTGCCATTTGGGAGGCAGCTTGAGTCTATCAGCGTTAGAAGCAGCACTTCCAATGGGAATCTCCTCTGCTAGGCCTCTTCCTTCCTGTTGGAAGTGTCCAAGTTATAGATCCCTGAAGATCACATGCAGTAGATCTGCCATGAAGCACAAATCAGAATTATGAAATTCTCTTTTCAAAGAGGCTGCGGATGTTGTAAGGGGAATGGTCGTACACAATCGTGTAAGTGTGTGAGGGTTGTAAGGGTTAGAGTGTGTGTGTCTGTCTGAACTTTGATATCACTTCTACACTCAGTCTGACGTATTCTCAGTACATCTGCTGTAACACTTTTAATAGTTCACTGGTGAGGAAGGTGGGAAATACGGTATAGAATGTCATGCTCAAATACGCTGTCATCTCCTCAGAAAGGCAGTCACAGGCTCACAGCCACAGAATGTTTCTAATTTCTACGCTTTCTGATATTCTATTTTCGAATTCTACAGTCACAGTGAGTATGCTTCAAACATACTGTGCTGACACTCACTCTAAGACATGTTCATCTCCATAAACGTGACAATTGGAGCTCAGATACCCCTTACGTATGTGCAACAGACCCTATCAATCGATGTCCATGTTTATTTAATGAGTTGGTCAGTTAGATCATTGATGCGAAGCGTTGTTGGATTGTTGCTAAGTGAATAGGAATGCGGATCAATGCGGCCATGGTTGTATGGTTGGATCCCAGCACTGTTGACTTCTGTAGTGGTGACCTAGCTTTCAATATCACCGTCCCAAGGACATTCATGACTGGTTTAGTACACATAGCAGACCAAAGAGAATGAGGAAATTTGGTTTAAGCTTGTCTCGCGATGTCTCATTTGTGATGAAGCCTGGGAATCAAGGCTAGGTTTAATCCTGCAGAGTATCTACATACATATTTTATTATTTAGCTGTTTGGCATCTTACATTGTACGATTAACCATCCCTATGGTGTGGTGTTGTATCTACTGTTCCAATTAACTTTTCTCTATTTTGCATAAATTCTTTCCCTCTCTTACACACCTGTCTTAAACCCTGCTTTTGGCATAAAAGCTTTGGAAAGAACGTCCATTTGTAATGTATTACCTTGAATCCTCATCGCTTCTAACTGCTGCTGCCAGCACCTCTGGTTTAGATTAAGTGTCAATGCGTGCTTTATCAGCCTATCAGAACCCCGCCCCCCCTCTCTCTTGCTCTCTGGCTCTCTCTCTGTCTTTTTCTCTCTCTCTCTCTCTCTCTCTCTCTCTCTCTCTCTCTCTCTCTCTCTCTCTCTCTCTCTCTCTCTCTCTCTCTCTCTCTCTCTCTCTCTGTCTGTCTCTTTCTCTCTCTCTCTCTCTCTCTCTCTCTCGCTCTGTCTCTCTATATATACTGTATATATATTTATCTTTCCCTCTCTCCATCTCTCTCCACTCTCTTTCTCTCTCTCTCTTTCTTTCTGAGGCAATTAATCTCTTTGTTCTCTCTCTTTTGGCTGATCGCAGTGCCCATTGTTGGAAAAGAAGAAAACCCTGTCAGGATGGAAGACACAGCACACAGTGAGTTGATCACCTTCAACACAGCGTTTCAAAAACAATGGGAGACAGAGAACGCCTCGAGCTGAAGTCTGCTGTTTCATTGTCTTGTAGGTCCAATGAAGAGTGAAGGTGAAGTATTTTTTCTCCCGGCCCACTTAATCAACCCAGCCAGGGTTTACAGACAGCGCAGCATCTCCACCACCCACCACTGTTATACAGGGTGTTTCCACTGCCCCGTAGTGCCTAAGCGCAAACACATTCCATAACAAAACGGTACATAAACTTCTTCAAGCTACTATTCATTCTACAGGTAATAAATGCAGTTACCATGGTGAGCTTGTAAAAATGGGATCATAGAGAATGGTTTAAACCGTATACATTATGCATGAGTGGTGAACTCCGCTACTATAAAAAAGTGCTGCTCCTGCAAGTACAATAAATCATTGTTGCCCTCTATTGATGAGTTTAAAAACAATGAGCTATAAACCATCCCATAAATTACACACAATGCATTTCTCATCCATAACCACCTCCCTGAGATAAGAGTATCAGAGTATCATCTCGTCTTTTATTAGAGGTATATGCTGGGTCTGTCTGGACCCTGGACTGTCCCCCTTACTGACAGGCTGTGTCTCTGGATTAGAATGTACAGCATCTCAATATCGTGCACACATCACAACAGATCATGCATGTCCCCTAAGAGAGAGGGAGAGAGCAAGAACGAGGAAAGAGCGAGAGAGAAGGGGGGTGGAGAGAAAGGGGGGGGGGGGGGGGGGGAGAGAGAGAGCGAGAGGTCCCCGTTAACAATCCAGAGCACATCACATTAGATTACTTTGGAAATCCCACTTCCATTTCAAGGGCTTTTTACACATTAGAATAAACAGGAGAGTTCCTAATTAAATCTGCTAGTACTGCTTGCCCTCGTACATTGTGCCGCTCCCTACTCAACAAGCAAGGCACTCACTCACTCACTCACTCACTCACTCACTCACTCACTCACTCACTCACTCACTCACTCACTCACTCACTCACTCATTCTTGCTGTCTATGTGTTGTGCGATCAATATTGCACACTATATGATTTGTAGTTACATGGAAAGGTTCTAGTGTATAGTGCATTGGATGAGAACCAATATAAATACTACAGTAAGTATACTGCGTGCATGTTGTCAACTGTATTGTGTCACAATCAATCTGCCACAATGAATTCCTTGGTAAACCCTTATGTTATGTTATGTTACCCCATAATGTAATGTTATCCAAACCAGCCAACAGATCCAGTGGTAGAGGACCATGCTGTTGCCCTGAACAAGGGAGGAGAGAGGGAGCATCCTACCTCCTCCCACACGTCAGGTCTAGCGAGTCCCTAACAGATGTTGCATTCTCTCAAAAGAGCCACGTTTAATAATGAAAGGCATGACTGCCTCTCTCTGTAACAAACATAACGGGAACATGAAGCATTCCTCTCTCGGCACCACGCTGCTCTCAGCCAATCCTAACCACACAGCTCAATGGGGTGTCAGATCATTCTGACTCATTTAAACATACATTTCACATGCAATAGCTGCTTTGAAGTTGACTGATGAGTTGGTTTGAATGAATTCCTCTAAACCACAGAAGATTTTGTGTTTTGGAAAACAGCCTCCGTTAACACATTAATATACAGGTAACTGCCAAAATAAAGGAAACACCAACATAAAGTGTCTTAATAGGCTGTTGGGCCACCACAAGCCAGAATAGCTTCACTGCACCTTGGCATAGATTCTACAAGTGTCTGGAACTCTATAAGGGATGTGACACCATTCTTCCATGCAAAATTCCATTGTTTGGTATTTTGTTGATGGGTTGTAGCGCTTTCTAAGGCGCCGCCCCAGAATCTCCCATAAGTGTTCAAGTGGGTTGAGATTTGGTGACTTCCATGGCATATGGTTTACATGCTCATCAAACCATTTAGTGAACACTCGTGCCATGTGGATGGGGGCATAGCCATGGTAGCCAAAATAATGGCCTGCCCAGCATTTTTATACATGACCCTAAGCATGATGGGATGTTAATTGCTTAATTAACTCAGGAGCTTCACCTGTGTGGAAGCACCTGCTTTCAATATGCTTTGTATCCCTCATTTACTCACGTGTTTCCATTATGTTGGCAGTTACCAGTACAACATGACTATATGCACTAACACAAGCTTGACATATCAACATTGGATATTTCCTCAATCACGAAGATGACCTTGTAGAATGATAAATAATTGTTATTTTATATTCTTAAGATTAAAATCCCCAGTGAGGATAAAGGTTTGTGTCAGGGTGGTAAAAACAGAGGACAAAGGTGGAGGTATCAAGTGAAGTATAATGTCTCTTTTGAAGCTAGTTAGCTGCTAGGTTATCATTTTGAAGTTAGTTGCTAGGTGCTAAAAGAGTTAAAGAATGTGTGAAATATCTTTGAATATTTTAACCATGTTGTCTAAACTTTCATATACATCCCATATGTTTTCCCTTATCCTTCCTTCCTTTTTCCATCTCTCCCTCTATGTGTCTGCCTCATCTCTCTTGCTCTCCCTCTGTCTCTCTAGGGAAGGCCATAAACGTATTTGGGGTACTGGAGGGAGCACAATCTTAAAACACAGTCATTAATCCTGAACCAGGATGGAGCTGGATAATGTTGGTTATGGTCACAGCAAGGCTATTCTTTCCTTATACTAAATAGACTCCCAGTATAGTGTTTACCAGAGCGTTCAGCTGTTTACTGTTCTTAAAGCCTTTTACACCATTACATGGCATAGACATCAAATGATATCTGCGTTAGCATAAAGAGCAGCAAGGATGGCTTTCTTCAATGCATGAACCAACAAGACCATAGCAGAGACCGTATTCAGATGCATGTAGTTAGACAGAAACACAGAGACCCAGTTGGTTGGGTTGAATGGGAATAAGTGCGACGCCATGCACCATGGGTATAGAACGCTGGCAGACTGCGTTGCCTGGTGGTGTGTGTGTGTGTTTGTATTTCCACACGTCCCCAGGAGGTCTGTGTTTCACTAGCTAACCTTTTGTTTGCCCACCAAATCAGATATCATGTCAATAAAAACAAAGGTCCTCCATTTACTCTGGTTTATAACTATGGACTTTTGAACCATACAGTATAAAATATGCACAGACAGGATGCTTTTAGACATGGAATTTACTTTTACTAAAACATCTCTATACAGGGTGTCAGTTTACAAAAGGGTGAACTGGTGAGAACACACACAGTCAAAAGTAACAAAGACAACTGTGTACAGTAATACAAATAAACCACTCTAGACATTAATAAACTATAGACTGTTGATGAAATGTCCCCCCTGGGGGATCAATAAAGTACCTATCTATCTATCTATCTATCTATCTATCTATCTATCTATCTATCTATCTATCTATCTATCTATCTATCTATCTATCTAGACAAACTGTGTGTACACCATTTACAGTTCATGAGAGTTGGAATACAATATTACTTATCTTCAGCCTATTAAAACATCAAATAATATCACTTTAAACAGTGACAAATCTGTCTAATCTGTCTATTTGTCAGGAGAGGGCGGTTATAATACAAAATAATCTCATGCCGGAAATACTAGGATTTGACATGTAAAGCCAAGGTCTCTAAGGAATCTTTATCTACTGTATATCGACTGCAAAAATTCAAAAGCATTTCATCATTGAAGGGTTGGGTGAACTGTTTATCGGTGGGCCACTTGTTAGCAATTTCTTTGTTTGGTAGAGTGTACATACAGCAGTAGAGGCATGACTGAGTAGTGTCTGACGGAGGAGCCTTCTCCCTTCTGTTGGTGGTTGTTCTATGAGCATGGCCTTATTTCTATTACAGAATATTGGATGACTGTCATTTATATTCCATTCACACAGTTCAATGTAACATCGATAGGTTTAGGCTACTACATGATACTCAAATTGTCCCTATACCCATCATGAGGTAGCTTTAACCTAGCCTAGTAATTAAAGTTTACAACGTAGGTGCACAGGTCGAGAGAAATTTGAGTGATCAAGGTGACAGACATTGACACATTCAATACCGCCTTGCACAATCTTGCCTGCATCTAGCGGATCTAGGGTGTAATCAGTTGCAAACGAGAGTTTCTATTGGAGACCCCTGATCCCACGCAAACACAGTTCACTGTCATAGCAGCCACATACAAATAGCATGATCCCTTTGATCGTTGGATAATTCATATACGTGCTCTACTCCTCTCACCTTTACCCTTCACTTGTGGACATCAGTGCACAACACATCCAAGCCAAACCTTCATATCATAACCGATACACATAGCCTACATTGTTGTAACCATATTAGCTAACATCAAGTCAACATAGCTACTAATATATATATATATATATATATATATTACTAGCTCTCTCTCACTTAATTTTTGAAAAAATTTATTTGTTAAAAACTGTTCAACTATTGTCTTTCTCTCACTCTTTGAGTCAACTACTCACCACATTTATACACTGCAGTGCTAGCTGTAGCTTATGCTTTCACTACTAAATTCATTCTCTGATCCTTTGATTGGTTGGACAACATGTCAGTTCATACTGCAAGAGCTCTGATAGGTTGGAGGACATTCTCCAGAAGTTGTCATAATTACTGTGCAATTCTATGGAAGGGGGTTGACAACAACGAGCCTCCTAGGTTTTGTATTGAAGTCAATGTACACAGAGGTGGACGGAAACTAGCTGTCCTCCAGTGCATTTTTAGTTTAGTTTTATCTAAAAAGGATAACTTTTTTAAATGTTTTACTATTTTCGTATTTTCTCCTCTTTCTCCTCTGAGGAGCCTCCACTGAAACCAATGATATTCACTAAGTTGATGGTTTATATTTAGGACAATGTTTTGCAGGGTAGTCATTCTAAGTTATTTGGTTATTTTATATGTGATAAGGCCAACCAGAGGGACAGAGATAATTACAGACACCTGTGATAATCTGAAGTACCCAAAAGAGCCACTAGATGTCTTGTGATAAATTACATAAAATCCTTGAAAGTTGGCAACATTCTGGTAGTTTCCTGGTAAATTTAGAAAGTGTTCTAGTAATATACCCTCCATTTGCAACCCTACCAACCCCACAGCTCAATGTGGTGTCAGAACATTCTGACTCATGTAAACATACATTTCACATGGGTAATTTAAAAAAACATGCAAGAACCGCTTTGAAGTAGACTCTTAGGAGTTGGCTTGCATAAATTCTTCTAAACCACACAAGATTTTATGTGTTTGGGAAAACAGCTCCCCTAAACACGTTACTCAACAGAGCTGTTGGGCTATGAGCTTGACATATCAAGACAGACTATTCTCATTGCTCTGAGACTTATGTGTTGCACCAGATTTAGCTAATAGCTGCTTTCCATCTGTAGTTCCTTCATCATCAGGTGAGGTAAGGTCATATCGCTGAAAATGTATATTTTGAAGTTAATTAGTTGCTAGGATACTGAAGTTTGTTGCTAGGTACTAAAACAGGCAAAGAAATATGTAAAATATATTTTTTACCATGGCTTCTAAACTCTTGATACACAGTATATCCCATATGTCCTCTCCTCTCCCTCTCCCTCTCCTCTCCTCTCTCTAGGGAAGGTCATAAACATGAGGGACCATACTCTTGAAACACAGTCATAAATCCTGAACTAGGATGGAGCTGGATAGATATGGTTATGTTCGTAGCAAGGCCTTTTAGGACTCCCAGTACAGTATATACTAGAGCTTTCAGCTGTTTACTGTTCATACAAGTGTTTTACACCATTACCTCCCATCACTGGCGGTCAGTGCCGTTTATGATGAGGGAGGATGTTTTCATTTTTTTCATGAGCATGGCCTTATTTTTATTACAGCAAATTGGATGACTGTCATTCATATTCCATTATCCCAGTTCAATGTAACATTGGTAGGTCTAAGTTACTACATGATACAAAAATGTTCCCTATACCAATTATGAGGTAGCTATAACCTAGCCTATGATTTAAAGTTTACAACGTAGGTGCACATACAGTTGAAGACTGGAATTTTACATACACCTTAGCCAAATACATTTACAATTTTGGCCCATTCCTCCTGACAGAACTGGTGTAACTGAGTCAGGTTTGTAGGCCTCCTTGCTCGCACACGCTTTTTCAGTTCTGCCCACACATTTTCTATGGGATTGAGGTCAGGGCTTTGTGATGGCCACTCCAATACCTTGACTTTGTTAAGCCATTTTGCCACAACTGGAAGTATGCTTGGGGTCATTGTCCATTTGGAAGACCCATTTGCGACCATGCTTTAACTTCCTGACTGATGTCTTGAGATGTTGCTTCAATATATCCATATCATTTTCCTTCCTCATGATGCCATCTATTTTGTGAAGTGCACCAGTCCCTCCTGCAGCAAAGCACCCCGACAACATGATGCTACCACTCCCGTGCTTCACGGTTGGGATGGTGTTCTTCGGCTTTCAAGTCTCCCCCTTTATCCTCCAAACATAACGATGGTCATTATGGCCAAACAGTTCTATTTTTGTTTCATCAAACCAGAGGACATTTCTCCAAAAAGTATGATCTTTGTCCACATGTGCAGTTGCAAACCGTAGTCTGGCTTTTTTATTGCGGTTTTGGAGCAGTGGCTTCTTCTTTGCTGAGCGGCCTTTCAGGTTATGTCGATATAGGACTCGTTTTACTGTGGATATAGATACTTTTGTACCTGTTTCCTCCAGCATCTTCACAAAGTCCTTTGCTGTTGTTCTGGGATTGATTTGCACTTTTCGCACCAAAGTGCGTTCATCTCTAGGAGACAGAATGCGTCTCCTTCCTGAGCGGTATGGCGGCTGCGTGGTCCCATGGTGTTTATACTTGCATACTATTGTTTGTACAGATGAACGAGGTACCTTCCGGCATTTGGATATTGCTCCCAAGGATGAACCAGACTTGTGGAGGTCTACAATTTTTTGGCTGATTTCTTTTGATTTTCCCATGATGTCGAGCAAAGAGGCACTGAGTTTGAAGGTAGGTTTGAAATACATCCACAGGTACACCTCCAATTGACTCAAATTATGTCAATTAGCCTATCAGAAGCTTCTAAAGCCATGACATCATTTTCTGCAATTTTCCAAGCTGTTTAAAGGCACAGTCAACTTAGTGTATGTAAACTTCTGACCCACTGGAGTTGTGATAATGAATTATAAGTCAAATAATCTGTCTGTAAACAATTTTGGGAAGAATGACTTGTGTCATGCACAAAGTAGATGTCCTAACAGATTTGCCAAAACTATAGTTTGTTAAAATGAAATCTGTGGAGTGGTTGAAAAATGAGTTTTAATGACTTCAACCTAAGTGTATGTAAACTTCCGACTTCAACTGTATATCAAATGTACAATATGTGTATTTATCTGTAATTTACCCTGTTCTAAGGACTGTATTTTAAGGGAATTATTATTATTAACCTAAATTATCTCATACGCACATTTAGCTATTTAAGTATCTCTTCCAGTCATTTACCTGTACAGTTAATTTAACCATGCAAATATTCATTTACCTGTACATTTAACCAGACTGTATATTAACTATTATTACCCTCACTTAAATCATACGCGCATTTAGCTATTTAAGTATCTTTCTCTGCCATCAACCTATATAGTTAACCATGCAAATATTTGTTTTATTTATATCAACGTGCAATAATTGTATAATTTTTTCACCTAACACTATAACAATGTATAGTGTACATATTCAGTCATTCACTCATACTATACAACGCGTTTCTACAGCTTTCTGCACTCCAGACTTCGTCTATTTTTATACCTTTTCATACTGCCGCACTATGTATCGTTTATCGGTCTTTTGTTCTGGCATTTTGCACCTGCCCTGTGTTTTTCGTAGCTGCTTGACAAGGTAATTTCCCCACGGGGATCAATAAAGTACCTACCTACCTATTAGCCTATCAGAAGCTTCTAAAGCCATGACATTATTTTCTGGAATTTTCCAAGCTGTTTAAAGGCACAGTCAATTTAGTGTGTGTAAACGTCTGACCCACTGTAATTGTGATATAGTGAATTAATAAGTCAAATAATCTGTCTGTAAACAATTGTTGGAAGAATTATTTGTGCCATGCACAAAGTAGATCTCCTAACCAACTTGCCAAAACTATAGTTTGTTAACATGAAATCTGTGGAGTGGTTGAAAAAATGAGTTTTAATGACTTCAACCTAAGTGTATGTAAACTTCTGACTTCAACTATAGGTCGAGAGAAAAGGTGACATACAGTGAAACATTCAATACCGCCTTGCACACTCTTGCCTGCATATAGCTTATCTAGGGTTTAATCATTAGTCCAACAGTTGCAAACGAAAGTTTATATTGGACAAATTCAGGTATTTTGATCCCCGTTTCGTTTGCTTCCGTTTAAGATAAGTTTTTCAACAAAAAGAAAATATGCGCATTTTTCCGCCAGTAGTTTATCAAATTGACTTGTTGCAGATAAAAAGTGCACGATGACGTAGTGCACATAACATTTACTTTATCGCTTAAGTTTTCATAAACCGAATAGAAATCTAATGTTCAATGTGTTTCCATCGCATTTAAACCCTACTGATTATTATGTCACGAAAACTGTTGCGTTATATAGCAAATGTGCCTACTCTTGTCTTGACCCGTGCGCTCTAGCCAACAGCTGGCAGTTACACTGCGGGTACGCTCTGCGGGTAGGCTCGTCTACATGAAAAGATTATGGATAAAAGCGAGAATGTTTTTATTTGCCAAAACGGCTGTCAAGCATCGATCATGTCACCAGAATATGACCCTCAACATTTATTGGAAAGGAGCATCAAGCTCATACCATGCACTTTCACCACCCTGTGAAGTTCGTCATAATTTAAGCTTTAGCCTAATTTAAAATGACAGTAGTGGGAGAACAACACACCATGTTATCGTGACTCCAAATTTGATGGTGGTTATAGCAACATTTGCTCATAAAGGCGTTTCCACCGGCCTTTTTCGTATAATATATTTTACCAACACAAAAAGATCCCACCATGTCGAACTAACAAATTATGGGTCGACATTTATACTATTTTACCGATAATTCCTGTTTCCATCACAGCGGTCATTTTTTATTTGTATTTGTTATATACAGTATGACTACTCGCACAAAAACTGCAGATGGAAACGTGGTTATAGACAGCACATTAAATCAGCATTAACATATAGAGCAGTAAAGCTGGCTTCAACGACTGAACCAACAACTCCCTCATAGGAAGGTACAGGACCCCAGAGACACATGAGTGTGTGTGTGAGAGAGAGAGAGACCATATTCAGATGCATGTGTACACATACAGTAGTTAGACAGAAACAGAGATACCCAGTTGGTTGGGTTGAATGGGAATAAGTGAGATGCCATGCATCATGGGTATAGAACTGGCAACGTCGTTGCCTGGTGGTGTGTGTGTTTGTATTTCCACACGTCCCCAGGAGATCTGCGTTTCACTAGCTAACCTTTTGTTTGCCCACCAAACCAGATATCAGGTCAAAAAAACAAAGGTCCTCCATTTTCTCTGGTTTATAACTATTTACTTTTGAACCATAGAGTATAAAATATGCACAGACAGGATGATTTTTGACATGGAATTTACTTTTACTAAAACATCTCTATACAGGGTGTCAGTTTACAAAAGGGTGAACTGGAAAGAACAGACACAGTCAAAAGTAGCATAGACATAAATAAATTATAGACAAACTGTATGTACACCATTTACAGTACATGAGAGTTGGGACACAAAATTACATCTGCAGCCTATTAAAACGTACAATAATATCACTTTATATTAAAAAAAATGTATTAATTAACAGTGAAAAGTCCTTGTCTATTTGTCAGAGAGCGGAAGATTGTAATAAAAAATAATTTCATGCCGGAAATACTAGGATTTGACATGCAAAGCCAAGGACTCTAAGGAATCTTAACCTACTGTGTAACGTCTCATTTCCACATGCAAAATTCAGAAGCATTCCCTCATTGAAGGGTTGGGTTAACTGTTTATCTGTGGGCTACCTTTAAGCAATTTCTTTGATTGGTAGAGTGTACATACAGCAGTAGAGGCATCACTGAGTGTCTGAAAGAGGACCCTTCTCCCTTCTGTTGGTGGCTGTTCTCCAGTGTCCTGAGTCTGGGAGGTTAGTTCTGTGCAGTCTCGTCAGCTCTGGTCAGATTATCCCTCAGTGCCTCTCCATGTTGGGCTGGTGTTGGTTCCTGAGTCTAGGTCCTGAGATAGGCCAAGCAAGTCAACGATATGGTCAGAGTCAGGGTTGCAAAGCTACCGGTAATTTACCAAAGTTAGATTCTTTAGTAATAATGGTAATTAACAGGTAATCTATGGCAATCAATGGTAACTTTGGTGATTTATACTTTAATAATAAAATATACATATATATATATATATATATATATTCATAAAGTATACATTTATTTTATCTGTGTCCATATCTTCAGTGAGTTTCTAGCAGATAGACCATATGGCTAAAGAGAAAAAAAGTGTACTTAATGAAAAAAGCATCTAAAATCAACAATGGCATTATTTTCAATTAAACTCTGCAACTCTTCCAACTTTGTTCTTTTTTCACAACTGCAACCAGTTTGTACCCAAAACATTTATAACAAAAACATATTGATAGTCAAATAAATAACTGTAAAATATAAATCATGCTGAAATCCTCATATTAAAACACATTAAATTCACTAAGTTGGTTTTTCATTCTATTTATTTGAAAATCTTATTGGATTTTTTGTAATATATTTCACATGAGGCCACAGAGGGCCAGAAATAATTACAGACACCTGTGATAAATCGGCAGTACCCCAAAAAGGCCACTAGATGTCATCTGGTAAAATTCCCTACATTCCTTGAAAGTTACCAAAATTACAGTAGTTTACTGGTAGACTTAAAAAATGTCCCTAAAAATATACTCTCCCTTTGCAACCTTAGAGTGCAACATCAACCATCTTTTACACCACATTTTCTATCACCTATCAAACTGGCCATGTTTTAGAGAACATCAGTTATCAGTGGTTATGCATGAGAGTGTGTGTTCTCTTTGTAAATCTCTTTCAGCATCTGGAAAATAGCAAGATAACCCAATCAATGATCTTACTGTGCTTCAGAACTGGCGAGGAGTTGGGAGTGTAAAAGGTCTTGGTGGTGGCAGGACCCTCCCCTGCTGCTCCAATCACCTGGATCTCCAGCCTGTAGAGGGTGGCTGGCTGCAGACCTGACACTACCAGGACATTACGCTCCTGAGAGAAGAGGGAAGACAGCAATGCAGGGGCTCATTAACTTTAAAAAGGGGGAGCTGGTTATCTTTTTCCTATATGGATGTTTTTGTCACCTTACTCTACTACACATCCACTCTTTGCCGTGAAGCTACTTATTTAAACCACAACAAATCAAGGGAATTTGTGAAAATGAAAATGGATTACTTAGACATTTGTTGGTTATTACAGGGATTTTGATTTGCATAAAGGTGGGATAATTCATTGAGTTGATATGGGTTTCCAGTATATGGTGGCACCCCACTGGGCACACACTGATTGAATCAACGTTGTTTCCACGTCATTTCAATGAAATTATGTTGAACCAACATGTGCCCAGTGGGAAAACACTATTTGGGTTTATACTGATGGACTTACTGGTGGTAGTATCTGGGACTGTGAGATTAGGCTGTTGGGAAGGTTGTTATGGCGACTGGCTGTGGTCACTTCCGCCCATGTGACCTGGAACCCGTGGAGCTGTTGGGGTGGGAGTGGCGTAGGCACCTCCCATGTAAACACAGCTGTGACGTTACCCTTGTAGGCCATGAAGGAGGCGGTCAGGTTCTCTGCCTTGGGCAGCACCTTGGGAGGAGGAGCTCCTATGGGACAAACATACAGAGTGTTTGAGGGGATCAGATTGCGTAAAGCCACATAATGACTGGTTATGTAGGAAGCAAGGTGATATGTAGATCAGTGATTCTGCACAGTCCGACTTCAATGTAGTTGAACTCAAACAGAGTTACACCAATGGATATGTGAACTGGACGGTCACTAGGTCAATGACAAAGTGACTATAGTCGTCTTTGGGTGGTCAGTGGTGTCTCACCTTCCTGGCCGGGACAGGCGATGTGTTTGGGGCTCTTGGCCCTGACGGTGGCACAGGCGGGGGTGAAGAAGAAGGTGGTTTCTGCCTGGGCACGTCCCTTAGTGCCCATTGGCTGGAGGTTGACTCTGTACTTACAGGAGAAGAGCAGGCCGGGGAGGCTGGCAAAGCCCTCCTATAATGAGTTTAAAGACAGCGGACACATATGATGACAGCAGCCTAGATAGAGACCCTTTGTCTTACTTGAAGTTTCACCATAAAATCGGTTGTATGGCTGAATGAAACTGGTTACCTGTGTGATGATCTTGTCCACTCCTTTGGTCTGGTTGTGTCCACAGTACTCTGGTAGCCATTCGACACGATACCGAACTACAGTGGGATCTGAGAGAGATGGAAAGTAGCATCAATCAATAACCGTTCGTCATCAATCAACTACTGATCTGTCGCATAACACTGGTGACAAAGCACACATTGGCCTTTCAAAATAAGAGTTGACTTCAATAAAAGCTCAACTTGTTCAGACAGAACAGATTATCTGACGCAAGATGTAAGAGAAGCGGTTCCTCAGTTGGCGCTCTGGGCAGCCCAGTGCGTCAGCGATGCTAGCTTACTGTGCTCATGTTCCTGCATGAACAGGATTCACGATGTACGTCTGTGCATCTTATCAGCTTGTAACAAAGCAGCCTGTTGTTTCATGTTTAATTATCCACAAGCAGCCTGTACATTTACGATAATCTCTGTTTACATAAAGATAGGGAGGTGGTGGTTAGAGGATTATTTCCTCAGCCACGCTGCTGTTCTTGTCAAAGGCCAAATCAAGTGTATGTGGATGCGTTTGACTGTGGATGCGTGTGCGTGCAAGCATGCTTGCATGTGTGTGTGTGTGTGTGTGTGTGTGTGTGTGTGTGTGTGTGTGTGTGTGTGTGTGTGTGTGTGTGTGTGTGTGTGTGTGTGTGTGTGTGTGTGTGTGTGCGCGCGCGCGCGCGCGCGTGTATGTGTGCGTTCATTCATGCGTGTGTCTGTGTCTCCCCCTGCATACCTGTGCTCCTCTGCCAGTAGACCCGGACCTGCAGCTGGCCATCCTGGTAGAAGGGGGTGCCCACATCCAACACATCAGGGATAAGGCCCTCGGGGATGGGGACCGGGCGGGCGCCAGACATCTTCTCCTCCCCTGATCAAAAGAGATGTTAGATCAGATGAAAACTCACTCCATCTTTCCCTTTGTTACTCTTATTGTGACAGGAAGTCATGTTAGTCAGTTCGTCACATTTCCGCCCTATTAGAGCTGTAAGTGCTGTTATTGTGAAGGAGTCATTGGTCTAGGAGCAACAATGGCTCAGCCGCGAAGTGGTAGACCATACAAGCTCACAGAACGGGACAGCCCTAGCAACTCCATATTAATGGCCATGATTTTGGAATAAGATGTTCGACAAGCAGACTTTTGGCCATTAGTGTATCACACTTCCAACCTCAGTATTCTGGGTAAATATTTAATAGAGTTGCAAAATTCTGTAAATCTTCCAACTGGGATTTCTGGAAAAACCTGGGAACTTTCCAGAATTTGAGGAGCCCAATTATCAAATATTTTCCTTGACAAATGACAGTTGATAAGCTTTGACTCTTGTTGACGTACTGTGTCGTGTGTTGAAGTGCAGGGTGGCCTTGGGACTTTTCAGTGGGGTCTGTCCCCAGTAGGACACGGCCTGTAGCTCCACACTGTAACTCCTGCTAGCTCGCAGACTCTCCAGCTCCACATAGCTCTGCCCCTGGATACATACACAGGACAGAGGGGGTTTTAAGGTCAGAAAGACTGTTCTGCGTCCTCTGTAGCCACACAACAAAGGTACAAAGTAGGTCCAATAACCACAGTAATAACTTGCCGGGATAATTTAATTTTCCCAAACAGACATGAGCTAATGCAGATTTTGGCTATTTAATAGCATCAATGTGCGATTAATTTGCCAGAAGCGACAACTATACAATTGTTTGGTTTGGTGTGTAAGCACTAAGCACCATCCGATTGGAGGGTTTATGAGAACCCTTTTTGGTTCCAGGCCATAGCGGGTTCTACATGGAACCAAAACAGGTTCTTCAAAGGGTTCTCCTATGGGGACAGCCGAATAACCCTTTTAGGTTCTAGATAGCACCTTTTATTCTAAGAGTGTAGAGGCTATGACAGTAGAAATAGAATGACTAGACCGTCAAAGCTCCTCAGACCACGTTATTCCATTTCTATGGGTATGACTGACCTACCCATGGGCCCAACATGTCAGTGTAGGGGACTTACCCCACTGACCATCTTCCTCCTCTTGGACTTAGGTGGTGCTGTGGCCCCTGTGCTGCCTGTGGCCCAGTTCCAGGACACCTTGTAGTGGTGTACAGGGACATCCAGGTCTGAGGGGATGGACCAGTGCAGCCGGACCGACACCGCCCTGCCTCTGGGGCCAAAGGTCATGTTGGACACCCTCAGCTCAGATGGGGCGGGGGGCCTGGAGGGGTCTGGGAAAGACAATCAATCAGGAGTCATTGGTCTGCAGTAGACATCAGTAGTGTTTCTATGTCAAACCGTTCTGTTTTATTTCAGTCTTCTATAATGTATAATATTGGGATGCACACTCAAAATGTAATACATTTCAACTCTCTATCTGACATGGTACAGGTGTCTTCTTTTTTTAAGCCCATAACCATGTGTGTGAGGTGTATACTTTTGTTTCAAAGTAGATTTATTTAAGACTACCAAGAATCACTGTGTGACCCTGATTTAGCCCACTGCAGTAAAAAGGTTAATCAATCATGGAGGAATTCTCACTGACAAATACAGCACAGCTAACAAACACCACACATTACAGCTGCCAAATACATTAAGCTTTAGTAACTGTCTATTAAAGCTATTCATATATTGACTGGAAGGTATTAGGGGGCTAAAGCACAATACAGCACTTCAGAAATGGCCAAAAGCCACAATACAGCATTTCCGAAATGGCCAAAAGCCAATGTAATTAGTCTGTATTCATCTTCATTACGGTCAATGCAATATCACCCCAGGGTGTTTAAGCCAGCCTCACAAACACACAGAGAAACAAAAAACACACACAGACAGACAAACACACTCTGCCTGACCTTTCTTGGTGTGGATGTGGCGACTGGGAGTGGTGAACCCTCTGGTCCCGTGGACGTTCACTGCTGCCACTCTGAACTGGTACCAACGGCCTGCCCGGATATCAGCAAGTCGCGCTTTCACCTCAGTGGTCTGGAGAGCGAGAGACCAAGAGAGCGACAGAGACAGAGAGTTGTTTAACTTCATGAACAATCAATATGCCACACGTTGAATGAATCAGCTACATAATTTTTCTTACACTAAGTATCACCAAAAAGGCTAACTAACCTGTGCTACCACCTCCCACTGTGTAGCCGCGTCCTCACTGGGTTGGATCCCGTAGTTCCACCTCCTCTGGAGCACGTAGACGACCGGCTCTGCCGACACGTTGAATCGGGAGGACCAGCTCACCTCCATCTGACCAGACCTCAGCTCCTCAAAACTCAGCTCCTTCCTGGGCTTCAGAGGGGCTCCTGGAAGGGTGAGGCGGGTCGTTTCAAGGTCACATGCAACAGTTACATTTTATTAATTTAGCCAACATTCTTATCCAGAGCAATTAGGGTTAGATGCCTTGCTCAAGGGCACATATACAGATTTTTCACCAAGTCAGCTCGGGGAGTCGAACCAGCAAACTTTCCGTTACAAGCTCAATGCTCTTAACCGCTAAGCTACCTGCCGCCCATATGTGTATTAGGTTGATTCTGAAATCTGCATGCTTAACTCGAAATTCCATGTCTTCCACAGTGAATGATCTAAGCAAAAGTTTGAGTTTCTTATCTCATCTTTGAATTGCCCCGCATATTGGTTGCAGATAATATATTGGTTATAACCAACAAAAAATGTACATACTGCAGTTTCCTTTCTATTTTACAAAAAATACTGTGTGTACTGGATGTTGCTGTACCTTTGTAAAGGTTCTTGGGAGATTGGCAGGTGTGCCCACAGCCATTGGAACAGCACTTCTTCTGGGCAGGGCACTCTCGGTCCTCCTCGCATCCCTCCACGCACGCCGCCGCGAATCCACTGGCCTTCTCAGGGGCGGGGCAGTCACCCTGCTTCACTGCCACCACCGAGCGCAGGAACTCACAACTTGTCACACACTCCCAGTGCTTCTTGGGAATTGAGCGCTGGGGTGGAGGATTTCAAAGAGAGCGAGCGGTGTTAGAAAGCAGATACTTCACTACTAAAATAACCTGACCGAAACTGTTTGAAAAATATCCGTTTCTGATTACTTTTGACTGAGTGAGGAAATTGAGGAAGCACAGAGGTAAAAGATGTATGATTACTTTAGCCTAAAAAAAACAATCCTGTGGAGAATCCGAACTCTACTAATTTAGCCTCTCTACATGAAGCCTCTCAGTACGTTCCTCCCCCTAACTAAACGTAGTACGAGGCTGTCATAAGTCATCATACCTCACAGAGCTCCCGGCAATTGCTCCTCTTCAGGTCCCAGGAGGCCTTGCAGGGTTCCAGGCACTTTGAAGGTGAGAGAAACAGAGATGGAGATGAGGGCTCGTCACACCTTCCATGCCACCACAGGAGATATTATTACAGTAAAGACGTGTCACCACGGTATTCAGAAAAACACAGTAGTAATCACTTCTATGTCCTACACAGACTACACAGGATCAAAAGGTCAAAAAGGAACACATTCCCTTGTACACTTCTGCCCTCAAATCGCCCTTAATATAACAGTAAAAAGTGCTGCCACAAACTTTAGCAGTTTGACGTTTATTGGGATGAATCTTTGTAGGCATCTGACATCTGTGGCCTCGGTGTTCCTGACTCTTTTGAGAAGAGAACTAAAGAACTTAACAGCCAACTGCTGGACCCACATTTACTGTATCACTGCACATTGTCTCAGTACCCCCTGGATATAGCTATATTTTATTGTGTTATTTTATTCTTTTTAACTTTAGTTAATTTAGTACATAATAATTTCACGGTAAGGTCTACACCGGTTGTATTCGGGGCATGTGACAAATAACATTTGATTTGTCTTCGGGGAACATCAGTATAAGGGAAATGCATAGGATCTTTGAAAATCAAAAAGGACTCTCCAAAAGGACCACTCTTCCACATTGTGTTTGTTAACTATGTGCTTCCTGTAGCGGCTTGTAGCTCTGCCGTCCTTGTCCCCTGAGAGACACTCTTCCTGCACGAGTAACCCAGTCTAGGCTGCCCAGGGGAATATTCACATTTCCAATTTCATGCTGTAATGAAACACAGTGGTTGGTAGCCATGGAAGAAAAGCAATGTACAGTAAGGCTGGTGGCTCTAGGAGTAATTTGAAAGTTACCATATTACAGTAACAACATCCCTTTGATATGTGATGCAAGTCTTTATCCAGGATTAACTATACTGAACAAAAATATAAAACGCAACAATTTCAATGATTTTACAGAGTTACATTTCATATAAAGGCAATCCGTCAATTTAAATAAATTCATTAGGCCCCAATCTATGGACTTCACATGACGGGGCAGGGGCGCACCCACTTGGGAGCCAGGCCCAGCCAATCAGAATTAGTTTTTCCACACAAAAAGGGCTTTATTACAGACAGAAATACTCCTGTTTCATCAGCTGTCCGGGGATCCCGCAGGTGAAGAAGCTGGATGTGGAGGTCCTGGGCTGGCGTTGTTAAACATGATGGAGGCGGCTTATAGTAGAGAAATGAACATTCAATTCTTTGGCAACAGCTCTGGTGGACATTCCTGCAGTCAGCATGTAAATTGCACACTCCCTCAACTTGAGACACCTGTGGCATTGTGTTGTGTGACAAAACAGCACATTTTAGAGTGCCCTTTTATTGTCCCCAGCACAAGTTACACTTGTGTAATGATCATGCTGTTTAATCAGCTTCTTGATATGCCACACCTGTCAGGTGGATGTATTATCTTGGCAAAGGAGAAAACACATTTGTGCTAAAACTTCTGGGATCTTTAATTTCAGCTCATGAAACCAACACTTTACATGTTGCGTTTATATTTGTGTTCAGTATATAAACTTAGTATACTTATTATTTCTTACTTACTTATGCCTTGACACAAGTATACCAGCATGTCCAATACACTCCTACAACCTTCTGGATAAAACCTCAACCATGTAATGTGCTGTTGAAAGTTTTCTAAGCGTGTAGTGAAGATTGGAGTTATCCTGAGGCAACGTTTTGGTCGGAATGAGAATGTTGGAAACACATTTATCTTCAGCTCCTGTGAAAACATGAGCAATTGTGTGTGTGTGTGTGTGTGTGAGAGAGAGAGGAGTGGACGGTGTTGGTAGTTGTCGGAAACTCTGAATAATGTGAAGGAAGGAGGCACATGTTTAAATGCAGCTGAGGTGCCCACTTTATGGTGGGGAAAACACTGAGACCCTGCCGAGCTCGCCCCAGGCCCCACTACTAGTATGGAAGGAACATCCTGAAACTCCCTGACGTCGTAACGTTTCCCATTCAGTAACACATGCATTCAACTAGCGCTCGCTTACCCTTCTACTCTCCTGTAGTAGCCCGTCCTTGCTTTCTCTCCTACAACACAGTGTGTCCACAAAAACACATTAGTCCCTCCATACTACAATGTAGTGCATGTCTAAATCTCTCACAGTGTCTAGATCCTGGGCTCCCTGACATAGCCAAGCGCCATGCTGTATTATGAGTGTCCCAGTCCTGTCATCTCATCTCCCTTCTCAGGTCTCCTCTAATCCCAACCGACGCTTATGACTCTCTCGTCTCCTCGTTCTTGTTGGGCCTCGGCTACGCTTCGTCATCCGCCCCATTTCAAACTCAAACCAAGCATTCCTTTCCACTAGCGACCGACTGCAAATTAAGCAGAGTTCTAGGACTCTTTTTTTCCCCCTGATGGCAAAAGACAAAGGAGTATTACCCCTTGATGGACGAAATTTGATAGACATTTGAAAGTCGATAATGCTTCATTTTGAACACAGGAAAACCTGCCCTGTTTTACAAAGGATCAAGGGAAAACACGAAAAACACCAGCAGAGTACAAGGCCATTTCAGTACGTAGGACGAGAGTGAACCGTCTCCTCTTTGAACGATAGTAGACAATGGCCTCAGTGACTTCTCTGCTGACCGTGCATAATTCTGCAGTTCTTTTTGGGTGGTGTAGACAGTCTGCTTCCCAAAATGGTACCCTATGCTCTATATAGTCCCCTCCTTTTGACCAGCGCCATATGCACTAAATAGGGAAAAGTGTGCCATTTGGGATGCACACTGGCTGTACTGTAGCACACAACAGTGTTTGATACCGTGCCCAGATGACACCCTCCCTGGAGGAAAGAGCCCCTGGCTTCGTCTCTCCTTTCCTGTTTCGACAAATTGAACAGGCTTTGAGGGGGTTCCAGAGTCTTTCTCAAGAGGAAAATAGCATGCAGCTCTCCACCTCTCTGTAGTACACTGTTCATTATTTCATATGGTCATGTATGTGATGGAAGGAAGAAGATACACTAATGTGGTGCGGTAAAAATGGCACCCTACTGCCTGCATAGGGCTCTGGTCAAAAGTAGTGCACTACATATGGAATAGGGTGCCATTTCAGCCTTATTCTTAGTCCTTAGGGCCGCATCATCCCAACTGCTAGACCAGGAAGTGTTACTTAGTAAACTAATGACTCCCAAGTGCTGCCTAAACACCAATCTGAAGGGGCCTTGGCTTGTCGTGAGGTGATAAAAAATAATGACTTCAACAAAGCATTCATATCTGCAGAGCTGAGAGGCTGACAGGCAGCCCAGTGTAATGGCATGGTAATTATGGCCATCCACGGCTCTCCTAAACGAGGCACTGAAGCGATCCTGTCGTCCCCTGCTAAGCCTTTAAATGAAGATGTGGCCGGCCTCTATTTTGTCAGACTATGGTAATCATCTATAGTAGCCTTAATTGACCGCCTGCCTCGAGGAGAGTGACAGGCGGATTAACAGTCATTCATCATTACCAGGGAGGTCCATAGAGAAAACATGAAGCCGAGTATGCATGGGCAAAGTACAGAGTGATCTGATTATTGTGACCAAATATTATCATACCTCTACTGGATGTAATCGTTGAGGGCTTTCAAATGGAAGCACTGTTGTCGTTTCCGATAAGTTGTGGGTGAATTTTCATTGTAGCCGTAAACACTGCGGCAAGCAATAACCAAATGAGCCGTGGTGGCATATGCAGCGAAACAAATAATCTCCTGTAATGAAACGCTGCAAAACATGAGGGTCTCACGTCCGAGTTTGTGATTGAGCTGGAACTACAGCTTACATAGTAGGCAGTGACATTTCAGGAACACCTGAAATCAGACTGAAATCCTTGGGCAGCCTATCAAATCTAATGTTGAGTTCTAGTGATATACCGAACCTTTGGCGACACAACTGCACTGAAAGCAAAGCAAGTTTACTTTTAAAGTGAGACTGCAGACACATTAAGATCTCCTTAGTGAGAATAAATTGATTCTTCAGCTCCACTTCAGAGCCTCTAATTTGGCAATTAGCTGCCGTGTAAAGAACATTCAACAACGAAGAGGATTCTAATTGGCTGTGTTCTTTCTTAACGAGAATAAAATGTAATTATTACTTTCTTAATGAGAATAAAATAGCATTATCACTCTTCAAGAAAACAACGAGAGCACTGACATGTTATTATCTGTAGCCTGGTATCCAAACTGATAGTCCTCTTCACCATTAAAAACAGAGCATATCGGTTTCGGTTCCAGGGTATATTACATGGACCTAGTGTAGAGGATCCTATCGTGCTACAGGGTTTGACCTGGTTTAAAGCTTGAGTGAAAACTCTCTGGAGTCCTGGAGAAAATCTGCTGAGCAGTTGGCCAAATGTTTTCATGGACCCACCAAAAGAGGTCAGCGCCTGGCTGACTTTCTGCTGCCAGCCTACCCTGGGGTGTGTCCGTTTGTCACAGAGAGAGATGTGTGACAAACGCACAACTAGCCAGAGTATTATACTGTAGTAAACAAAGTAGCAAAACAATCAAAGACAATTCTAAACTAATTAGAGTAGGAGCGTGGCTTCAGAATAAAGCTACACGTGTGAACGTGTTATTGGAAAAAAAAAAGAGCATTCAATTTATCAAAACATATGAGATAATATTGCTTATAATGGTATTTGACAGCTGTTTGCGTCATGAGATATGACAACTGTGCAAACATTCTATTTTCGTATACTGAAGCCTGTGCAAACATTCTATTTTCGTATACTACAGTATACTGAAGCCTGTGGAATAATCACAAAAGGCAACATGTCAGCTTCACTTCTGTACACTGTGGGGTTACTATACTGAAGGGCTGTTCATTTGACTGTCCTCGTTAACAACAATTTGTGCAGCTCTTTACACAAAGACAATTATGACTTTCAGAGTGGGATATGCAGAAATGTGATGAAAATGCAAAGTGGATTGACTAAGAACTTAACAGCCAAGCATTTATCTAACGCACCGGTCGCTATACGTTGCATTCGTATAATATTTAGGCTCTATGGTCTACAGAGGTACAGTACATAGCTAGCTGCAGTATATTGTCTGACAGTGATGTATGGTATTGCATGGTACTTAGAGTAGTGGGTAAGTGCCACTATGACTAAGATGATTTATCATGCCATTTGTTCAGCTGCTGACTTTCCCTGAGAGCTTTTGCTCTCTGAAAATAGATCATTCAGTTTGTGGGATTTCTGCCATGTTAGGTATGGTATGCATGTAAACATCAGTATGTTACCTTGGCACACTGTTTATGATTTTGACACCAGCCCAGGGATCCATTGTTCTGTAGGGAGAGAAGAGGACAGTCAGTAGTATAATTACTAGGGAGAGAAGCGAGAGGACAGTCATTAGTATAATTACTAGGGAGAGGAGAGAACAGTCAATAGTATAAT
Organism: Thymallus thymallus; assembly: GCA_023634145.1. Taxonomy (NCBI): domain Eukaryota; kingdom Metazoa; phylum Chordata; class Actinopteri; order Salmoniformes; family Salmonidae; genus Thymallus; species Thymallus thymallus. The sequence goes on from CM042419.1 coordinate 7,771,208, forward strand.
TACTAGGGCAAGAAGAGAGTCAGTAGTATAATTACTAGGGCGAGAGGACAGCCAATAGTATAATTACTAGAGCGAGAAGCGAGAGGACAGCCAATAGTATAATTACTAGGGCGAGAAGCAAGAGGACAGCCAATAGTATAATTACTAGGGCGAGAAGAGTCAGTAGTATAATTACTAGGGCGAGAGGACAGCCAATAGTATAATTACTAGGCAGAGAAGCGAGAGGACAGCCAGTAGTATAATTACTAGGGCGAGAAGAGTCAGTAGTATAATTACTAGGGCGAGAGGACAGCCAATAGTATAATTACTAGGCAGAGAAGCGAGAGGACAGCCAGTAGTATAATTACTAGGGCGAGAAGAGAGTCAGTAGTATAATTACTAGGGCGAGAAGAGAGTCAGTAGTATAATTACTAGGGCGAGAAGAGAGTCAGTAGTATAATTACTAGGGCGAGAAGAGAGTCAGTAGTATAATTACTAGGGCGAGAAGCGAGAGGACAGTCAGTAGTATAATTACTAGGGAGAGAAGCGAGAGGACAGTCAGTAGTATAATTACTAGGGCGAGAAGAGAGTCAGTAGTATAATTACTAGGGCGAGAAGAGAGTCAGTAGTATAATTACTAGGGCGAGAAGAGAGTCAGTAGTATAATTACTAGGGCGAGAAGAGAGTCAGTAGTATAATTACTAGGGCGAGAAGAGAGTCAGTAGTATAATTACTAGGGCGAGAAGAGAGTCAGTAGTATAATTACTAGGGCGAGAAGCGAGAGGACAGTCAGTAGTATAATTACTAGGGAGAGAAGCGAGAGGACAGTCATTAGTATAATTACTAGGGAGAGAGGACAGTCATTAGTATAATTACTAGGGAGAGAGGACAGTCAGTAGTATAATTACTAGGGAGAGGAGAGAACAGTCAATAGTATAATTACTAGGGAGAGGAGAGAACAGTCAATAGTATAATTACTAGGGCAAGAAGAGAGTCAGTAGTATAATTACTAGGGCGAGAGGACAGCCAATAGTATAATTACTAGGCAGAGAAGCGAGAGGACAGCCAGTAGTATAATTACTAGGGCGAGAAGCGAGAGGACAGCCAGTAGTATAATTACTAGGGCGAGAAGCGAGAGGACAGCCAGTAGTATAATTACTAGGGCGAGAAGCGAGAGGACAGTCAGTAGTATAATTACTAGGGAGAGAAGCGAGAGGACAGTCATTAGTATAATTACTAGGGAGAGAGGACAGTCAGTAGTATAATTACTAGGGAGAGGAGAGAACAGTCAATAGTATAATTACTAGGGCAAGAAGAGAGTCAGTAGTATAATTACTAGGGCGAGAGGACAGCCAATAGTATAATTACTAGGCAGAGAAGCGAGAGGACAGCCAGTAGTATAATTGCTAGGGCGAGAAGCGAGAGGACAGCCAGTAGTATAATTGCTAGGGCGAGAAGCGAGAGGACAGCCAGTAGTATAATTACTAGGGCGAGAAGCGAGAGGACAGCCAGTAGTATAATTACTAGGGCGAGAAGCGAGAGGACAGCCAGTAGTATAATTACTAGGGCGAGAAGCGAGAGGACAGCCAGTAGTATAATTACTAGGGCGAGAAGCGAGAGGACAGCCAATAGTATAATTACTAGGGCGAGAAGCGAGAGGACAGCCAATAGTATAATTACTAGGGCGAGAAACGAGAGGACAGCCAGTAGTATAATTACTAGGGCGAGAAGAGTCAGTAGTATAATTACTAGGGCGAGAAGAGAGTCAGTAGTATAATTACTAGGGCGAGAGGACAGCCAATAGTATAATTACTAGGGCGAGAAGAGAGAGGACAGTCAGTAGTATAATTACTAGGGCGAGAAGAGAGAGGACAGTCAGTAGTATAATTACTAGGGCGAGAAGAGAGGAGACAGTCAGAATTCCCATTTCTATTATAAAGTACAGAATCATTACATAACTCAAAACATGTAGTGAAGTGGAAAAAGCTAACATAACTGCCATGTAACATAAGTCGAAAGTGTACAAAGACACTTTTTACCCATTCATGTTGGCAACACAGCTTTTGGAGTGGCAAAGAAAGTGACCTAAAGTGAAAGTGACCTTAAGTGAGCTAACGTCTGAGAAGACCACGCAGGCTAGTCAAAGGCACCCTGGCCTTCCTGTGTCCAGTGCAGGCACAAGGGTCTGGGAGGGGCGGTTGTGGGACAAAAAGACCGCTGTGTCCAGTGCCGGCCAGGCTGAAGACAGATAGTCATCTGACCTCTGTCATTGTCAGGTCAATGAATGTCTGCATCATATTCCCATTAGAGTGCACTACTTTTGAACAGGGCCTATAGGGCTCTGGTCAAAAGTAGTGCACTATGAAGGGAATGGGGTACCATTTGGGACTCAGAAATGAGTCATACCCATGTTATGAAGGCTACTATGGTCAGGACAGATAAGGACATTTTTGTTATGTCACTTTGACTAAATGAAAGAAGCACAATATGACCTGTGACGCAAGTCAGAACTAATCTCACAAGTCAGACAATTGTTTCCGAAATATTACATGTGAAAGACTGGAAATCAAGGGTAAGTATACGTCCCAAATTGCACCCTATTCCTTATATAGTGCACTACTTTTGACCAGAGTTTGCAGGTCCTGGTAAAAAGTAGTGCACTACATAAGGAATAGGGTGTCATTTGGGATGCAAGCCTAAGTTTGAATCACCTCAAAGCAGACTAATGGTCCTGTCCAACAACTACAACACAGACTGATGGTGACATTAACATGATTTTAATTCACTGTCTGGGGTAGATTGTCATATTAAAAAAAAGTCTACATCAAATCTCGGAAAGGGACTTTTCAATATGGAAAGTTTACGATAGATTCAACGATCTGGACCAAGATGCATTTCCATGGGTGCTTCCAGCACATTGCCAACAGAGACCTTTCAAATAATATGCTTCATTTTAGTCACGTTCATCTGTCCATTACTACAGTATGTGTCGAATTGGTGCACATGTGCCGAAATGGTGAAAACGTATAGCTGAAGCGTAGCAATACCCAAGTCTGGCAATAAGAATTTGCCATTATATAGGCTGACATGACATAGTATCCTATCCACTCCTACAATGGGTAGATTTGATCTATGATCTATGACAGGAATTTCATCACAGAGAGAATAGATGGACTGCCCTAGCAATCTAACATTGACCCTGCTACATGATCTGTGGGAAATAGTGATTAAACAGGTTAAAAAAGGTCATATCCTGACCCTTAGAGAGGTCGAGTGCATGACAGTGTGGCTAATGATGTGATGTCAGTGCAGTTCCAGTCCTATGATAATAAACCATAGCTAATAGCCATGTGTCTCAGTAGTTCATCATTCCATAACCCCTATGGATCAATTGATTCAGTCAACTATATAGGCCTACTATGAGGGAGTATACTAGTGGGTAGTCTCGCGGGGCCATCCTTCCAAATCCTGAGGCTGAATAGTGGGTAACTGGGCATGTAAACTGCTAAGGCTTAGATATCTCCATGTACTATACGTCATCCAAGGAGGACGAGGACATGAACTTGATCATGTGAACTGGGCGGCTCAGTCACATAGTCATAGGCTTGGGACTGGAGGGGTAGTGAAGGGCTTGGTATGGACATAATTAGGATAACAAGCCTCTCTCTCCACCCCCTTTCATCAGCCAGTAGTTTGCTCTCCACTTCTCAATGCAGATGCAGTCCGATTTTTTAAAAAAATGGGACATGGTAAAAATAACTTTCTAATGAGAAGTACAGTGTATAGGCAGTTTCCTCTGTCAGAACATTTTTCTGTGAATTGTCTCCAAATATTGAGTCTAGTTCTTGCACACATACCAAATCTAAAGCAGTTATTGTGAGATGAAAAACAACTTCAGTCATCAGCTAATAATCAATTAAATAAATAAAAATTACTACAAAAACAAAACATGTCTTCATCATTAATGGGATGGTCCATTTCAAGCACATTGTTTATTCATTAATTCACGCATAAACAGTAAAGGGAATATCATATTATTACATCTGAACGCCTGCGTTTGATCCGACTTTGAATTTATTCCACGAAGACCGCAGCATGCTCGCTTGTTTTGGTCTTACCTCTGCCTGAGACCGTTTGGAGAGCGTCGCTATGCGAGTGCTGTGCAAGCTAAGGCACCTAGACGCGCATCTCCCTCGGTAGACGTCGTTCATCGACTGGGTCTCGTCTTTACTCTTAGTCTTCGCACTGACACTCAAGAACAAGATACTCCACAAACAAAGCCTCGCAAACACACCTCGACCTTTGGATAATAACATTGTCCAGGCCTTTTCTCTTACGCGTTACCCCTCGTCGCGACACAACGGGTTTATGACAGTTTGTGGATACGGCCCGGGAAAGTGATTAAACTTCCTTGTCGAAGGGAGGAGCCAGGATCTGAGCTCAGTCTGCCATTGGAAGAAATCTACGATAAACGGCTAATTATCCCAGGTGTGATGTGTGATGAGTTTGGACTGATGCCATCTAATTGTTTAATAATAATAGTTTAAATTATCATTGCCAAATAACCCCCCCAAATTACAATCTAAATGTAAGGGCTAATCTACATTACATTATTAAACCAGGTCTAGTAGTGTCTTTATCTTGAATGATAATGTCCTACTTCAAATGATAAAGGGTAATAACGCATAAATAAAATCGACATAATCCACCCCTCAGCACTCCTGTTCACCTACAACTCACTACACCTGTTTATGGCCTTGCCCAATACATTATCTGAAGACAAAAAACAACAACATAGAACTAACTGCAACAATCACTTAAGCGTCTTATCCTTGACTGTACTGAAAAACTAATTTGACCTCTGTCATTGTCAGGTCAATGAATGTCTGCATCATATTCCCATTAGAGTGCACTACTTTTGAACAGGGCCTATAGGGCTCTGGTCAAAAGTAGTGCACTATGAAGGGAATGGGGTACCATTTGGGACTCAGAAATGAGTCGTACCCATGTTATGAAGGCTACTATGGTCAGGACAGATAAGGACATTTTTGTTATGTCACTTTGACTAAATGAATGAAGCACAATATGACCTGTGACGCAAGTCAGAACTAATCTCACAAGTCAGACAATTGTTTCCGAAATATTACATGTGAAAAACTGGAAATCAAGGGTAAGTATACGTCCCAAATTGCACCCTATTCCTTATATAGTGCACTACCTTTGACCAGAGTTTGCAGGTCCTGGTAAAAAGTAGTGCACTACATAGTGAATGGGTGTCATTTGGGATGCAAGCCTAAGTTTGAATCACCTCAAAGCAGACTAATGGTCCTGTCCAACAACTACAACACAGACTGATGGTGACATTAACATGATTTTAATTCACTGTCTGGGGTAGATTGTCATATTAAAAAAAGTCTACATCAAATCTCAGAAAGGGACTTTTCAATATGGAAAGTTTACGATAGATTCAACGATCTGGACCAAGATGCATTTCCATGGGTGCTTCCAGCACATTGCCAACAGAGACTGGATCTCTGTTGGCAATGTGTTTAAATTATCATTGCCAAATAACCCCCCCAAATTACAATCTAAATGTAAGGGCTAATCTACATTACATTATTAAACCAGGTCTAGTAGTGTCTTTATCTTGAATGATAATGTCCTACTTCAAATGATAAAGGGTAATAACGCATAAATAAAATCGACATAATCCACCCCTCAGCACTCCTCTTCACCTACAACTCACTACACCTGTTTATGGCCTTGCCCAATACATTATCTGAAGACAAAAAACAACAACATAGAACTAACTGCAACAATCACTTAAGCGTCTTATCCTTGACTGTACTGAAAAACTAATTTTCTACATATTAATTGTGTCATATTTGGGATTCATCCCTTAATTTTAAGGGATTCATCCATCCATTCATTCATTCATTGAATCCTACCTGACTAGCAAGCTTCTTAGTGTTGTGGTTCTCCAGTAGAACAGTTTGTTGCCTCATGGAAACCTATCTGGGGGGCGGGAAGTCACACAGCTTCCAGGGAACCCCACCATTTTCACCGGTAGCAGAGCAACATTTTTATGGGCAAAACGATAAAAACTAACCACTACTATATCTCTCACGAAGTATCTCTCCACGTTTTGGCACCGTTTTCTCGCCCACGGAATGGAGAGAATATGACGTGTAGGAAATATTGAAGATATCCTCGCGTAGTTGGTATTTTTCACTCATGCTCGTTGAAAAATGGTCTCTGCTTGGTGCGGTAGCCTCCTGGGGTGATAATGACTGGCCCATACCTCTTCTATGTTAGTTTTTATAGAGTGGTGCTGAGCTCAGCTGTGTGGAATCACAGTAGCTGTGCTGTCTACTAACTACAGTGTTATAATTTGTCTACAGGTGAGGAGCGTTTCTGACACTGGCTGCAGTTCAGAACCATAGTCAGGTTCAATCTGTCCATTTACAGTAGCTTTAGTTTACACAGAGTGAGATTGCAGAGATTGAATGATGAAGTGTTTGATAACGCAGTCTCTGTCTTCGAACACAACTGCATGTTTAAATGCTATCATGTATTTAGTAGAAATTGCATGGGGCCCCTCTCATGTCCTTGGTCATGCAACGCTGATTGACAGTGTGTGACTAGATCTTAAAGGGGCAATCCGCAGATGCTACATCCATTTCTGGGCTTATAAAATAAGAATAATATAATTTAGAAATGCCTCATGAGCGTAGTTACATTTTCGTACACCATCAGAGCCCAAAATATAAGTTTGTTTTACTTCAATGTGTGTAAACATTGTAAATGTAAACAAACACTATACAGCCTCAAAATAAGCTTAAAACTATATTTTTCAGTCCTTGCGACAAGAGCTCTGCATTTGTACCAAAACAGAGGCGAGGTACCCACTTTGTTATTGTTTCAACTGCGGATTGCCCCTTTAAGCTCTAAGGCTATATCTCAGGTAATGCCAGAGTTACTCAATCAATTAGGCATGCACATTGTGTTCAGCTGGTGGTCCAACCACACTGCAACTTTCAGGAGGAGGAATACCCCCTGCTCCTTATAAAAAATGGTTCAAGAATGTGTACTTATATACGCGTGTGTGTGCAGAGGGGGGGATTCTTCCAAGCCTGTGGTGGAGGTAGTAACTAGTTGGTGTGGGGTCCTGTAGTCTCCTTCAGGCTGCTGAACGGTATTTTCCACAACCCTGGTGGTTTCCTTTCCTGACTGGGGGAAGCCTCTGCCAATGTGGTGTCCCCTACAGTATGGGTCATAAAACCAGGGTCAGGGAACCCCTGTGTCTATGTGTGAAGGGAGAAATGGACGTGATACGAGTTGCCTACGTCAACCATCACCATTTGTATGTATGTGTGTGTGTGTGTGCATGCATGCGTGCGTGAGTGAGTGTGTGTGTGTGTGTGTGTGTGTGTGTGTGTGTGTGTGTGTGTGTGTGTGTGTGTGTGTGTGTGTGTGTGTGAGTGGGGGGATTTCCGCTGGCAACCTTTGTTTACAAATACAAATAAACCCTCGACTGTGTTAGTCTTGAGAATACAGCAATCACATGTGGAGTGTGAGTATACAACTCCCTAGGAGATGTAACGATCGGTTATTGGAGTGTAGTGAATTAAGTAATGAACTATTGACACAGACGGAGCTTGTCTCTCAGCATGGGTGTTTCAGTCAGTACAGAACTACACAGAGTCCCAAATGGCACCATATTCCCTACATAGTGCACTACGTTTCACCTTATGGGCCCTGGTCAGAGTAGTGCATGAGCCCTATGGGCTCTGGTCAAAAGTAGTGCACTATATAGGGAATAGGGTGCCATTTGGGAAACAGCCAAATAATCATTATCTGTATAGAGTTTGAATTATTAATACATTTTGGTTTTATTCACCTCAAATGCATGATCATAATGTATCGTAGGAAAGTAATAATGTAGTTTCATTCAGAGTATTAATAATGTATGTCTGTCGCTATGGAGTGATCTTTATGCTGTGCAAAGCTAAACCACAAACCCTCATTTTATTGGACTATGCTGTAAGTAGGAGCTCTGTTGACATCTAGTGGAAGAATTATGTATCAATTATTTTTAATTGTTGACTAATCTGCCCTGAGATCATGTTGAAGCTGTGTTGTAATATTTCCTGAGTGTGAAACTGTGTAAAAATGCAACCTAAAAAATATATGTAACCTAAGACTATAATCTAAAAAAGATCTGTAACCTAAAAAAGATTTACGAACTGTGTAAACATGCAGATATTTAATTATTTTATTTTTAGGCTACAAATGGAACACTAGAGAAGACATTTTAAATGCACTGTCCCTTTAGTGGTTGCAGAGGTCATATTTGCAGCAGTAGGTGCTCGAGGAGTCCTTCCTTGATACCCTGGAGATGTTCACAGTCCTTGCTGCTGATGCATTCTCGGAAATATGACACCGTTACAAGGAGAGAGACACAAAACGGATTCAATCACAACATCAACAAACGTACACAAACAATATAAAGACAAGAGTTTACTGATTACTTAATGTATCGGGGAAGAGGACGAATTAGAGTGAGAGGAACCTTGATTTGTGGCTTTCACACATTTGTTCTGAAATAGTTCATTGAAATAACCAAGAGTTAGTGTAACCCTGGCGTATTTAGTCTCCACACACGTCTTCATTAGGAGTGTCTACCACAAACACTGTTTTAAAATATGTATATTTTTATTATTATTAGGTTGTTAATACTGTTCACAAACACTGTACAGCATGTTATTATCATGAACACAGAGTGGAATAGTTCCCATGTTGTTTTGAAGTTATTTCCAGAACATTCTATTCACTCACATACCCCAAATAGAACACATTAGAAGAAGGAAAGATATAGCCACGACTTTCATCTTCAGCGCTTAACCAAACACAGGACAGCCAGGGATATTTAAATTATTTTAGAATGGATACGTAAATGTCACCTACAGAATGTAATAATCTCACCTGAGTTCTGGTGACACTCTAGTCTAAGCACAGTGCTGTCCTCATATAAACCGTATTTTCACTGTTACATAAATACAACTTTATCATTGAAGTTCCTGATAAAGATGGTGCAGTGTTCTGGGAATTGTGACACGCAGGCTTCCATGGGAAGTGTTCTAGGAATGCCACCTGGCTCTTTCCCACTTGGTCACTTGAGCAGCTCAAGCCTTGGGTAGCGGCAAATAGTGCTGCTCAGTGCTCATGTTTTATGCCATCAACTTACCTGACCAATCACATGCTAAAGAGTCACATGATATCAGTATAGGCCCATTTATTTTATCAAACTGATTCATGCTTTCAAATTAAAGCTGACATCAATAAACAAATGCAAACTGGTGGGGAACGAAGCCTCTTTTATTTTGTAACTGCTTCACAACCACAGTAGTAGTAAATGGACTACATACGTGGTACTCTTGCGGTTCAGGACATCACACCAAATTCTAGAATCAAGAATCTATGGTAGTCAAGGGTTATGTCTCAGTTGCATAGGTCAGAGGAACAGCACCAGACATGAATGTTCTCACTCTCGTCTCCAAACATCCGGCATTCTGACATCTGCATGGTTCTCTTGAGTGTTGAGTTAGCTGTGGAGAGAGGTTTGAAAATACCAGATACAGAAGATACATAACCTGGGCCTGTATTTATGTATAAAGCATCCCAGAGTTCTGATCTAGGAATAGGTCCTCCGTGTCCATATAACATGATGATCTAAAAGGCTAAACTGATCCTAGATCAGCACAAAATGTGTGTGTTTTACTGATCATTTAACCAGTACCCGTTAAAAGTTTTAGAACACCTAGGGTTTTTCTTTGTTTTCTACATTGTAGAATAGTAGTGAAGACATCAAAACAATGAAATACCACAGATGAAATCATGTAGTAACCAAAACATTTTATATTTTAGATTCTTCAAAGTAGTAATTTTTGTAGTGTTGATGTCTTCACTATTATTCTACAATGTAGAAAATGGTAAAAAATAAAAATAAAAACCCTTGAATGAGTAGGCGTGTCCAAACTTTTGACTGAAATTTCCCCTCTGGGATCAGTAAAGTACCTATCTATCTATCTATACTTTACGAACTGGGTGTTTGAACGTGATTCTTGCGCAGGCGTTTTCCTCGCTTTGGCAGGTCTCCACTGTGTCTCGGCTATGGTCTCAACGGCCAATGTCAACAGCCACTGAATCTTAACATAGCCTATAGTCTAGAAATAAATACACAAGGGACATGGAATCACCTCAACATCAGAGTAGACCACTTTTGCGGCTTCAAAATAACTAACAAATATATTTTCATAATGAGTTTGGTCACGAGGTAATACAGCAACACATGAAATCACGTTCTTATACATGTGTAGTAACTTTGTGATTATTACAATAGCAACAATTGGAAAGGACTTGGAAGGTGCTTTATAATAGCATAATAATGGAGTTATCACATAAGTGGAATAAGGAACAGTCACTATTCCTCTTGTGTACAGTAGTTACCAAAACTCTTAGCTCAATGCTATGCGAATACAAAAGTACTATGTAACAACATGCCTGTAAAATGTTGCTCCAAAAGTAATTACAGTGTTAATACACAGGCACAAGAACAATGCCTGTGCTTTTGCTAGGCATCCAACTATCTGTTCGCAATGTTTGCAAACGGCTTTGAGATACGCTGCAGTATTTTCAGGTACACTACCTTTATTTGTACTATTGTCTACATTGTAGAATAATAGTTAAGAATCTAAACTATGAAGTAACACATATGGAATCATGTAGTAACCAAAAAAGTGTTAAACAAATCCAAATATATTTTATATTTGAGAGTCTTCAAATAGCCACCCTGTCAGATCCTGACCATAGGGAGGCCTATGGCTTCTGTATGTTGCCACGGTCAGGGCCTGACAGTAGAGTTCTATCGAACTCTATGTGGTTAGTTTGTGTTTGTTCCCCAATTAGAGGCAGTTGCTATGCGTTGTCTCTAATTGGGGACCCTATTTAAGTTGCTCTGTTTCCCACCTGCATTGTGGGATATTGTTGTGTTATTGTGCATGTGTGCCTAACATACGTTACGGTTGTGTTTGCTCCTTTTATTGTTTTCATAGTCAAATAAAGTATGACTACCTTCCTCAGTGCTGCGCCTTGGTCCATTCATAAACACGTTCGTGACAGAATATCCCACCAACACGGGACCAAGCAGCGCTATACTGTGACGGAACTCCTCAGAGGTTTTGAGACCGACTCAGAGGAGGAGGACCGTCACAGTCCAGCTCCGGAACCACCACGGGACCCAGGGCAGCGGCGACATCGACGGGCCCCACATCGGTGAGGCAGGAGGCAGACCCGGCAAGCAGCCCCAACGAACACCCAAACAACTTTTGGGGGGAGTGGGGCTATGGGGGTGGTCTAGGAGAGTCGATGAGGAGGAAGAGTACCTGGCGGGAGTTTATGAGAGAATTATGGCGCAATGCAGGCAGCATTGGGAGGAGGTCGTTGACGATACATCGGATTTGCCGTTAATGGTGCCCGCAGTGTGCATCTCCAGTCCGGGTCATCCAGTACCAGCCTCCTGCGCCAGATCTCCAGTTCGCATCCTCAGTCCGGTACGTCCAGTACCAGCCTCCTGCACCAGGTCTCCCGTGCGTGTTCTCAGCCCGGTACCTCCAGTGGCGATGCTCAGACTATGGAGGATGTAGGAAGCGAAGGATGAGGAAGAGGAAGATATATTTCGCCTTTTCAGATTTCCAGTACGCATCCCCAGTCCGGTACGTCCAGTGCCAGCCTCCCGCACCAGACCTCCAGTGCATGTGTCCAGTCCGGTACGTCCAGTTCCAGCCTCCCACACCAGGGCTCCAGTGGCGGTTCCCAGCCTTTCTCCGGGGATGGAGCCGTATATAGGGAGAGATCGGCCTCCGGAGGGTTTTGACACCCTGCCTCCGGAGTTACAGGCGATCTGGAGGAGAGCGTGGCTGGTGCGGCGGCCCAGTCAAGGCCCGAAGTCCAGCTCAGCTCCATGGCCGGAGCCTTCCCCTGCGCCGGTGCCCAGTCCAGGCCCGACGTCCAGCTCAGCTCCATGGCAGGAGCATTCCTCTGTGCCAGTGCCCAGTCCAGGCCCGACCTCCAACTCAGCTCCATGGCCGGAGTCTTCCTCTGCGCCGGTGCCCAGTCCAGGCCGATGTCCAGCTCAGCTCCATGGCCGGAGCCTTCCTCCAAGCCGGTGCCCAGTCCGGCATCCAGTCCAGCTCCAGGGCCGGAGCCTTCCTCCGCGTTGGTGCCCAGTCCGGGCCCGGCATCCAGTTCAGCTCCAGGGCTGGAGCCTCTCTCCACGCTGGTGCCCAGTCCGGTGACAGACCCGCCGCCAGAATGGGTGTCACGTCCTGCGCCAGTCCTGGACTGGGCACCGGTCAGGGCCTGACAGTGGTTAATTTGGTCCCCAATTAGAGGCAGCTGCTATGCGTTGTCTCTAATTGGGGACCCTATTTAAGTTGCCCTCTTTCCTACCAGCATTGTGGGATATTGTTGTGTTATTGTGCTTGTGTGCCTAACATATGTTACGGTTGTGTTTGCTCCTTTTATTGTTTTCATAGTCAAATAAAGTATGACTACCTTCCTCAGCGCTGCACCTAGGTCCGTTCATAGACACGTTCGTGACACACCCTTTGCCTTGATGACAGCTTTGCACACTCTTGGCATTCTCTCAACCAGCTTCACCTGGAATGCTGTTGAGCACTTGTTGGCTGCTTTTCCTTCACTCAATTTGGTTGAGGTCGGGGGATTGTGGAGGCCAGGTCATCTGATGCAGCACTCCATCACTCTCCTTCTTGGTAAAATAGTCATTACACAGCCTGGAGGTGTGTCGGGTCATTGTCCTGTTCAAAAACAAATGATAGTCCCACTTAGCCCAAACCAGATGGGATGGCGTATCACTGCAGAATGCTGTTGTATCCATGCTGGTTAAGTGTGCCTTGAATTCTAAATAGATCATAGACACCAGCAAAGCACCCCCGCACCATAGCACCTCCTCGTCCATGCTTTACGGTGGGAAATACACATGCGGAGATCATCCGTTCACTCACATCGCGTCTCACAAAGACGCGGCGGTTGGAACCAAAAATCTCCAATTTGGACTCCAGAACAAAGGACAAATTTCCACCGGTCTAATGTCCATTGCTCTTCTTTCTTGGCCCAAGCAAGTCTCTTCTTCTTATTGGTGTCCTTTAGTAGTGGTTTCTTTACAGCAATTCGACCATGAAGGCCTGATTCACACAGTCTCCTCTGAGCAGTTGATGTTGAGATGTGTCTGGCACTTGTAAGTCTGTGAAGCATTTATTTACAATTTCTGAGGCTGGTAACTCTAATGAACGTATCCTCTGCAGCAGAAGTAACTCTGGGTCTTTCCATGTGTGTTATTTCATAGTTTTGATGTCTTCACTATTATTCTACAATTTAGAAAATAGTACAAATAAAGAAAAAACCCTTGAATGAGTAGGTGTTCTAAAACTTTAGTGTAAAACAAAATTAATTGCAGCTTTCGACCTTTCCAGTGGCACGTTGAAAGACTCATGCAGTCAGGGGCGTTTCTGGTCAATCTGGCACCCTAGGCGAGATCTCTTAAAATCGCCTAGGGTGCCAGATCAAGTACGCAAAAAAAATGTTTTAAAGGAGAGTCAAAATATTGTGTGCAGCTATAAAATATATATTTTTTAAATAAATCAAGACAACATAAAAACACTATATTTACTAATGTGCAATAAAATATTTAACAACATGTGCATAAGGTGGGTAAACAAAAAAGACACTAAAAAAGACAACAAAATTGCGTTATGTGTGCTATTACAGAAGATGAACGGCAGTTTCTAACTGTCTTAAAACTGGACACGCCTCGATTTCCTTGCTGAACTCTCAAGTTCTTTCCATGAGGTCATGTGTTTTTTATGTTCTAGACTGCACTCATGAGATTTTAGTATAGTGCCACAATTCTTCCAATCATGTACACCCTTAGTAACAAGCTTATGATCTTTGTTTGTCATTAATATCTTATAGCCCTTTATTAGATGATTACTGAAAACTGATTTAACAGAATTAATACTCATAATATCTTACAATATACAGTTCAGAATAATTCAGGTTATAGATTCAGGTACAAAAACACAGGAAAACAGAAAAAACCCACTCAAAAATGAGGGAAATAATTATATATACTGTCCCATAATAAATACGGTGCTATTAAAACTTCGCCTGAATCTGATTGACAAGTAGGCAAAACTGTTGAGTCGGCTGTGGATGTGTCTTGACCTATGCATTTGATCACATATGAAAAAAACATTGGATTAAAACATATCACCATCAAATTATAGGTGACAGGAACAATTATAAGAAAAGATCATCACCACAATCTTAATCAAAAGGTAAATAGGCTCCTCACTCTCAGAGGGGATTGATTGTGTTGATGGTTCCCCTTCAGTCGCAGCAGCATCTTCTTTGCCTCTCCCCAAAAATGTATTGAGAGCATCTGTCATATTTATTTGCAAAATAACAAATACATTCTAAAGTGCAAATGTTCAGAACACTTCAGACACTCTGCAACTAACCTGCAATTTTCTCTGCAACATTTAAAAACCATTTTGTCTCGAAATATTGATCTAAACTGGCCTTAAGGTTCCACTTCCACCCTTTGCCTACTGCCTGAGCACATGCTCTGTATTTACTGCTACTCTAGTTCAGGTTTATCTAGTTAGATAGCTTAGCTAGTTAGCTAGCTTAGCGCGCTACATTTCAAATAGCTAAAACCAGAGACAGACAGATGCTTTTTAAAATGTCCATAAAAAACCTACCACTATACTTATGTCTTCTTCCTTCCTCATCTTTCCTCTTCCTTCTATATTTTGCCCCCGATGGCTTTGATCTTTTCATGAGAACAGCAGTCAGAACGGCAGTCAGAACGGCAGTCAGAATAGCAGTCAGAACGGCAGTCAGAACAGCAGTCAGAACAGCAGTCAGAACAGCAGTCAGAACGGCAGTCAGAAAAGCAGTCACTCGACTCGCCCACCGTCCACACCTGGCCCCGCCCTCTCTCCCTCCCTCACCATCTCCCCAGTCAGCAATATAATTTCACTGATAACAAATAATTAAGTCTTGACTTAATGTGTTATTCGTTTCTCCTTTGTTATATTCAGAGCGTCTCCTAAACTGTCTCCCGGCGCTCATGGACCCGACGTCCATGAATTTAAAGCTCGACTTCTAAATGTCTGTTGACTAGCTAACCAGACGCTGATCGCTGGCTGGAATGCTAAAAACATAGCTGGATAGCTGGATGGTGCAGCAGCTCTGACGATGATTTTATATGTTGTTGTTTTTTGTTTGTTTTTTGATGAATTCCACTGTCGAAATTTGTCAACAGTCCCCCAGAATATCATTGGTTAATTGGTTTGACTTGATCATATACACCTGGAACAAAGGACATTCAGGAGAATGGACATTTACAGAATGTTCAGATAAAAAAGTATTGTGTAGATCCAATATGGAATAGTATAGGAGAATGTGTGTGCTCTATTCATTATATTTCTATCTTCAACATGTAGTTCCAAATTCAGCCGATTAGTTGAAGACAGCCAATCCAATAGTTTCTGAAAAGTATTCACTTCCTGAGATCTGTTTTCAAATATTTGTTTAAGTAGTTGCTTTTCTCAGATCTGTATTAAAATAACGATGTAAAGTCCCCTGTTTTGGAGACCTGCATGGTTCTGGTACCGGTTCCGAATGTCATTTTCACTTAGAAATGGATATGTGGATACCATTGAGCTGTGGCCCTGATTCTCATGGACACTGGAGTCTCTTCTGTCTGTGTGAAGCAGGATGTGAAGCAGGATGTGAAATCTGACTCCACTTGAAGCTGGGATGTCCCTCTTACCATTTCATTTGCTCTTAATTCACCCTTCCGACTTTCCATCAACTCCTGGCTGAACCCTACGTCACAGCCACTGGGCTCTTTACATTGAGAGTGGTTTTGTTGCTGTAGTACATCGATTTATAGCCAATTAATAGATTTTCAATACAAAACACTTTCTGTTCCTAACGAGTTCAGAAAGCCAAGCTAGAGCTCTGAGAGACGTTCACAGCGATGGCGGCAGACGTTTTGATCAAGAGAGACCTTTAGAATATATGTATATTTTCTCAAACACTAAACATACGAATATATATTTTACAGTTATAAGGAAGGGGAAATCGTATAGTTAGTCATTTTATAAATTGATTATACTATATTTAGAAAAAATGTAAGTAATTTCAAGCTTTAGTCATACAGTTTTGTTGAATAGGAAATACATCATATAAAATATTTCATATTTTCATATTTGCACTGTGTACTTAAGCTTGTGTCCTCAAAAGTGACTACACAAGCAATTTATAACTATTTTGATCATAAAGGTGAGATTTTAACCTTTTGTGGAGTATGCATCATTATTAGTTATTGTTTATGGGCCTCTCATGATAATACATCATATAGGCTATAAACTAGTCCTGTATGTGACTTGTACATGATTTATCATATATAAACTTAACTTGCTCGGTGCAGTGCTCATGTTCCAGGCCATCACCTAGCTAATCACATGTTAATTATGTCAAACATTAATAACAAATAAATGCAAATTGTTTGAAAGAAAAACGCAAAAGTACAACTTTATTTCTCTAACTTCTTGACAGTTTCAATCATGTGCATTGTTTAGTGATATTCAGATTAGTACAATTAATGGACTGTATGGTACACAGTATGTTAGACAGAGTACGTGTCTCTCAGTTGCATTGGTTGGAGGTGCAGCAATTGGCAAAAATGTCCTTGTTGCTTCCCAGCAACATGCATTCTGACATCTTCATGCATCTCTTGAAATATGAGATAGCTGTGGAGAGAGAGAGAGAGAAGCGAGTGATAGGGTTAAACACCAGATACAGAAGACACAAACCAGCACATTTTCTTGATTGGATAAAGCAAATGTTTTCCTTAGATGTCAATCAAAAGGATCTGATATTTGTGCTTTACCTGATTGTTTACTAATCCTAGGGTTGCACACATAGTAAAGTGCCTAGTGAAGTGATATATACAGATGAAACTCAGGGTATACTGCCTAGTGAAGTGATATATACAGATGAAACTCAGGGTATACTGCCTAGTGAAGTGATATATACAGATGAAACTCAGGGTATACTGCCTAGTGAAGTGATATATACAGATTAAACTCAGGGTATACTGCCTAGTGAAGTGATATATACATATGAAACTCAGGGTATACTGCCTAGTGAAGTGATATATACAGATGAAACTCAGGGTATACTGCCTAGTGAAGTGATATATACAGATGAAACTCAGGGTATACTGCCTAGTGAAGTGGATAATAGATACATACGGAGTGGGGGCTTGAATAAGACCATAGCGCAGGTGTCATGGTCAATACGGCACGTCTCCACTGTGTCTTTGCAGCCTTTGCCAACACAACGGTTGCATTTCAGGCCCTCTCCTGGAAAAAAACAGAAGAACAGCATTATCTCTGCTGTGTTGGAGTGAGTCTGGTTATTCATTGTTAGATAAGAGACTGGAGATTAGTGAATGGAGACAAGAATACACTTTAATCTGGTACATGTGTTTATTTGGCATTGCCCCTGTCAAAGAAATACATTCAAAAAGATTAAATAAGACCTTGTTGGGCAGACTCACCAAAGCCACACGCCAGCAGCAGGAGAACGAGAGAAACACATGCAGCTTTCATCTTTCTTCAGGAGTCTTTAGATCTGTCTTTCCAACAATAGAAAAAGGAATCACCAAAGACTCCCTCTATGTGGTGAGATGATGCCACGTTCAACAATTGTAACACGTACGCCCATGCAGGCCTGGTTGATTTTAAATGTGCAGAAACATTCTGAAACCAACCATTTCACAAACCCCAGTAGCACAATATCATGAGACAATGTCATTAGGAGCCATAGATAGTGGAGTAGTTGCTCACCTGTTTGTATTTCCTTTAGATGTGTCCCTTTACTTCCCTCTTCTTCTCCTTTTATACGGCATAATATGCTAATAAAGCTGCTATGTATGAGTCTATTGTGTGAGATATTGGGCAATGTATTTACTCAGGTTTAGCACAAGTTGTTCTCTATGCCTCTGTAAATGAAAGGAAATTCCCGGATTTCACAAGACACAAAGGTTTGCAGAGTCGTGTTACACACTGGGACATTCCACATTGGAACAGGGTGTAAAGAGAATTTTGAAATATCAAACCTCAACAAAACAACTGACTGGTGTGCATAGTTAGATAGGTACTTTATTGATCCCCGAGGGGAAATTTCTTTGTCAAGCAGCTACAACAAAACATAGGGCAGGTGCAAAATGCCAGATCGAAAATACACAAAAGACCGATACACGGTACATGATACATAGAGCGGCAGTATGAAAAAGTATAGAAATACAGATAGTTTATCTGAGAGGTGGTATTGGAAGATGAATCCTTCTTATTATGACATTTAGACATACAGTGGGGCAAAAAAGTATTTAGTCAGCCACCAATTGTGCAAGTTCTCCCACTTAAAAAGATGAGAGAGGCCTGTAATTTTCATCATAGGTACACTATGAGAGACAAAATGAGAAAAGAAATTCCAGAAAATCACATTGTAGGATTTTTTATGAATTTATTAGCAAATTATGGTGGAAGATAAGTATTTGGTCACCTACAAACAAGCAAGATTTCTGGCTCTCACAGACCTGTAACTTCTTCTTTAAGAGGCTCCTCTGTCCTCCACTCGTTACCTGTATTAATGGCACCTGTTTGAACTTGTTATCAGTATAAAAGACACCTGTCCACAACCTCAAACAGTCACACTCCAAACTCCACTATGGCCAAGACCAAAGAGCTGTCAAAGGACACCAGAAACAAAATTGTAGACCTGCACCAGGCTGGGAAGACTGAATCTGCAATAGGTATGCAGCTTGGTGTGAAGAAATCAACTGTGGGAGCAATTATTAGGAAATGGAAGACATACAAGACCACTGATAATCTCCCTCGATCTGGGGCTCCACGCAAGATCTCACCCCGTGGGGTCAAAATGATCACAAGAACGGTGAGCAAAAATCCCAGAACCACACGGGGGGACCTAGTGAATGACCTGCAGAGAGCTGGGACCAAAGTAACAAAGGCTACCATCAGTAACACACTACACCGCCAGGGACTCAAATCCTGCAGTGCCAGACGTGTCCCCCTGCTTAAGCCAGTACATGTCCAGGCCCGTCTGAAGTTTGCTAGAGAGCATTTGGATGATCCAGAAGAGGATTGGGAGAATGTCATATGGTCAGATGAAACCAAAATATAACTTTTTGGTAAAAATTTAACTCGTCGTGTTTGGAGGAGAAAGAATGCTGAGTTGCATCCAAAGAACACCATACCTACTGTGAAGCATGGGGGTGGAAACATCATGCTTTGGGGCTGTTTTTCTGCAAAGGGATCAGGACGACTGATCCGTGTAAAGGAAAGAATGAATGGGGCCATGTATCGTGAGATTTTGAGTGAAAACCTCCTTCCATCAGCAAGGGCATTGAAGATGAAATGTGGCTGGGTCTTTCAGCATGACAATCCCAAACACACCGCCCAGGCAACGAAGGAGTGGCTTCGTAAGAAGCATTTCAAGGTCCTGGAGTGGCCTAACCAGTCTCCAGATCTCAACCCCATAGAAAATCTTTGGAGGGAGTTGAAAGTCTGTGTTGCCCAGCGACAGCCCCGAAACATCACTGCTCTAGAGGAGATCTGCATGGAGGAATGGGGCAAAATACCAGCAACAGTGTGTGAAAACCTTGTGAAGACTTACAGAAAACGTTTGACCTCTGTCATTGCCAACAAAGGGTATATAACAAAGTATTGAGATAAACTTTTGTTATTGACCAAATACTTATTTTCCACCATAATTTGCAAATAAATTTATAAAAAATCCTAGAATGTGATTTTCTGGATTTTTTCTTCTCATTTTGTCTCTCATAGTTGAAGTGTACCTATGATGAAAATTACAGGCCTCTCTCATCTTTTTAACTGGGAGAACTTGCACACTTGGTGGCTGACTAAATACTTTTTTGACCCACTATATGTTGAAATCAGGAACAAAAGACGAAAATAACATTTTGCAATACTGAATGTATTTTATTGCTATTTGAACTGGGCTCCAGCCACAATGATACAGAAGGTGAGTAGAGGTATGGGTCTTATACGTTGCAGTTGTCCCAGTTGCAGCAGGTGACTCTCAGACCCTCGGTCACACCAAGCTTCAGGCACTCCATCATCTTGAAGCAGGACTTGTGGAAGGTTTTCTCTGGAGAAATAGAGAGAGAAAGATAGAAATGGGGGGGGGAGAGATGATGATGGCGATACCCACTGGGCACAGACGTCAGTTCAACATCTAGTTCTGATTTACATTTGGTTGAGTTGTCAACTAATGTGAATTCAACATGAAATCAACAAGACATGTCACCATGTCATTGGATTTAGGTTAAAAGCTGGATGAAAAAAAGACTGTGCGCTTATGCTAAAGACTTTTTGCAAATCCAATCAGTTTTCTACGTTGATTCAACATCATCACATAGATTTTTGAAGGTTAAAAAGGTATTGGAAACAACATTGATTCAACCAGTTTTTGCCCAATGGGTAAGGACTGACGACTGAGTGATAATCTTGTAGGCCTACCTAGTCATTTGATCTTTTGTGTGTGTGTCGTTGATGGATTTCTGGTCGGATTAATAAGGCACTGTGGCAACTCTGCAGTGATTGTGGCTATATGCCATGCTGACTGAATGGTACTGGGACTCACCATAAGGGGAAGGATAGGTCACTTTGGCACAAGCGTCCAGCTCAGGAGGACAGGTCTCCACAGTATCCACACAATCACCACTGTCTGGCGTGGCCTGGACACAGTTATGGCACTGCAGGGCCTCACCTGAGAGACGGGAGAGAGAGAGAGGGGGAAAGAGAGAGAGAGAGAGAGAGAGAGAGAGAGAGAGAGAGAGAGAGAGAGAGAGAGAGAGAGAGAGAGAGAGAGAGAGAGAGAGAGAGAGAGAGAGAGAGAGAGCAAGAGAGAGAGAGAGAGAGAGAGCAAGAGAGAGAGAGCAAGAGAGAGATTAAGGAAAGCACAACTAAACCTTGGCCATAGTCATAGTGTGTAGTCTAGTGCACACTACTGACCTACTATCAAGGGTTTTTTATCTGAACTTTTGAAAAGAAAAGCATGATGGTTCGACATGAAGAGATGTTATTTACCATAGGTGACAGCCACCAGGAGTAGGAGAGCAAAAGCAAAGAATTTCATGTTTGGATATGGTTCTAAGAGATAGGGAGACACATATTAACAGTTAACATACTGTTCTAAACCTTAAAGTCTTGGTGTCCTAGGCTCAGACAGACATTTCAAACAGGTTCAGAAAGTGTGAAGTCAGTATAGCCCCTTTGCCCATCTTACCTTCTGGACCGCTGCAGGTGTCAGTGTGACTCTCCTTCCTCCGGCCCCTCCTTTTATACAGCAATATGAGACTGATAAAGGCAAAGGTGTGGGAAAATAACCAGATAAAAAAAACGTGTTATTTTTAAAGCAAGGACACAGCTACAGTGTCAGACGTAAATACGTACAGTACTGGAATGGGTAGCCTATCCCTCAAATGAAAGGATCATTGGGTTAATATCCTCATCTGACATCAGCTGTACTTGTGATGTAGCTATGTGATTGTGCTACAGCAGGTACAGTAGCTAAACACACTGTTTCATCTTCTAACTATTTTTCATTTTTAAAAAAGGGTTAAAAACGGAGGTGTGGAAATAAGGGTGAAATATATAAAAAATAAGATGAAATATTTCAAATGAACCTGTAAAACTTTGAAAATGATAATAAAAGCACTGAAAGGATAAAGAGTTGAAACATTAGGCCTTCCCAGCATGCCAAAGTGGTGGGTAACCTTGAAGAGAAGCCAAGCCAAACGATGAGAAGGCTGTGTAGTCCGCGCTGTGAACCTACCTGATGCTACAGGTCAGAGTGGGTCCCATTATGCCTTGCGAAAACCAAACACAGTTAGAACTTTATACCAACGGTCAACCATGGTGGTGGTCAGGGGATGGTTTTGGGGATGTTTTGCTGCCTCAGGACCTGAACGACTTGCCTTAATAGAAGGAACCATGAATTCTGCTCTGTGTCAAATAATTCTACAGGAGAATGTCAGGCCATCTGTCTGTGAGCTGAAGCTGAAGCGCAGCTGGGTCATGCAGCACGACAACGATCCAAAACACACAATGAAGTGTACACACGAAAATGGCAAAAAAATAAACAAATGTGGTGTTTTGAAATGACCTAGCTAAAGTCCAGACCTAATCCCAATTGAGATGTTGTGGCAGGACTTGAAACAAGCAATTCATGCTTCAAAACCCACAAATGTCGCTGAGTTACAACAGTCCTGCATGGAAAAGTGGGCCAAAATTCCACCACATTGGTGTGAGAGACTGATCAACGACTACAGGAAGTGTTTGGTTGGAGTCATTGCGGCTAAAGGTGGCACAACCAGTTATTGAGTGTAAGAGGTCATTTACTTTTTCAGGGCATTGGGTGTTGCATAACTTTGTCTATGAAATAAATGAAATAAGTATGTAATTGTTGTGTTATTTGTTCACTCAGGTTCCCTTTATCTAATATTAGGTTTTGGTTGAAGATCAGAACATTCAGTATCAAAAATATGCAAAAATAGAGACGATTAGAAAGGGGGCAAATACTTTTTTGCAGCACTGTACTGACAATGTGCCAAACGAAATTTTAATCTACTGTACGTTTAGGTTTAAACAGGTTTAAACAATAATGTTCTCACTTTATTCGCTTCCAGAATAAATATGTAATACAACAAAATATAGAATAAAATGGATATATAAGTATAGCAAGCAAATATGAAAAATACGATATATTCTCACAAATTCCTTGACATTATGTTGGCCTATTGAAATAAGCATGTTAATTCTCTATGCCGCTGTTGGTCTTTGTACTGTATGCCGTGCTCTGCGTCATCCATTGTACTAGTCTCTGAGCTAGACCATTTCCCTTAAATTACACTTTTACAGGTTGATCACAAGGGATCGCATTATTCATCATCACCCCACTTCACTATGAAGTACACTTAGTCACAAGCCTCACTGTTTTAACTTTTTACGATGTCATCGGGTAGAGCATTTCAACTTTATATTTATTTCTACAAAACTTAGAAATGAGCCATTTTCACATATGTTGACACTGGTATTGTGCTGGAGATGCAAATGAGTAGAAAAGTTGCCCTTTAAAGCAAATTACCTGCAATTCTATCCATTTTGCCATGGGGCAAAGATTTAAAAAAAATATAGAATTGTATAACACATTTAATGCAGTTGTACTCATTTTGCCAAGGGGTACAGAGACATTTTTGCAGTTTTAAAGAATGTTTTCTTCAGTTCTACTCTTTTTGCCATGCGGTGGAGAGAGGATTGAGCAATTTTAGAACAGATTCTATGCAATTCTACTAATTTTGCCATTTGTCAGACTCCCGTATGAGTTCCAAAAAACCCCACACATAAGCAACTGCTTATGTCGCTTATGCCTGGATCCGTCCCTGGTAGTGACTGGCTGTATTGATGTTCAATTTTTGCTTTATTTTTTATTTTTACCCATCTACCAATAGGTGCCTTTCTTTGCGAGGCATTGGAAAACCTCCCTGGTATTTGTGGTTGAATCTGTGTTTGAAATTCACTGCTCGACGTAGGGAACTTACAGATAATAGTATGTGTGAGGTACAGAGATGATGTGGTCATTCAAAAATCCCTTTAAACAATATTATTGCACACAGTGAGTCCACGCAACTTATGTGACTTGTTTAGCAAATATTGACTCCTGAACTTATTTAGGCTTGCCATAACAAAGGGGTTGAGTACTTATTGACTCAAGACATTTCAGCTTTTCATTTTTAAATAATTTGTCAACATTTCGAGAAAAAAAACATAATTCCACTTTGACATTATGGGGTCTTGTGTGTAGGCCAGTGATACATAATCTCAATTGAATACATTTTAAAGTCAGGCTGTAACGCAACAAAATGTGGAAAAGGTTTTGAATATTTTCTGAATGTACTGTACAGTATATCACCCAGAACAAAGGGCCAAATGTACAGTTGTGTTGGTATTGGTCTCCACAAAGTTTGCTGCTTCAGTGTTCTTAGATCTTTATGTCAGTAGTTACTATGGTACACTGAAGTATAATTACAAGTATTCCATGTGTCAAAGGCTTTAATTGACAATGATATTCAGTTTATGCAAAGAGTCAATATTAACTTCTAGGCCAAATCCTGACTGATGGCAGGCCATTCTTGTATAATCAATGCTTGGAGTTTGTCAGAAGTTGTGGGTTTTTGTTTGTCCACCCGCCTCTTGAGAATCGACCACAAATTCTCAATGGGATTAAGGTCTGGGGAGTGTCCATGCAGGAGTGTCCAAAATGTCCATGCTTTGTTCCCAGAGCCACTTAGTTATCACTTTTGCCTTATGGCAAGGTGCTCCATCATGCTGGAAAAGGCATTGGTCAGCACCAAACTGTTCTTGGAGGGTTGGGAGAAGTTGCTCTCTGAGGATGTGTTGGTAACATTCTTTATTCATGGCTGTGTTCTTAGGCAAAATTGTGAGTGAGCCCACTCCCTTGGCTGAGAAGCAACCCCATACATGAATGGTCTGAGGATGCTTTACTGTTGGCATGACAAAGGACTGATGGTAGCGCTCACCTTGTCTTCTCCGGACAAGGTGTTTTCCGGATGGCCCAAACAATCGGAAAGGGGATTCATCAGAGAAAATGACTCTACCCCAGTCCTCAGCAGTCCAATCCCTGTACCTTTTGCAGAATATCAGTCTGTCCCTGATGTTTTTCCTGGAGAGAAGTGGCTTCTTTGCTGCCCTTCTTGACAC
>CM042419.1:7801169-7896169 GCA_023634145.1 Thymallus thymallus
GCCATCATAATACGTATCTTCCATCCCTTATATAGTCCCTTACTCACTGGGCCAAAACAGTATCATTCTTATGTTGGAATACCCACACTTTTTCCACTGGAAACATCAAACACTCAAACAAGGCTGAGGTCTGTACTGTAGCTGTCTAGTCCTTTTGTCTGCTGGATCTTCACTGACATAATTAAGTCAGGGAATCACCCACTCACACCTACACCATGAGTAAGCAAACCTAGCCTGCAGCTCCATAAAATGGCACTGGTCAAACAGGATGAGGTCACGCAGAGAGTTCTTCCGTCCTGCAGTCAACAATGGCGGGAAGTTGAGGGTTTCCTTTCTCAGTGGATACTGTAGCCTGTGTCTCTGGCCAGAGCAGGAAAGGGACCCAGCTGCCTGTGGAACTTACAGCCCTCCAGAACAATATTGTAGCCAGAGAATAGGCCAAGGGCCTACCAACTCAACAATTCTCAGTCAAACCTGGGGGCTGGGGAAACCTTATTCTGAGGGGTAGTTCTCTGGGTTACCATATTCTCTAGGGCAGGGTTCCCAGTTTAATTTAAGAAATATTTTACCAATTATCCCATGCATAATATAGAGACACATGATCTTATACAAACATTAGCAAGGTTTTAAATGATTGTTTTAGGCAAACATCCTACACACAAACAGCTCCATCTCTCCATCTCTCTCCATCTGTCTAAAGCAGACTCACATTTTTAGAGAGCGGGTCAGTTATTGTCAAAAAAAATCGGACCACGGCTGAATCTAGTTGATGATCCCTGCTCTAGGGTCATTCGGAAAATACTGTTGTTGTTTTTTCAAAGTATGCAAGAAAGGCCTTTAAATTAATTTTCAGTTATGTCATCAAGGGCTGTTCTAATCTCATATTATGTAGGCCTACTTGCCCAGAATAACCTGTTCATCAAGAGGACTAGTCTGACATGGGTGATTCCTTATTTCTCAGACACACTTCGCGCAAACATACACCTACTTTGTGTTAAATCCCCATTCATCTGTGAGTCACAAATTCTGAAACTTTTGTTTTTATGGTGACAAAATCGACCCCATGTTTAGGCGTAACTAGATAACGTGGGATTCCGTATTGTAAAATGCCTCGCCATATCATATTATTCCATGGTATAATTTGACTTTCACACTAATTTCAGTAGGATATAGCTAGCCGTGACTTTACATCTGAAAACACCAGACATCCCAAAGCATCGCAATCTGTAGTAGCCGATTAAATAAAATAGCTTACCCCAATTTATGTACTGTAAAGTCGCTTGCATGAAGTCACATTTCTTGCCTTCTCATGTTGTAAATCTGACTTAATTCAGATCTGTACATCTCTATCTAATCCATTTCATATCACAGCTGATGGATAGGACAGCATCTGCCACAAAAATGAAACAGTTACTTTGCGTTGTAACAGCTGATAGGTTTGCTTCACGCGGGAGAAGGGGGGTCAACATGTATTATTTATGAGCAAATAAGCCATTATTTTAACGATTACAGGTCCCATTTAGAGTTTGTCAGGCTTAATTTAAGTGCTTAAATTATTGACTTTCAGTTAGTTATGTTTTTACCATGCTATTTTTGGATGGAAAGCATAACAATATTTGAACAGCATCCCCCTGATGTAGAAATGGAGCATTCCATAATGACTCAAATCCAGATGTGACCTGAAAAGTTATTTTCAACCAAAGTATTAGCCCACTGCTTATTTACAAAGTATCTATAAACTATCTACAAAAACGAATAAATAGCCATTTATTAACAACTTACAAACTCTCCATAAATAATTTTAAGTAGACTATACTTTAATGTTACTTACGTGTTACATAAAAGTGGGCAGTTCTAAACGGGGCTGTACAATAATGGGGATCACTATCAGAGTTTCTGCATGTTCATTTTGAAACTAGATAGAATATACCAGTTATTATTATTTCTCTATCTCAAATAGAAGTGGCATGAACAAAAGATTGGCCACTAGATGGGAGTATAAGATATTTATTTGCGAAGGTAGCTAAATGTTTAGCAAGCTTTTAATTTATCACACACAAACTACCTTTAAGGAAAAATATGTGACGTTACGTTAAAATCGAATAATAGTACTACTAATAATATAGTATTAATATGTTACATTTTTCCCACTTCTCTGCGCGCGTGCGTGTTGTGAAATCTGCGCCTCCGACACAAATGCCCTCCCTAATTGTTTGACAGAAGCCACCCCCGTTAAAAAAAATGTGTTGTGGAGTTTACGCCATATTTCGTTGCTGCCCCATGGTTTATGCCGCAGCGATATAAAAGATCAACGTCTTCAAACGGGATTGTCTTGGACCGCGGAAAGGAAGTTCTGTTTTTGTGTGATCATACCTGCTCGTGCTTGCGTTACAATGGTTGCGTCCTGTATTGACGTTTGCATGGGTCCATCGTCGCTGTGGTGCTGAAAAGAAACGAACCCGTGCGGCCGTAGCGAGTGTACGCTGCTGCGAACGATGAGGAGGTTTCTGTGGATCTGCAGCGGTTGAATTGCACCACCTCGCCCACTTATTGCTGTGCTCTTGATTTTATCCCTCAAAACCTGGACTCTATCGGAGCAGTTTATGAAGGTGAGCAGTCAGCGTAATAATAACGTCATGCCATGGTTAGCTTGCATAGCACAGCTGATGCAGCTAGCTGTTCATCTATCCAGAGACAGTCAGTATAGCTAGCTACACCGCTACCTTAGCAGATGCTAGGCTTAGTGACAGTGACAACTAGTTGATGGCCTGGTGGCTGGCTTTCTAGCTAGCTAACATCAACTTGTTGTTCTTTTTCTGTCTCTGTCATATGCCATCTGACAGCCATATAGGCTACAGTTAAACTAGAATAGAACATAACCGAATAGAATGGAGTGTGCACTTCTAACCTATGTCTGGTTTTGGGAGAGGGAGGGACTGTAGGCCAGCGGAGAAGGTAGAGCCTACATTTATGCATGGGTCAATAGATTGATAAACCTCTTTCTTCAACCAGTACACAGAGAGACCCCACTAGTTCTGATTACAGGTAGGCTACACACTGGTTTAGCTGGTTGACACAATACTACACTACACTCTTGATTACATACAAGTCGTGTTTGCCTGTAATAATGCAGTTATGACAAGTATTCATGATGTATTTATGCTGCTGGGTGCGAAACCCTGTGATCGGTACTATCACAAGAAATATGGAAGCTCTAGTCTAGTGCACTGACTGACTTCATAGAAAAACTAGCATTCTAATCGACCTGCTGCTACAGAGAACGACTGAGTGAATAGAGCTTCGCAGAAATAGCATCATCCCTAGAATCTATAGAATCCCCACTGATGTCATCATAGTGTTCCCTACTCGGCCTCCTTGCTGACCATAGTAATATATAGATAGAGGTGCAGCCGTTTGCTGTAACACAATCTCAGCTGTCTCTCTGTCTGATAAAGTGCTGCAGGGCTGTAGTGAAAGAGCAGAAATGAGAAACGGCGATTGTATCCTACGCACACGGCTCCATCTCTCCATCCCTCGCCGTCTGTCTAAAGGAGCCTCGCATTTTTAGAGACTGTCAGCTATTGTCAAGTGCAAGGCTTTCGACAGTGCAATGAATGAGAGTGATGGAGTACATGGGCTGGGACGGGGGAGGAGGGGGAGTGCGCTTAAACAGATGAAACCAAGCAACATAGTGTGCGCTGCAGACAACGGGAAAATGTGTAGTAATTTGACGTACTGTAAAACACATATGTACTCACGAAGCTCTAAAACGGATGAATCTACACTGTAGTGTCCCCACCTCCACAGTTGGGACTGGCCAGTTAGTAGCTACAGTGCTGCTGGGGCTAAATATGTGAATGAATGAGATTGGTAGCAATGAACACCTCAGGAGCTTTAAGAATGGGAGGGAGAGGCGGAAGGAAGGAACCAGGGAGAATGAGAATGGGCCCCAAAGAGGGTTTTTATCAATGGCAACGCTCTCTAACCTCTAACCTCACAGTCATCCACAGCATAATTGTGTTTGTTAGGCTATTCGTGGACATAATTGATAGCCTATGTTGCACAGGAGTGGAAGTGATTTAATTTGGGACCCAGAAGCCTTTTCAGAGTGAATCGCTCATAAAGCTAAGACGGCTTACTGGACCACGCACGGGGAAAAACAGAATAGTGGAAAGAGAGATAGAAAGAGGGCATATGCTCTCTAGTGTCACGCATGAGTGTGTGATCTGTGATGCATGTGTTGCACTCCAGGGTTGATCTAATGATGGCAGCATTTCAAAATGGCATCCTATTCCCTACATAGTGCACTACTTTTTGACCAGAGCACTATGGTGAATAGGGTGCCACTTGGGACGCGTCTGTGGTGACTGAGGTCTGCGTAGTGGAAGATCTGAAAGGAAGGGGAACTCCCTTTGTGTGTGGAACATAACCCACCTGGGTTGTGTTCAGTAGGGCGCACTGTAGGGAAACGTTTCTTATTGAACAAGTCCAAGTAGTCCCTCCTTGTTTTTGTCAATTTTCTTCTGTTTCATGCCTAATGAACATGACCCTGGTTGTTTATACTGTAGTCTCTTGGAAGAGAGATGTGTCTGTGAGCTGTACACACAGCATGTTATTATAGTGCCGGAGTGGGTGGTAGTGTTTCAGGAGCCAAGGTTTAAATAAAACGATTATGTCCCTTAGCTGTCATAGCAGTTTATTGTACACAGATGCTTTGAAGATAAATGAATATGGCCTAAGTACATTAAGGGATTTCTGTTTTATAACCCATAGTGATTACTGTATCAGATACAGTTGAAGTCGGAAGTTTACATACAGCTTCGCCAAATACATTTAAACTCAGTTTTTCACAATTCCTGACGTTTAATCCTAGTAAAAATGTAGGTCAGTTAGGATCACCACTTTCTTTTAAGAATGTGAAATGTCAGAATAATAGTAGAGAGAATGGTTTATTTCAGCTTTTATTTCTTTCATCACATTCCCAGTGGGTCAGAAGTTTACATACACTCAACTAGTATATGGTAGCATTGCCTTTAAATTGTTTAACTTGGGTCAAACGTTTCGGGTAGCCTTCCATAAGCTTCCCACAATAAGTTGGGTGGATTTTGGCCCATTCCTCCTGACAGAACTGGTGTAACTGAGTCAGGTTTGTACACCTCCTTGCTCACACACACTTTTTCAGTTCTGCCCACAAAGGTTTTATAGGATTGAGGTCAGGGCTTTGTGATGGCCACTCCAATACCTTGACTTTGTTGTCCTTAAGCCATTTTGCCACAACTTTGGAAGTATGCTTGGGGTCATTGTCCATTTGGAAGACCCATTTGCGACCAAGCTTTAACTTCCTGACTGATGTCTTGAGTAGTTGCTTCAATATATCCACATAATTTTCCTTAATCATGATGCCATCTATTTTGTGAAGTGCACCAGTCCTTCCTGCAGCAAAGCACCCAACAACATGATGCTGCCACTCCCGTGCTTCACGGTTGGGATGGTGTTCTTCGGCTTGCAAGCCTCCCCCTTTTTCTTCCAAACATAACGATGGTCATTATGGCCAAACAGTTCTATTTTTGTTTCATCAGACCAGAGGACATTTCTCCAAAAAGTATGATCTTTGTCCCCATGTGCAGTTGCAAACCGTAGTCTGGCTTTTTTATGGCGGTTTTGGAGCAGTGGCTTCTTCCTTGCTGAGCGGCCTTTCAGGTTATGTCGATACAGAATGCGTCTCCTTCCTGAGCGGTATGACGGCTGCGTGGTCCCATGGTGTTTATACTTGCGTACTATTGTTTGTACAGATGAACTTGGTATTTCAGGCGTTTGGAAATTTCTCCTAAGGATGAACCAGACTTTTGGAGGTCTACAATGTTTTTTCTGAGGTCTTGGATGATTTCTTTTGATTTTCCCATGATGTCGAGCAAAGAGGCACTGAGTTTGAAGGTAGGCCTTGAAATACATCCACAGGTACACTTCAAATTGACTAAAAGCCATGACATTGTTTTCTGGAATTTTCCAAGCTGTTTAAAGGCACAGTCAACTTTAGTGTATGTCAACTTCTGACCCACTGGAATTGTGGTATAGTGAATTATAAGTGAAATAATCTGTCTGTAAACAATTGTTGGAAGAATTACTTGTGTCATGCACAAAGTAGATGTCCTAACCGACTTGCCAAAACTATAGTTTGTTAACATGAAAACTGTGGAGTGGTTGAAAAATGAGTTTTAATGACTTCAACCTAAGTGTATGTAAACTTCCAACTTCAACTGTAGGTAATCCTGTCCAGTTGTACTTGGTGTGAAAATACTAAGCCAATGATAGGCCAATATATCACCTGATGGATATGTAAAGAAATGTGTACTGTGTAGCCTCATTTATTCAGGGGTTAGGCTACTAACTCCGGTCCAGGGCCTAGGGGTTGCATTGTGATTCAAGGTAGACTAGCTCCTCTGCATTTGGCATAGTGTCTGTCTGGTCACTCCATACAGCTCCAGTTATCCAGAGCTGTGACCCTATTACTGAAAGGTCACTCAGCCCCAGAGACTCAGCCTATGATTTGGACTCTGTTATGGGTGGGTGGGTGGTGGTGTTGGCAGGCGAGCCAGGTTGCTCATCTCTTTTAGGTTACACTGACACTGACACACAGTCTGTCTGCTCCCGTCCCTCAAATTCATGGGTATTAGATGGACCCACCCCCAACTCAAGGCTAGCTGCCATGGCCATTCACTGTCAACTTTGTGTGGTTGTCCTGGATGCTAAAGTGACAGGAAGTGCAGTAAACAAACATGGTGACAGAAGTAAAGGTCAAAGTAGGTATTTATGGATCAGTATGTTTATTAGAATTCTACTGTGACTGTTCCATGTGTTGACATTTGCACACTGTTGGTGATGTTTTTGGACTGCAACTTTGTTTAAAGGAGGGCTTACTTTGTAAATAACCTTAGTCTTAACCTGAGACTCATTGGGAGATTTGCCTTTTTTCTGTTGGTAAGCGATAGTCCTGAATAAACTTGAATAGATAATAAGGTATGGTTCAGGCCAGGACAGCTCCACTCCCTACATATTGATTAGGCCTAGTTTGACCATTTCATTCAATAATTCAAGAGAATTCATAACATGGAAAGCATAGACGAAGTGCATGTGAACTGTTAAAAACACGTTTAAATAATTGCAATGATAAACGTGATAAAATAATAGCTAGTAGGTTTTGAAGTGTATGATCCCTGATCCCCCGGCTTTAATCTCTGTAGTAGCCGATTAAATAAAATAGCTTACCCCAATTTATGTACTGTAATGTCGCTTGCATGAAGTCACATTTCTTGCCTTCTCATGTTGTAAATCTGACTTAATTCAGATCTGTACATCTCTATCTAATCCATTTCATATCACAGCTGATGGATAGGACAGCATCTGCCACAAAAATGTAACAGTTACTTTGCGTTGCAACAGCGGGAGAAGGGGGGTCAACGTGTATTATTTTTGAGCAAATAATCCATTATTTTAATGATTACAGGTCCCATTTAGAGTTTGTCAGGCTTCTCTGTGAGAAGTTGAGTCCTGTGACAGGGTATGACCCAGGGTATGACCCAGGGTATGACCCATGTGGGAGTTCTAGACGGAGCCAGTGAGACAACACATAGAGTACCTCAGCATGTCTTTGTGGGTTGCACTGTGACATTCACGGAAAGACCATTGTCACTAACAAAAGCTCTGCTGCTGGTGTGACCATGGTTTATTTTCGGGACCTTTCTGTGTGCAGTCAATGGATGATGTCATGCAGGAAAAAGGTCAAAGGTGAAATAGCCTATCCTAGTTGTTTTAAAACTCTTTCTATGTTTCTGAAGTCACTTTCCTTCCTAATATTTGATATGATTATGAAATACGATTTTAATAAGTATGTCCCCCTGATATTACAACTTTATAACGCAGCATCGGATGCATCCATCAGGCCTAATGTGTGTGTGTGTGTGTGTTTGTGTGTGGACTCTGGTGGGGACGTGAAGACTGCCAACCCTCCTGGGGACGTCCTCTGTAGTGTGTGTAAATGTAACTCTCTTCCTCCCAGCAGTGGTGAACTGGGTCATGCCTCACTGAATCCTTTCGCTGTACTGCAGCCTGACTGTGAGAGCATGGACCATAAAGGATCAAGGGCCTTGGATCTGATAGGGATCTCTTTCTAGATAATACTATAATGAAGTATGTCATCAGCATCAGTCACAGATTTAAGAAGGAGTGCGTTGTCTTGATTCATTTTTACTTAACTCAAATATGCCGTTGCCGACTGCTTTAAATAAAAAATGAAAATGAACAAAATCTTGAGAAAAGGTATAACATTTTTTTTTATTTAACCTTTATTTAACTAGGCAAGTCGGTTAAGAATAATTGTTGAAGAATGCAATGTAATGTATTTAAATGCAGTATAATATAAGGTTCCTAACTATGCTGTTTTGTTTCTCTGTGTTGCAGACCCAGTGTGGACAGTAATGACCTCACGTTCCCGGTTGCCAGCTGGCAGTAACTACAATGTCCGAGCATCAGAGCTGGCACAAGACAGGCAGCACACAGACGTGGTCTGTAATGTTCTTCTGCTGGATAACACAGTTCAAGCCTTCAAAGTTAACGTAAGTACTGTACTATACTAACCCCGGCACCTACATTGACTGTACAGCCCTACATCTCACCATAGAGAATGACTGGGTTAGGGCCTTCTCTATCTTCTCTCAAGACCAGTTGTCTATTAATAGGCTACACAGTAACCAAGTAGGCCTATACATCAGTAGACGTTGTTTAAAGGGCCACTTTTCAACATCATATTCATTACCTCCAGCACCATACCACATTCATATGTGAAAACGGCACGTTTATATGATCTGTGGTTAAAAATATTTTTAAAAAATGCTTCTCTGTGACATCACAGGGTGGTATAAAAACTAAGAAAAACTGTGATTTTCAAAACCTGCAATGAGTTTCTATCCAGAGGGAGGGTATATTCTTGCTTCCCACAAATCTTATAGTGTTTGAAAATTATGTCATAGAACTTTTTAACTTGATATACTTTTCTACAAAACGTAGAAAAGCACAATTTTCACATATGTAGACACTGGTATTGTGCCGGAGATAATACGAATGTGGTTGAAAAGTGGTGGAATTACCCTTTAAACTACAGATGCATTGTACTAGTAGGGACCAAAGGAGCCTGGGTAATTTTAGATATATGTAATTAACAGCAGCATAGCAGAGACATAGCAGAATGTATGGCATTCTGGTTTAAAAAAAGACTCCAGGGGCTACTAGCCAATGGAGTAAACACTGAACTGCACACATCACCATGGCTTTTCCCAGCCAAGCGTAGGGGATATCTGGCCCGTGTGGTGTACTGTGGGCAAGGGGGGCAGAGAGGAACAATGTTAGTGTAGTCCCCTCTGTGAGACACTCTAATTACTACACAAACGCACACCGAACCTCAGTCTAACCCCCGACCATCTCTGTTGCCCCGATACTCTTTGTTCTGTTCTGGGGCAAATAAATCTGCTCAGCTGCTGCCCACTAAATCCCCTGGTCATAAATTAAGAGGAGTCCATTTCTGGGACTACAGAGCTTCCATTATGGAGTCCTTTGTCTTTACGTAGTCATTCACTCAGGAATGCATATTCGTGTCCTGTCATTAGTATCCTGTTAGTATCCTGACAGCTTTTTTCATCGCTTTTAGTATATTGAATGTGCAATACGTGCATTTATCTGTAATTAAACCCTGCACTAAGGACTGTATTTTAAGGGAATTATTATTATTACCCTAAATTATATCATACACACATTTAGCTATTTAAGTATCTCTTCCTGTCATTTACCTGTACAGTTAATGTAACCATGCAAATATTCACTTACCTGTAAATTCAACTGTATATTTACCTGTACAGTCAATTTAACCATGCAAAATATTCACTTACCTGTTCATTTAACCAGACTGTATTTTACAGTCTATTATTACCCTCACTTATATCATACGCACATTTAGCTATTGAAGTATTTCTCTGTCATCGACCTGTATAGTATAGTTAACCATGCAAATATTCCTTATTTATCTATATCTACTTGCAATATTTGTATCATTTTTTTTCACCTAACACTCTGTAACAATGTAGCCCTAGGCGATGCTGTTGGTTCATTGATTGTGCAGGGCAGTTTACAGTTAGCCTGCAATTATAGTGAATTTGATTTAGAATGTTTTTTAATTCATTGGGTGACAAATTGCCTTTTTAACTACATAATATCTCACCACGGTGCGTTTCCATTTCCTCCACTCTCTTCTTTATTACTTTCTCCAGCGCTCAGAGGGGCTGTCAACAGTTTAGTGAAATATGTTTCATATTGATGTTCCTGAACAGATATCACTTGGTTTCCCAAATTAAGCACTGGGTAGCGGCAGGAACAGGGTTGGAGAGCCCATGGCATACGGAGTTTGGCCAGAATATCACCTGTCTCGCAGCGAGAACATGCTCTTGTAACAGTGGTTGATGCGTGGACTGAAATAAGTGTTGTATTTATTTCTCAGCTGCTCATATTAAGCACAGCTCCACTTATAAAACCGAGTAGCCTCTTTGCGTGCGTATGGACGGCATGTCTTTTCCCTCTGCCCCTGTTCCTAATTGAAAATAGTCTGATGGGTGAAAATAGGATCACTTGACGAGAGAACAGCTGTGCAGCCGGAGGCGAGGAACAGAGCTCAAGCTTTTGTTTTGCTACTTTCTCAAATCATCAGTAGCCTATAGTGTAGTCGCACCATGCAGCCCATATATGTTTTGATTTGTCAGACATTCTAAGGTTTGTATCATTCACAACTAAAGTTGCCAAATAACTCTAAATTTAGCATATAGGACCTGTTTCAAATGATCACTTTTACACTCAACATAGCCACTTCATATGCGCACTCGCTCCGTAATGGGTGAAATATCCTTTCTATTTTATTCAGCTAAGTTCAATTACATCCTTCTTACTATTGCACGACAATAACCGGCTGACAAAATGTCATGACTGCCACAGTCCTAGTGGTGTTTACTTATTTATACAGATACTTAAGGTTTTCAGTTTTTATTAATTTCCTCTACATTATTGATCACCTAATGCCAGTGACACAGTCGAACACAGTCATGAAAGTGCTTCTGTTTCAGTGCATGGAGGTCATAGTGAAGCTCCAAGGAAATCACTGTTTCACTGAAACATGCCAGTCAACTGGTTGTTCTGGTTTCTTTACATTACTGAGAGATTGGCATATGTAGTTAGGTGATTGAAACATACCTTTTCTGCTTTCCTGCCTGGTTGGCATTACAAGGTAGACAAGGTAGAGTTTGTGTTCCTTCCTTCTCCCAGCTCTCTGTAAATAATACATGGTCTGGTTCTGTGTTCCGGAAGCCTGTGGTTGCACATTGCCCTGACACTTCTAGAAAGCAGGCTGTGAGGCCTTGTTATGAAACGCTTACAATGCCCAACCTCCAATTAGAAACCCAGTAGGCTAAGCATTACACATACTTGTGGGATAGTTTTGCGATAACCCTCTATCAATTAAGTATTTTTAGGGTACTCTGTATTGGAGGTGTCAATCGCTTTATGGCCAACACACTTCCCAGTCCTACGTTGCTTCAGTAATCTGTATTATGTCATATGTCTGTCTGGTTTCTCTCCCTGCAGAAGCACGATCAAGGACAGGTCCTGCTGGATGTAGTGTTCAAACACCTGGAGCTGACGGAGAGAGACTACTTTGGCCTACAGCTGGCCGACGACTCCTCAGACAATCAGGTGAGGACTCTTATCAGAACCCAGAACCAAATCTTGCGTACGCTAGGTAACTAGCTAGCTGCTCGATGTACTTGTTTACGCTAGGTAACTAGCTAGCTGCTCGATGTACTTGTTTATTTAAACAGTCTGTCACATGAGATTAGGTGAGGCCTTGAGATTTTGCATGTTAGACTACATTGCAGTTGGACATCGCAGAATCACTGATCAACTGGTTTCCGAAATGACTAATTATTATGTGATCAGGATTAGTGGATCTACGCAGAGCCTTGCTCTGGCTGATCCCATCAAACACGCTGATTGGCAGCATAGCAGCATTTAATGAATAGGCTCTCTCCAGCCCTGTCAGCAAACTGTGGCGTTTCTGCAGCAAACAGATTGAGATACTAAGAAGATTATGGGTCATGTGTTTCTGAAAGTTCACCATTAACAATGCAATTATACATTTGGGACCCCTGAAATTCTGACTTTTATACATACAGTTGAAGTCGGAAGTTTACATACACTTAGGTTGAAGTCATTAAAACTCATTTTTCAACCACTCCACAGATTTAATGTTAACAAACTATAGTTTTGGCAAGTCGGTTAGGACATCTACTTTGTGCATGACACAAGTAATTCTTCCAACAGTTGTTTACAGACAGATTATTTAACTTATAATTCACTATATCACAATTCCAGTTGGTCAGAAGTTTACATACACTAAGTTGACTGTGTCTTTAAACAGCTTGGAAAAATCATGGCTTTAGAAGCTTCTGATAGGCTAATTGACATACTTTGAGGTGTACCTGTGGATGTATTTCAAGGCCTACCTTCAAACTCAGTGAGTCTTTTCTCGACATCACAGGAAAATCAAAAGAAATCAGCCAAGACCTTAGAAAAGAAATGTGTTCTGTTCCCTAGAGGTGAACGTACTTTGGTGCAATCCCAGAACAACAGCAAAGGACTTTGTGAAGATGCTGGAAGAAACAGGTACAAAAGTATCTATATAACATAACCTGAAAGGCCACTCAGCAAGGAAGAAGCCACTGCTCCAAAATCGCCATAAAAAGCCAGACTATGGTTTGCAACTGCACACGGGGACAAAGATCATACTTTTTGGAGAAATGTCCTCTGGTCTGATGAAACAAAAATAAAACTGTTTGGCCATAATGACCATCGTTATGTCTTAAGGAAAAAGGGGGAGGCTTGCAAGTCAAAGAACACCATCCCAACCGTGAAGCACAGGGGTTGCAGCATCATGTTGTAGGGGTGCTTTGCTGCAGGAGGGACTGGTGCACTTCGATGGCAGAACTGAAAAAGCGTGTGTGAGCAAGGAGGCCTACAAACCTGACTCAGTTACACCAGTTCTGTCAGGAGGAATGGGCCAAAATTCAACCAACTTATTGTGAGAAGCTTGTGGAAGGCTAACCGAAACGTTTGACCCAAGTTAAACAATTTAAAGGCAATGCTACCAAATACTAATTGAGTGTATGTAAACTTCTGACCCACTGGGAATGTGATGAAAGAAAAAAAGCTGAAATCAATAATTCTCGCTACTATTATTCTGACATTTCACATTCTTAAAATAAAGTGGTGATCCTAACTGACCTAAGACAGGGACTTTTTACTAGGATTAAATGTCAGGAATTGTGGAAAATTGAGTTTAAATGTATTTGGCTAAGGTGTATGTAAACTTCCGACTTCAACTGTATTGTCTCGCAGAACAGTTTGATTTCTATTCTGAACAGCTCTAATGTTTTGAGTAAAAATGTATAAAAAATTGTTTTTATGGCCCATTTTGTCTCTTGTTCCCTACTGTGTCTGAGGTTGTCTTCATTCATGTTTTACAGAGGTGGCTGGATCCAACCAAAACTATTAGAAAGCAACTAAAAAGTAAGTTTGATACATTTGGAATGTTCTCTAGTATTTTCAATATTATATTTATCGCTAGTTTTAGTTCCATTCATCTGGTTGTTTGTTTTTCTTCAGGGGGTTCTCCACACAGTTTGAACTTTAGGGTTAAATTCTTTGTAACCGACCCCAATAAACTTCAGGAGGAGTATACACGGTAAGTGCTTAATGGGTGGCATTGCGACATAAATAGGCAATACACTCTAGGCCTTCCTCTATGCTATTCTTCATACAGTTTGATTGTAAGTGGACTTAAAAGCTCTGTATTGATCTTGCTGTTTTGGATCCTCTTTAGGTACCAGTACTTTTTGCAGATTAAACAGGACATACTTAGTGGAAGGTGAGTGTGGATTTAATAAACACACAGCTCTGTATTTGGTTGGTTTATTCAAAAATGTGAATTATCTTCATGCAATTAATTTTTTGTAATATCTGAATCCTCGGCTCGCAGGCTGCCGTGTCCATACATCACAGCCGCTCTTCTTGCTTCATACGCTGTTCAATGTAAGTACTTCAATTATTCCTCTTAGCTATTCAGCTAGAAACATACTACTGACTTACGGTCGTATAAATTCTGCCTCAAACCTTGTAACTAACTGTACTAATGAGAGAGCATGTTCAGTAGTGTACTGTATGTTCCCTTCTTAATATCCACCATGTGATTTCAAGCATTGAGAGTATGGGAGACCAGAGTATTACAGTAGCTTTGAAAACCTCGGACCAAAACACCACCGTAATACTACTTCAGATTCCTACTGTACTTGGCTTGTAATGCTGCTGCTTCCATGAAGCCTGGCTGCTGCGGGTCTTTGTTTACACATCGACCTCAATACGCTGCTGAGGGGGTGGAGTAATAGCACAGTCACCACAACCAGGCAGGCAGCAGGGCAGAAGAACACTGCTCACTGGTTTTTAGCTTAATAGGCTGGCTGGCTGACTGGATGGCTGGGATAA
Organism: Thymallus thymallus; assembly: GCA_023634145.1. NCBI lineage: Eukaryota > Metazoa > Chordata > Actinopteri > Salmoniformes > Salmonidae > Thymallus > Thymallus thymallus. The sequence continues at coordinate 7,815,798 of CM042419.1, forward strand.
TTGTCTGGCTGGCTGGCTGGCTGGCTTACTGGATGGCTGGGATAACTAACTGGCTGACTGGCTGGCTGACTTCCTCGTGGGGTTGTAGTAAACGTATCATGCTATGTGGGAGGTATAGAGGTCACAGGAGGAAATGGAAAGTGGCCATGGTGGTCTCACCGAAGTAACTGTAATAACAGCAATAGCATGGAGGACATTTCACATGTGCCAGACTGTCTGTCAGTCACAATTCTGACCAGCATAGTTACTGTATACTGGGATATTACTGTCCATTTTCACTGTTTTCACAAACTGATGAAGTTTCTATTCAAATGAAAGAGCAAGGCTCTTTATTAATTGATTCACATTTATTGCGCTACGTACTTTTCTTAAAGTGCTTCGGAAACGGAGGCACTTAACCCTCCTTAACTTCCTCATGTCTGCTCCCTTTTCATTATGGAATACGGAGTTTGTCCCAAATGGCACCCTGTTCCGTTAATTGTGCACTATTTCTTAACTGAGCCCTGGTTAAAAGTAGTGCACTATATAGGGAATAGAGTGTCATTTTGGAAGAAGGCAGACTGTTTATACAGTATGGAAACAGTGAGACACTCATATCAGGAGGACCCGTCTCTCTGTCTCTCTTTTCTAAACATTGACAAGAAAAGGCAAGTGTTTGGCTCCTCTCAAGCTGCAAAAGTCCTGCTTCTTTCCGTTTGCACACAAAGGAGAAGTTTGAACAGAAAATGAGTGAATGAATGGGATCTGTGCAGGAGGGAGAGAGGGAGAGGAGTAAAGGCCTCATTGTGCTCTGTGTCTCTCACACACACACTTACACACTCACACACACTTACACACACACACACTTACACACTCACACACACTTACACACACACACACTTACACACTGTGTGCTTTGTGTTGTGTTGCAGCTGAGCTCGGGGACTACAGTCAGGAGGAGAACTTGCCCGGCTACCTCTCTGAATACTCTTTCATCCCCAACGCACCACAAGACTTTGAGAAAGAGATTGCCAAACATCACCAGCAACACAAGTAATAAGTAATCTCTCAACTGATAGTGTGTGAGTGTGTGGATACGTTGGTGTAGAACGGGAAATGATAAGTCATCTCTCAACTGATATTGTGTGTGTGTGTGTGGATACGTTGGTGTAGAACGGGAAATGCACAGAAAATATCAAATAACTTGTAGATTAAACAGGAATGGACTCTGCTCATTCACTGCAGCTGAGGCGGCTCAGACGTTGTGGCCAGGTCAGAACAAGGGCTGTTATTGTTTAGCCTCTCACGGAGATGGTAGGGTGGCCTGCTCTCTGAATGGTGTGGAGCCAACTAAGGTCTCTCTCACTCTCACTCTCTCACTCTCATTCCTTTCAGGGGACTGTCTCCTGCCCAGTCAGAGTTCAGCTATCTAAACACAGCACGGACACTAGAGCTCTATGGAGTTGAATTGCACTATGCAAGGGTAAGTGTTCAGGTGTGAAATGGAATGATTTATGCATTCTTTGCTCCCCAATCAACCTTCTTCAATGTGGATTCATTAGACAGTGTGGTGGTTAGCACCTTCCTCCATTGCCCAACTCTAGGGTTTCTGTTAAGTAGAACCCATCCAGGTGAAGTCAGAAATCTGGGCACCTTTCAATCCTCCCTGGCCCTTTCCCCCTCCTCCGTTACAGGATCAAAGCAACACTGAGATTCTAATCGGAGTGATGTCAACTGGGATTGTCATCTATAAGAACAGGGTACGAATCAACTGCTTTCCATGGTGAGTCAAATCAATTGAGTATGTTTCCACATTCAGCCACATTCTACATATAGGGGAGCCATTGGATGGGACACACAGAACCAAAAGAGTATTATAAACTGGGTGGTTTGAGTCCTGAATGCTGATTGGCTGACTGCTTTGGTAGGTCAGACCGTATACCATGTGTATGACAAAACATTTATTTTTACTGCTTCTAATTACGTTGATAACCAGTTTATATTAGCAATAAGGCACCTTGGGGGATTGTGGTATATGGCCAGTATACCACGGCTAAGGGCTGTTTTCAGGCACTCGTGCATAAGATCAGCCCTTAGCCGTTGTATATTGGCCATATACCACACCTCCTCTGGCCTTATTGCTTAAGTAACAAACAGTAGTAGCAAACATAGCATGAAAGCGGTTATGAATCAATAGCGATGCTCTACTCCTTTTTATGGTCCAGATTCAGCCATAACTTCTATTGAGGCTAACTCTAATGTAAAGTGACAACATGAGCCCTTCTCCTCACGGTTTGATCTTCCTTTGATGGTACAAAGTACAGTGAGAGTTTATCTTCATGAAAAGAGTGTAATTGTGTCAGGTTCTGACAGTGCGGCCTATTTTTAGACTCTCGGTCTGAGTCATGCTTTAAGGAACCAGGGAAATAGGCCAGCTGGCACAATTGAACTATAATTGAAATCTGATTTGTTTCTGATCAAAGAATGGAGGGGATTCTTATGGATGATGACATGGGTGGCAAAGGGGAATGTGTATTCTAGAAGCTTATCCAGTGGCTTCAGAATACTGGATATGGTCTCTGTTATGTATGGAGTAAAGGAGAGATAATAGCTTATTTTTCTTTCTTTCAGGCTGCAGATTGTAAAGATCTCGTTTAAATGTAGACAGTTTTTCATTAAACTCAGAAGAGAATTGGTAAGTACGTCCTGATTTCAACTGTGATTGCATCCCTATTATTGAGAGAGCTCAAATTCTCTCTCGCCATTATTCATATTGGAGAATACATAATGCACTTTGTGTGTGCTAGGCTGGCCAAATGAAACCAAATCTAAAATAATTTGATCCCAACTAGAGCTTCTAGTAGGTGAAGACACACAAAAACACTTTGTTGAATAATGCAAGCCAAGGAGAACTTTAAAAGCCGTTGTACAGTACTTGACATCTAGATGAAACGACGTCATGCTCTATAATTCATGTATCCGAGTAGAGAAGTACCACAGAACACAGTAGTGTCTAGCCAAGAAGAAGCTCATCTCATGGCCGCCATGCAAGTCAAAGGGTGATTTCTTCCTCTATGTCCATGCTCTTCTATCTAGATCTGTGTGACATCATAATCACACACACCTACTGTGCCATGCTTTACTGTACGCCTAAGTGTGCTGAGGCCAACGCTGACCTCTCCCTCTCCCTCTCGCTCTCCCCCTCCCTCCCTCCCTCCCTCCCCAGAATGAGAGTAGTGAGGCGCTGTTAGCCTTTAACATGGTGAACTACCGAGCCTGTAAGAACATATGGAAGGCCTGTGTAGAGCACCACACCTTCTTCAGACTGGACCGACCCTTACCACCACAGAAGAACTTCTTTGCACATGTCTTCCAACTGGGCTCCAAGTACCGCTACTGGTGAGTGGGCCAAAGTAGTGTACTATGTATGCACTTCCTGCCTGGAAGTGCATAGTCTCCGGTGACGTTAGCCTTTAGCAGATTGGGTTCTGGGTGCTGAGATTGCATAATACGATGTGTTTTGAAAGTGAGTCAGTGATAAAGTTGACATTTCAACCCGCTTTTCCCGATAAGATTATGTTGGTTTGTCAATGTTTACATGAGTCTTGTCAATGATAACATGTATAACTGTATCTACTGTCTAAATGTGTCTAAACCTCTCTTGAGAAAAAAGGTTTTTGGTTCCAGGTAGAACCCTTTTTGGTGCCCTTTGTGGAAAGGGTTCTACATGAAACCCCAAAGTATTCTACCTGGAACCAAAAGGGGTTCTTTAAAGGGTTCTCCTATGGGGAAAGCCGAATAACCCTTTTTGGTTCTATATAGCACCTTTTTTTCTAAGAGTGTAGGCTACACATGACCTAATCCTTTCAATTTCCCCTGACTCACTCTGTTCAGACCCAGTCCTCCCTAATGCGTGTTGCCCTCAGGATAACACCATCATCATTTGCTTGAAGGATGTTTACATTTTTGTACCAATCACGACGGTGCCATTTGACCTATTGTGCCGCGTATCACAGAAATTGCGTGGGCTGGTTTGCATAACACAGGAATATGTTTACTGTGCCTCCTTCAACTGCCAGTAGAAACCCAAAGCTCCAGTCCTGGCAGCTTTGCCAATGCCATATCACGCCTTATGAGTGACTGACAAATAATGTGACAGAGTAAAGAGAGCTGAGGTTTCACACACTGGGGTGTGTCCCTCTTAATACTGTACTTCCTTCCTGCTGGCTCACTACATACATTAGTAAAATGTCTAAAAGCAGGTAGTGCAACACTGTGGTTTGGTCCCCTCTTACTCCAGTAAGTGAGAGCAGAGGTTGGTGGTGAATGTTAAAAAGATCATGTTTCTGTGTTCTATGCAGTGGGAGGACCGAGGTGCAGTCTGTCCAGTACGGTAAAGAGAAGGGCATCAAGGGCAGGGTGTTCGCCAGGTAAGACACATTCTGAAACCCAAGTGAAGGGACGCTATTGCTTACTGTTGGTAAGAGAATGTCGTTAGAAATGTAGAATGTGAATGTCACACTGAATAACGAGCAAAAGTCTAGCGAGTTGTAAACAGTTTTCCGTCCTGCTAAATTGAAATATGATGAACATTTGACCTGCTGCAGTACTGTCTATCAATAACAATGGCCTCCATATCATCAACCCATCAGGTCTCCCAGTAAACCCTTGGTGCGGAGGCTGATGGGCGGAGCGATGGACTGGGAGTCAGTCAGCCAGACCTCCAGAGCCTCTCTGTCTGACGACCGCCTGGAGACCCAGAGCCTGCCCACACGCTCCCCACCAGGCACCCCCAACCAGTGAGTAGCCCTTTCCCTCAGTGTAAGCAAACAGTATGTTCCTTAGTTTCAAATCCATGAGCAGGACTGAACAAGTGCACACTTTGGGGAGACTGAGGGGTAAGGACATTTGGCTGTAGATCTACTGTTGAGGGGGAGGAGCAATGTCAAGTATCTCTAAATAACCTTGGATGACAGTACGCTCAGGTGCCTTACATGTCCCTCTCTCCTCTTGTCTCAGCAGGAACTCCACGTTTGCACAAGAGCGCCTGCGGCCGTCCTCCGTGGGACACCTGCTGGACCATGTGATCTACCACGACCATGCCTCGTCCTGCCAAACGTTCACCAATCACAAGTCAGCTTCCTCAACCCAGGCCAACTCCATCAGCCTAGATTCTACCCCGTAAGTCTGTCTGACACATACACCTACACCCCCCCCCACACACACACACACACACACACACACACACACACACACACACACACACACACACACACACACACACACACACAGTCATTTCAAACCAAAAGAACAGGCCATGAGCATCTCATTCATCATTGACTTGATCTGTTTGAATGTCCTCACACCGCACACACACACACACACACACACACTCACCGCCCTCGAATTTCTATGTCTTTACAAAGCATTTGTTTTTATTATGTAAATACCCCGGGGCTGTAGCACCAAGCTCTGCCTGCCTGAAGACTACAAAATAGGCCTCTTTCATGGCTGTCATTTAAGTGTCCATAATGAGGTTGGAACTTGGCAGGAAGGTCTGAAGCCAAAGAGCTGCAGCAGTAGGTTGGGGCTGCAGGCACATCACAATGGTGAAAGTTATGTTAACAGGAAAGACAGAGGGGGCTGAACCATTGCACATCTTCTCATAACAGCAAGGAAATATGCCATCACTGTTTCTCTTCCTCTTTCCCTCTTGGAAAATGAAGGACGGTGACACAGATAGTATTCTCTGCTTGTGTATTTGAGAAAGAGCTGAATTCTTTGAAGTCTTTTGCAGTGTTTGTTTCGACTTGGATAGTTTTATTCATCTCTCTCTCTATCTCTCTATCTCTCTCTCTATCTCTCTATCTATCTATCTTCTCTCTCTCTCTCTCTCTCTATCTCTCTATCTCTCTATCTATCTTCTCTCTCTCTCTATCTTTCTTTCTCTCTGTCTCTTTCTTTCTCTCTCTCTCTCTCTCTCTCTGTCTCTCTCGCTCTCTCGCTCTCTCTTTCTTTCTTTCTTTCTTTCTTTCTTTCTTTCTTTCTTTCTTTCTTTCTTTCTTTCTTTCTTTCTTTCTTTCTTTCTTTCTTTCTTTCTTTCTTTCTTTCTTTCTTTCTTTCTTTCTTTGGATAGGTACTCCTTCAGTGTTCCTGTGCATGTCCTTTTTGACCTTATCACTCTCTGTGGTCCTCTGTGTATCTCTGTGTAGAGGCTGTTTGTTTTGGTGGTGTGCTGTCCCAACCAGTTAACCTCCACCAGGGTCTGTGCTCAGAGCTGCTCGGGGCAGACAGCAGGCTAAACAACATGGATGCTCTCTGACTGGGGCATATACATGAACACATCAAGCTGAGGGTGATATGCTGGTAGGACACACAGTGCCTCTCCAAGGGCTAGTAAGCTGTTGTAGTACACAGGCTGAGGGTATAGCACTGAGCAGTGATAGGAAGTAGGGGGAAGAGTTCCTATGAACTGAGAAAACCCTCTGCTCTGACTGAGACCTGTAATGATTCAGTGTACACAGAAGGTGATTATTACCTTCTGAGAAATGGGTTACGTGAAAGGAAAATATTCCATTGAGAGGTTACGCTCTGGAACATTACAGTTTCCACTGTGTAGTTAATGTTGAGTCAGAGAGCTCTGTGTTTCCAGGTTCATATAAACCCTCAAAAGGGGGAAAGCACACGTAATAATACGCTTAATTTATGTATTTATTGACTTATTCTCAATAAAGCCGCCAGCACTGGGTTGATGTTTGGATACATAGCCCACTGTATTAGAATTTTACTGCAGGGACTCATTTGGATTTGTCTGTGTCCAGGTCACCAGACTCGACCATCGACGTCCAGCCGCCCGCTCTGCCCCCAAAGCAGACAAGGAGGCCTCTGCCCAGCCAGTCCCAGTCCAACTCTCAGCAGGAGTTGGACAACCACATCAGTGAGCTGTATGACACACCTCTGTCAGAAGGCAAGACTATGGTAGGAGAGAGACCTACACACACACAGACACATACTCACGCTCACACACTGTGATTCCGTTTTACTAAAAGGTTGCTTTGTGCTTCTTCTCCTCACCCTCACAGCCCAACGGAGTGGTTCCTCACGACAATCTGGTGTTAATTCAAATGTGCCCCGATGAACAAGGACGATTTGGATTCAATGTGAAGGGTGGGCTGGACCAGAAGATGCCTGTGATCGTGTCCCGAGTGGCCCCGGGAACAGCGGTACTTATCCTACTACCTGGGCCACAGTCACTTCCAAACCCCTGAACTTCTCAAATGACCTTCACAGTTAATGAATAATGAAAAATACACTGTTCTCTTCTGTTCTGTTGTAATGCCCTCCCCAGGCTGATCTGTGTGTTCCCCGGCTGAACGAGGGAGACCAGGTGGTTCTGATCAACGGTCAGGACATCTCGGAGCACACCCACGACCAGGTGGTCATGTTCATCAAGGCCAGCTGTGAGGAGAGCGACTCAGGAGAGCTGAACCTGCTGGTCAGACCCAACGGTGAGGAGAGAACAGAACAGCCCTCTAACAGGCCTTGTGGTCCTTTACGGTCCTTTTAGTTGTTATGGCAATGACAGGATAGTGGGTTTAATTCCCGGGACCACCCATACATAAAAAAGTATGCACACCTGGCTGTAAGTCACTTCGGATAAAATCTTCTGCTAAATGGCATGTATTATTATTAGATTTTTTACAGCAGTGTTTGTAAAACCATAGCTTGCCTGTCCCTGAAACAAGAGGGCGTGAGAGACCATAGCTTGCCTGTCCCTGAAACAAGAGGGCGTGAGAGACCATAGCTTGCCTGTCCCTGAAACAAGAGGGCGTGAGAGACCATAGCTTGCCTGTCCCTGAACAAGAGGGAGTGAGGGACCATAGCTTGCCTGTCCCTGAAACAAGAGGGCGTGAGAGACCATAGCTTGCCTGTCCCTGAAACAAGAGGGCGTGAGAGAACATAGCTTTCCTGTCCCTGAAACAGAGGGAGTGAGGGACCATAGCTTGCCTGTCCCTGAAACAGAGGGAGTGAGGGACCATAGCTTGCCTGTCCCTGAAACAGAGGGAGTGAGGGACCATAGATTGCCTGTCCCTGAAACAGAGGGAGTGAGGGACCATAGCTTGCCTGTCCCTGAAACAGAGGGAGTGAGGGACCATAGATTGCCTGTCCTATATTGGGTCAATACAGATACTATAGGTATTGGTTTAATTAAAGTTGGGATCCTTTGCGGTGAAACTGCCACGTCTGTTTGCAACATTACTTCAAACAATAAACACTATTTTATTCCCTCGGACATCACTGCACGCGCCATAGAACAGAAGAGTATGTACTACCATTTTCATCTCCTCTTTTTTAAAACCAAAACAATAACAAATGTGCCTGGGGCGACCAGTGGCGCTGTCTCTCCTCATGTGGATCTCGGCATTAAGGCAAAGCATCAGTCTGACAGTGTAATCACTTAGGAGGGACCTTTTTAAATTTGGCTGCTGCCTTTTTGCCATACCATTTCTTTGTTTTGTTGTGGTTGGTGCTTAGTTTTTCTGAGTGCCTGTCACCTGTCACCTGCAATGGATGTGCAATGTTCGATCATGCTGTCATCCTTCCTGTCGTTCCTCCAGCCATGTATGACCTGGTGGAGGAGGAGAAACTGGATGATGGAGATACGGAGTCTAACTACCAGTACTCCCCAGAGAGGGCTCCCCAGGACCAGCCCCAGCAAGACTACCACCCATCCTGCTGGAGGGACTCCATACTACAGCTGAAAGAAGGCTTGAGCACTGGGGCCGTACAGCAACAGTTTGATGTTAGTCTACATATACTACATATGATATATAATATATAGTTTATGTTTAGCTGAAGGAGGGCCTGAGTACTTGGAAGGTGGACGTTTATTAGGATGAGCTGAGAGATTTCTGCTAGATGGTACAGTTGCAAAGTCAAAATTCATGAAAACCACAATTCATTTTTTGGTCTTAATGTAAGGTTAGGATTAGGTTAGCAGTGTGGTATTAATTTTGTATTTATTTTTTGAGTTTGTGTGTGTGGTTATGGTTATGGTTAGGTTTAAAATCTGGTCGCTGTGCCTGCTGGTGACTTTCCTGCAGAGCTGCCTCCTATACATGAGTCATCCCAATAAGGAATTTAATTAATGAGGGTTGCAGGTAGCCTAGTGGTTAGAGTGACAAAGTGAAACATCTGTCAATGTGCCCATGAGCAAAGCACTTAACCCTAATTTCTCCAGGGTCGCCGTTGACCATGGCAGACCCTGGTCGTGACCCCACCCTCCGAGGGGTGTCTCAGAGGGAGTTGGGATATGCAAGAAAAACTATGAAATAGGACAGATATAAGTACCCAAAGATTTTTATAACTAACCCAAGATACAGCACAGCCTGTTTTTTCAAATGGGAGCGAATTAAGCATAGTGGGTAGAACAAGCAAAGAGGTGGGCAGAGTCAAACACGAGTTAGTGAGAGCCTATTGGTGTATTTTAGCATGTATTTGCATAATTCCATTGCGGAATGCCTACTATGTGAAGTGCTTGTGTGCAATAACTCAATTTGCCCTTGCACTCTTTCTAAACAACGCAATTTTTGGAAACGTTGGTAAAGTTGGCAAACTTAGTCTTAGTCCACTCTGTCCATAAACAGATTTTTGTTTTGGGAACAGAAAACTGTACTGAGATAAAATGTTTCTTCGATGAGAAAATCTATAGAATATAGGCCCAGTTCCATCTCACTCCATACTCTCCCACTGCCGGCCACCAGGCTTCCTCTCCTCACCATATTTGGTGGGTAGTGGAAATTCCAACGGGATGCTTCAGTTTTATACATCCAGTGTAACTTCTGGCTCTGTGGTGTGATGTTAGTCCACTCATACTAACTACTGTATTATGCTTGTTGTTCACATGGGCCAAATAACTAGTGCTACCTCTGTGGCCCCATGGTCCCCTGTGTCTCCAAACTGCTCCGAGTCCACTTTGATATTATCAAATGCAGTTGGTTATTCAAAGTTTCCACTGGTTCTAGAATGTATTTCACATTGCACATGGCTAAGACTGATCAGATAGCATCTAAGTAATTAAGCAGAAAGAGCGAGATGGAAGTGAGTGAAATAGAGAGCAAAGGAAATATTGAAAGTCTGTTGCTTCCTGTTATTGTTCCACACTGCCTCAAACATTTCCTGTTTGTGTTCCACTGATGGCTTGTCAGTGAGAATTGTGGTTTAGAGAAAGCTAGAAACCAATCTCTGAACTTGAGTTAAGTTATGACAAATGTTAACCATTGTTTTGATGTTTCTTAGCAACTCTACCGGAAAAGGCCTGGACTGACAATGTCATGTGCCAAATTACCTCAGAACATTTCCAAAAATCGATATCGAGACATTTCACCATGTGAGTATACTGAACCGTGAGAACTGGCATCTTCTGTCGCGCATGCTGTACTTGCTCATACAATGATGTACGGAAATGCACTCTCTCTCACCCTCTCTCTCTTCCTGTATCGGCTGTCTCGCAGATGATGCAACCAGGGTTATTCTGAAGGGCGAGGATGGGGACTATATCAATGCTAATTACATCAATGTGAGGGCTTTCTCCCTTCTTATTTTCTTGATACTCAACAGTCTTTGATATATACACCACAATATTTGATTTTATTACCAAGACCGGACACCTTCCTTCGACTAGGTAATGAATATCTCACACAGATAAAAACACCCACGGGAAAGAGACATAGACTGACTTTGCTTGATAGATACTCAACACTTCTTAAAGTGTGTGTGCGTAGACTAAAACATGGATAACTGCATGCTTACGTATATGAGTTTGCCAATATGCAGCTATGCATATGTGTATATTTGCCAACCCATGCCATTCTCCTGGCCCGTAGATGGTGATCCCGGCGTCCAGTGCTGTAAACCGCTACATCGCGTGCCAGGGCCCGCTGCCCACCACCTGCTCTGACTTCTGGAGGATGACTTGGGAACAGGGCTCCAACATGGTGGTCATGCTCACCACGCAGGTGGAGAGAGGACGGGTAGGTCACGCCCCCAAACCAGCGTCCGCTCTCTCCATTTCAGCCCCTTCCCAATGCTTTTAGTCTTGTTTTGGAAATTCTAGTGGTAACGCGTGAGGTGAACATTAAAGACATTTCCATTCCCCACAAAGAAAAGAGACAAACTAGTCTTCCTCTTATCTCCAATGATCCTTTTTGCTTCATTGCCAGGTGAAGTGCCATCAGTATTGGCCCGACCCTGGTGCCATCGCTACCCACGGGGACTTCCAGGTGTCCTGTGTGACAGAAGAAGTGAGATCAGCATTTCTGGTCAGAGAGATCACTCTCACACACCTGGGTGTAAGGACCATTTTGTTTGTATAATCTCTCGTGGACAGACTACGTAAACATCGAGCGTCTGATCAAAATGACTTTTTCGATTTTATTTCTGCGTTAACCGAGATTACTTCTTGCACTTAGTGAAAACTGTATGAAAAAATTGCTTCATTTGATTCTATTCAGAGTGAGGAGATCAGGCCGCTGACTCAAATTCAGTACATTGCCTGGCCTGATCACGGTGTCCCAGACGACTACACTGACTTCCTGGACTTTGTCAGTCTGGTCCGCAGCAAGAGGGAGGGCAAGGAGGAGCCGGTGATAGTACACTGCAGGTACGGCCTTGTTCTCACACAAAACACTGCACACACTAACAAGTAAGCTCTTATCCCCTCAACTAACATCTGTAAGCCATCTCACTGTTGATACAGCTTTGAAGTAGGTCTAACTAAGGCATTTTATGCAACATCTTTGAAGGATATAAGCCTTTGTACATCTGCCTCATAACCTGACTTAAATAAAAGCATGTTCCCTTTTTCTTTTGAATCAGACGATAAGAGACGTTGCATGTTGTTGTAGCAACAGTGATTGATTACAGTGTAAGTAGCAGGATTGAGGATTTGAATCCTCTTTTGTCGTTACTGCCATCTTCCTCATCTCACTCTCCTTGTCTTCTGTGTCTTTGTGCAGCGCTGGGATTGGTCGGACGGGGGTGCTCATCACCATGGAAACAGCCATGTGTTTGATTGAGTGCAATCAACCCGTGTATCCGTTGGATATCGTGAGGACAATGAGAGACCAGAGGGCCATGATGATCCAGACCCCGGTAATCTGATCTGTGATGCGTAGATATGAGACTATAAGAGAACAGCTGAGGCTCTATCGTCAATAGACGGGTTGGTTGTTTAGCGACAAAGCCGACGCATCCGCAGCTATGGGGCAAAACAGACATATTAGACAGGCTTAGATCAGTCTCTAGCATGAGAGCTCCGACAAAAAAACGTCCCGTGGCTGAATCTAGTTACTCTATGACCTTGGTGTCAAATGCTACAGTTATCACTGTGTAACTACTGTACACACTCACGACTGTGCCATGAATACAGGAAGTGATCATTTTGGTCACTCTCATTTAACCTGTCTTTTTGCTCTGTTTTCTTCCAGAGCCAGTACAGGTTTGTCTGTGAGGCGATCCTCAAGGTGTACGAGGAGGAACTGGTCAAACCCCTGACGCCCACAAAGCCCCTGACACCCGTAGAGTCTCTGACGCCCACAAAGCCCCTGACACCCGTAGAGTCTCTGACGCCCACAAAGCCCCTGACACCCGTAGAGTCTCTGACGCCCACAAAGCCCCTGACACCCGTAGAGCCGCTGACACCTACAAAGCCCCTGACACCCGTAGAGTCTCTGACGCCCACAAAGCCCCTGACACCCGTAGAGCCACTGACACCTACAAAGCCCCTGACACCCGTAGAGTCTCTGATGCCCACAAAGCCCCTGACACCCGTAGAGCCCCTGACGCCCACAAAGCCCCTGACACCCGTAGAGCCGCTGACACCTACAAAGCCCCTGACACCCGTAGAGTCTCTGATGCCCACAAAGCCCCTGACACCCGTAGAGCCCCTGACACCCGTAGAGCCCCTGACGCCCACAAAGCCCCTGACACCCGTAGAGACCCTGACGCCCACAAAGCCCCTGACACCAGTAGAGCCGCTGACGCCCACAAAGCCCCTGACACCCGTAGAGTCTCTGATGCCCACAAAGCCCCTGACACCCGTAGAGTCTCTGACGCCCACAAAGCCCCTGACAACCGTAGAGTCTTTGACGCCCACAAAGCCCCTGACACCCGTAGAGTGTCTGACACCCACAAAGCCCCTGACACCCGTAGAGTCTCTGATGCCCACAAAGCCCCTGACACCCGTAGAGTCTCTGACGCCGACAAAGCCAGAGGTAGAGACAGAGACAGTCGGCTTTAGCCCTGCTGGGACTGACTGACTGACTGACTGACTGACTGACTGACTGACTGACTGACTGACTGACTGACTGACTGACTGACACAGGGCTGCACGGGACTAAAGCACCATCCTCTTCTTCCACAGCCTGTCTGTCTATCCGTCTGTCTACAGCCTGTCTGTCTGACTCCCTCAGTCTCAGTCACAATAGTTTCTTCCCACATCCGCCATCTTCAGTCTGGCAAGAGAGACTACAGTCACAACCATGGAGACGACTACCGATAACCACTCAAACTGGCCTGGGAGGGGAAACAAAGCACTGTTGCACTTTATGACGACAAAACGTGATACTTTGGAGAATTATTGTAAGAGAAAAAAAATGTAAGTTACGATGATCAACTGGAATTGGGGATATTAGCAAGTGTCCAGGACCAAGACAGAAGTGAGAAACAGAACAGTAAATGGATTGGATAATATTGCTTTAGGGTCATTAATTTCAGACAAACCTTCATAGTGAACAGGACAACTCAATGGAAAGTGGACTGACGTTTGTTTTCAACCCATCAGTGCATCATCACCAAGTGTCATCAGTGGCTTCTTTAGACTAGTCTTTCTGTCTTTTGATTACTCCATAGACTTAATCATTTATTTTTAAAAACAAAACTATTCGCCATGAACTCAAACTCCGTTCAGAAGTGGGTTGGCCCGCTATGTAAGGTCTTAGTAAAGAACTCTGAATTCTACACTATGGTACTGCTCATCTCATCCTTTCTCTCATTGAGGCTATAATATAAACTGACATTGTTTCAATCAGATGGGAACTTTTGGGGATTTTTATATTTATTACTCTACAGATTAGACTCCTCTCCAGTGCAAGTTCTTACAACTCCAAGTTCTTTGTGAAGGTGTTCCAGAACAGGGTAAGGGCAGGGCAGGTTAGGTTAGGAGCAGTGGACGCTGCTGAGGGGAGGACGGCTCATAATAATTGCTGGAATTCAGTCATTGCCATGGCATCAACCGCATGGAAACCACGTGTTTGACACCATTCCATTGATTCCATTCCAGCCATTGTTATGAGCCGTCCTCCCCTCAGCAGCCCCCACTGGTTAGGAGAGGCCTCCCTCCTCCTTTACCGTCTTCTCATTGGCTGATGAGCTCTGCAGTTGGTGGTGGCGTTTTTATTTTTGAGGCAGCTATTCAGCTTTGATTCAGATGGCTCGACGTGTGATGGTACGTCAGTCTCTCGAAGATGCTATACCACTAGCCCAAAAACGGGTAGTATTTTTATGCAGGTTTTGATATCGCTAGTAACATAAAATGACTTTCATGCAGGATTTTGTTGGTACAGTACATAGTGGTTTGTCAAGTGTCGTCGCATCAGATTTTGAAATTGAATCTCTTTTTTTGTGGGCAAATGGTGCAAATACAGTACCATGGTAACTGTACATTAGGATTTCAGGCAGTTGGTATACAGTACATAGACGGTATATACATTACATAAAAAGACTGAGCTTTCAGGACCAATAGGTTTTTAGCCTTGTGAATAAAATACAATGTTTTCAAAGTAACCAAGTGTTGAAAAGCTATAAGGCTCAAGCTATAGATTTGCTTAAGATATTTTTACAAGAGACCCTTTTTGCTTCTTGGGAATGGACAGCACTTTTCAGCTGAACGTGTAGCCTATTCGCTACTGTGTATGATTAGACCCCACCCCCCAAATATTTTGGAATAGTATTTAGCATTTTATTCATATTCGTTGACTATTGACGCCACTATGGGACATTTAAGCTATATGGTGTCATCTAGATGTGCAATTTAAGTAGTGTAAATGTACTGTTGTAAATGAAGGTTCAATGAAATTTAAATAAATGTGAGACAAAGTTATTTTTATAATAGCAGGAAAGTTCCAATAACTTTTCCCCTTGTGTTGTGTCTTGCTGGAATTTGAAATTATTGTTATGGGAAAGCATTAGATGCAAGCTGTGTAAAAGTGCTCTCCATAAGTCCAGTGGCAGTGGAGAGAATTGGGACGGGCAACATGAAACCTGCCAAGTAGATTAATTAATCACCATCAATACGGTTCTTTTTTGTTTTTTAACATTTGAAACCCACATAGTGATTTTATTCCCATGATTTCTGGTCGAATCAATAGAGAATTGTGCTTTTGAAATCAGACTTGGTTGGCTTGGTCAAACTTAATTTTGCTGAGTCTTCTGCAGTGGGTTTATGCAGTACTATGCTGACAATGTTTACAATGTTTTGTGATTTTAAAGAATGTGTATCTACTGAAAGTCGGTGTGTTTACAAAAGCTGTTATGCGATGGGGAACTTTGGTCCAATCAGATAACTCACCTTTGAGTCCCAAATGGCACCCTATTCACAATATAGTGCACTTCTTTAGACTTGGCTCTGGTCAAAAGTAGTGCACTAAATAGGGTGTCTACCACTTCACCATGAAATAGACTGAGGCACTGGAATGTTTATTTTACCAGGCTGTTCCATTAAAGTCAAACACCTCTGTTTCCAAGGGAGACCTGGATCATATGTTTTGTTTTAATTGCACGGTGAATTTCTACCTACCTATCACTTAGTAATATACATTCTGCACAACTGTGATGTAAATATATGCTTCATCTGTGAACTAGTGAAATATATTTAAAGATCAAATCAGGATGTAAAAATGTAATGTTTGTTGATGTGAAGATGTACAGAAATTGAATGTATCGATCTCAATCTTTTTAGTTGTTCAAAAACTTAAGGGATGTAAAATTTGACTTTTGAGGGGAAGTATTTTTCATACTACTGTACTTGTAAATGCAGGTAAATATCAAGATTCTCAATTGTGTGTCAATGGGCTCAGCCTGGTCTGTGACACGCTGTGTTTGTTGTAAATAGGCGCAGTATCATGTCAGTAAAATGCCAATGTTCTGGAAGTAAAATCACATTGCTGCTGAAACATTTGATGCAACATGGTATTTTTTGTTGACATGGTCCTTTCTTTCTATGCCTTATGCCTGGGAATATGTACACAGCAACAATGCTGAGCTTCATTTATTTGCCTTTGCACATTCACCATTCTAGATTCAACACTGCAGCAACAACCATTGCATCATAATTCTAGTCATTCTATTTCTACAACCACCATAGAATCCTAGCCATTCTATTTCTACTGTATACCGTCTTTTCTATGGTTTGACTGAATACATTATGTATACAGTAACACTAATAACCAGGTCAGGTAGTAGTCAGGCTGTATAAGTCACACGCTCAGCACCTCCCTCTACTGGTGACAAAGACACGCCTAGTTGTCCATGTTCAGCAAAAGGAAATACATTTTTCTCTTACCTTTCTATCAAGATTCTCTGCCGCCACCTAGTGTTCAGTTTCAGACTGCTGTGTCTGATGATCCCGAGGCAAACAACTCAACTAGGCTACGGCAAAGACGTATTATATTCCTCTGACTGCAAGAGGACATGATAATGCAAAATCCTGACATCTACAGAGGCTATAGGTCTGATGAAGCTGTGGCTAGTCTCATTCTGGGTTTAGTGACTGAATGACTTGAGCCAGTTGAGGGCTCTCTTGCCGAGCTAGAAGGGTCTTCAGAACTAGCTGAGGTTTCTCAGGCCATAGGTGGTGTAGAGTCAGTGAGAGAGGATGTACTTGGGCGTGGGAAGAGGCAAGCCATCCGTCAATGGGACATGCCATCTGTGTGCTACTGGATCTAAGGCTGACCTGGATCGTATTCATTAAACAGGGAGGAACTACCTGGACTTGTCCCATAAGAAACACTTTAGTTTTATGCAGCAAAAATGTTTTGCTACAATGTGCACTAATGAATATGACCCGGTCCTGCTGCTTTTCAACAGAGTGTTAACAGACTGATGGCCACATAAGGCCTCTGTCGCCCATTCATTCAAAGTCAAGATGAACAGCACCGGTATGTGGTTTAATAACACTAATAAACATAAAACCTTTTGGTGCTCTACTGCCCTCAAACACATCAAAGGCACTAGTCAAACCCACACCAGCAACAAATAGTCCAGCACATCTGACAAGGCTGCAACTCTTTAACACACTCTTTTCATGCTAATTTTGAACAGCACCTTTGACCTTGAATGACCGGCAACTCATAGACAGACACACAGGAGATGACAGACCCAGAAGTTGGACAGCAGGGTTGGGGGTAAATTCCATTTCAATTTAGGAAGTCCAGGGGCTTCTTTTAAATACTGAGACGCACTGCAAATTCATTACAAAATCGGAGAACACGTTTATTTGGCAACACAAAAACAGTTTGTATATAACCCGTAATAAGTGTGTATACAAAACAGTCATTTAGTTTAATGTTTCAGTTTCAAGTGTAGAATTAGAAAGGCAACACTGAAACGTTTACATTTTTTGTGGAGAAAAAGTGCAAACTTTGTTCACAAGAAAAACATATATGATGTGGCTATAGTACACGTTGGATTGTACATGTGGATAATATGTTGGATTATGAATAAAGTGGCTTAATTATCTGACTGATTTTCATGCAGTGGACCATAAATAAAAGTAAAAATTGTGTGGAAGTAAGAATATAAAATGGATTGCTGTGCAAACAGTAAGACATCAAACAGCATCGCCAATCTCTCTTGGTGATGAGGCTACTTATTCCTACAAGTGAGTATCAAACCAAGGCCATATTTAAGTAGTGTGCGAGTGAGTGATGGTCTGCGATCATAACCTATATACTGTATATTCACGATCAATGTTGAGGCACTTCATCTC
The DNA here is from genome assembly GCA_023634145.1 of Thymallus thymallus. Classification (NCBI taxonomy): domain Eukaryota; kingdom Metazoa; phylum Chordata; class Actinopteri; order Salmoniformes; family Salmonidae; genus Thymallus; species Thymallus thymallus. The sequence continues at coordinate 7,833,823 of CM042419.1, forward strand.
AACAGTACCCTTTGGACCCGTCCCCAACAGTGGCACTAAGGATGGTTTGCATGACTAGCATAGGTTAGTGATAAGGTCACCCCTCTGACTGCCACACTGTGAGCGGTACTGTATATGGATTTGATATGCGTGTGTTAAAAGGCACACGGCTCAGATCCGTGGGAAGGAGCTGTAGATCTGGGTTGTGTTCAGTAGGCATGAAACTGAAGAAAATGCTTCAAAAGGAGACATAATATTGTCCAATAAGAAACGCTCATTTTTGTTTTCCGTTGCTAAACACTTGGAAACATTTTGCTACAGTATGTCCTAATGAACATGTCCCTGTCTAATTCCACTGTGCTGTGGAGGCTCTGGTCTGGTTTGGCTCCGTGTGTCTGACTGAAAGGTCTAGATCAAAGCAGACAGCATTTGAAAGCCTTCTTGATCTTGCCTTCTTTTCCACCCTTGTCCTTGCTCTCTGACATTTTCTTTTTTCGCACCTCCCTCATTAGATCAAAAAATACCTGAAAAGAATGGACGGTTATTATTTCTATAGTTACATTGGAAGTTGATTTACTGTAAAGGTTGTTTTTAAATCATGCTTGCTCGTTGCTTCTGAGATCTCATGTCTTAAAACATATTTCTATAACCTAATCGGCCATCTGAAATTAGAAATTCTAAGTAAGAAATGACATGAAGTTATATTGTTCCTACAGTAGTCATACTGTAGCGAAGTGCACAGTATGTTTAGGTTCGGTTACATACCTTGTCAACGTTGGCTCGTGTCTTGGCTGAGGTCTCCACGTACTGCACCCCCCACTCCTCTGCCTTGGCTCGGACCTCGTCCAGCGACACCTGCCTGCGGTCCTCCAGATCCGACTTGTTCCCCACCACCAACAGAGGGATGGTATCGTTCTCTGCTTTCACCCGCATAATCTGCTCCCTGGGAAGACGCATACAATACATTAGTCCTGATGAAGACCCAGTTGGATCTAAACACTGTCCTAATAAACTTAGCACTGGGGTGCATATAGCAGTGTGCACATTTTCAATAAATGTGCACAAAAACAAACAAAAAACATGTTTTCACTTTGTCATTATGGGTATTGTGTGTAGCTGGGTGAGAAAAATATATATTTATATCAATTTTGAATTTGGGCAGAAACATTTAGACAGAAACATATATGGAATAAATCAAGGGGTATAAATACTTTCTGAAGGCACTGTATGTTAACGGACCGGTCTGGCCCAAATCTTAACCTATCATAGACAAGTTCACAAGTTTGGATAGCAAACTGTACTCTACTGTTACTGAACTCTGTATTATACTGCACTCTACTGTTACTGAACTCTGTATTATACTGCACTCTACTGTTACTGAACTCTGTATTATACTGCACTCTACTGTTACTGAACTCTGTATTATACTGCACTCTACTGTTACTGAACTCTGTATTATACTGCACTCTACTGTTACTGAACTCTGTATTATACTGCACTCTACTGTTACTGAACTCTGTATTATACTGCACTCTACTGTTACTGAACTCTGTATTATACTGCACTCTACTGTTACTGAACTCTGTATTATACTGCACTCTACTGTTACTGAATGTCCGAACACGAGTGATGGAGAATGACATTCATATCCATAATTATGCATTTCTGTGTAGTACAATTCAGGGACCCATGATGTAATTCCTTTACCATAATTCCACTACCAGGTGTAAATCCACTTCACAAAGCCTAATTACGTTACCATGAAATTGAACTTCTACATAGATCTCTTGTGGAATGTGGATCACTCACTGCTAACATATATAAAGCACTAAATACAGGTATATAGCCAGAATATATCCTGCTCAGGTCATGTGGTCCTGGCCCTGTACTGTACATGGGTAAGGCATAGCCTGTCATTGGTCAGTTGATCATGTGTGCCTATCAGAGTGGACGTACCTGAACTCTGAGGTGGCGGTGAACGACTCGTGTTCGGTGATGGAGAAGACTAGCAGGAAGCCCTCTCCGCTCCTGAAGTAGTTGTCTCTGATGGCAGCATAGTCCTCCTGTCCAGCTGTGTCCAATATGTCGATCTGGACCTCCTCTCCATCCAGCACAACCTTCTTCCTGTAGCTGTCTGCCTTGGTGGGCTCGTAATCCTCCACAAACTAGGAGGGAGTGAATTATTTTATTTACAGAATCATAAACTACTGTCAATGGAAAAGCAGTAATGGAGGTTTGAGTGGCAACTTGACCAAGTCTCTTTAAAGCCTGGGCGTCCAGACCACATGCTACAAAGTGAGCAATGTACGGAGTCTGGTAAGGACCATACCTATGGCTCTTACCTCGTCATACATGAACTGCAGAGTGAGCGCTGACTTCCCGACACCTCCACTTCCCACCATGATCACCTTGTGCAGCACCAGAGAGCTCTGGTTCTTATTCTTTCCGGTAGACATCTTTGGATTTGGACACTGTCCGCAGCTACTACACTAATGGAAACCGCCTCCACCAACAAACACCAGAACTTCCTACAGTTGGACACAAACATGTAAATTAGTCTACAAAACACACAAAAAAGTAGCAGAAAAGTGTTCAGAAAAAAAAGGCAAGGTTTTGTATACTTATGTACGTCTAATGTCAAAACAGATCCACATGGACCTAAAAGGTTGACAAAACAGCCAATCTCAAAATGGCAGCTGTCTGAAACATAGGCTGTGGGAAAATCCTATTCGACTGACCCCTATTACTTAATTCATGAGGGCAGAAGTGCTGCGGCAGCCTTCAAGGGCAAAATGATGTGGGTTACAATGATAACACAGGCATGTTGTAGGCCTAGCCAGCTGCACTTTTAGGACACACCTTCACAGCCAATAGGTTGGGGAAGCAAAGCAAACCAGTGCCTAGCCAAGTACCTCCTCCACAGAGTTGAGTGCGGACAGCAGTTTTTTTTATTAACCTCCGACTCGCTATGCAGTCGATATGTAAAAAATGTACATTCTTAAACCCTTACTGTGTACCTGTTTGTCCTCTGTTGAAGCAGGTCTTTCTTTCTTTGCTGAAATCCATACTTTTTAATACAATGTTAATCAAATACAACCACTGACTGTTTCCTCATTGAGATTTAAATTAGAACATGCCCATTCATGATGAGTTGCCATCTTAGAGAAACAGTAATGAGTCAGAGGTTCATTTAAAAAACTCAAGTGGAGGAGTTGAGGTTCTTGGCTAACTTGAGCCTAGTTAAAGGGTGAATGCTATCAGGGATCCATGGGACGTTTTTTTTTTATGGAGTAGAGACGTCCCAAGGAACCAGGATAGCAAGGACCCTAGTTATTATCTGAAGGAATGATATCAGTAGATCATGCAATGAATTTGATATTTTTAAAATATTTTTTTAAATAAAACATAATGTATTGCAACAACATCCGAGAACGCATTCCCAAGATGCAATATTGTCAGTTCCAAAACAGGAACTGTTTAAATAAACAATGTTCTCAGGAACTATAAGACAATAACTTCCTCATAACAGCATTACATACATTTTATCCAGTCGGATAAACACTTCAAAGAGCCTACCCGACCGCTCGGAGGCGTCCGCATGGTCCTAAAGCACACCATTGCCTCGTTTTGTATCACATTCCAATGATACTGTGAAACGGGGGGGAACACCCGTCCCCAATGAAAGTTGCAGCCCTGCCAAAATCCAAACAGATCCAAATTTATTTGAGACTTTCTTCCTGCTACTTTTCTAGACACGATACTTTCTCTAAAGGAACAGCTCTCGATTGGATATATACAAATTAGAAAGCCGTGGCCAGACGAATATTGGCTGAGAATCTGTCAATCAACAGACGTGAGCGCAAACAGCGGTGTGTTTGACCAAGATAAAATATAAATCAAAACCCGCTTCTGAAATCGGATTCCACTTGTACATACTTCTACAAAAGTAAATAGAGATAGCAAACGTCTCACCTCGTAATGAGTTTGGTGTCTTTCTTGCCAGTTATCCGGTATACACCATGGAAACGCTAAAGTAGAGGGCAAATTCCACTAGCCAGCCGCAAATGCGGATATTTTTTACCACTCCCGGACGTCGTGTGAAAAAAAGTATATGAACAGGATGTGACGTCATATGGAATTGTGCCACCAAAGACAGTGCAATATGAACAAGATAGGCTAGGGCTGCTTCTCCCCGATCACACTTGTAGGCGATGTCATGGTGACGTTGGATAACTAATGACGCGTTAAAAAACAACTGGGGAAAAATACGAGATTAAATCATGATGGAATTCTGAGTTGGATGACCGTTCAAATGGCATGCGCTGTACATGTACACACATATTGAGATTTAGAAACTTGGCGCACACCATACATATGCGGGTGATTCTGAAACTATGGGCACTTCAATGTCTTCAGGGTCAATTATTGGGAATTTATACAAAAAATATGTTAATATTGTTTAGATGTTCAGTTCACACTGCAATCACCCCATATGTTTTTAACACCTCTCTATCAAGTATTTTAGCTACTTTTCAGATGCATTTTATACCTAAATTTCACTGTTTTGCCCTTGTCCCTGACTCAGACTTGTGTGCTTCTACTATGTTTTTCTATGAGAAAACATTCATAATTACACATGATATAATGTTATCTACTAGAGACATATTGATAAAAGTAATCTTGTCCGAGAGAGATTTACATGGTTATCAAAACGTCATGCAAGGGTAAGCCTACACAAAACACAGCCCTTATTTTAAATGTTTCAACAACAAAAAATTATGGTGGAAAAACGATTGGAACCATTTCCCTGTTGACCACTAGGTTTTATGGGTATTATGACACCTCCACTGTGGGGCTCTATAGAGCTTGCCAGCTTGTAGTCCTAAACCCCAGAAATGAGTTACCTCTGGTTTGTTCAGCCATCCCTGGGGAAAGATGAATGGGGAAAGAATAGGGTTATGGAATAAATTATGAAAATAAGGTCTGATGTTAACACAGGCTTAGGAGATCTTGTAAGTTTTGTTCTGTGAGATAATAGCAGTCATTTAACATGACCTTTATGAATTATGAAGCCTTTATGTGCTTTTTGTGTTTTTTTATAACATAAATTCTTCAAAATTCTCAGTTAGCTGATCAAGATTATCTCAAAGAACAAAACGTATAAGATCTCACAAGCCTGTGTTTGCCACAGACTTTATTTTCGGGCTTTATCCAAAAACCATACAAAAACACCATTCATTTTCCTCATAGATTTTGTTCAACAACCCATGGCGGTGTTAGTGCCTACAAAAATAATCCATTAGGCTACAATTTCTCTCTACTGCAATCAGGCCAGGGCAGTTTCTAAAGGAAAAAGCAATGGCGATGTTTAATGTTTATAACTTTTACAGTGACATTTTCTGTATCTGACTATTTCTGAAAGAAAAAAACAATTGCAAATTGTTGTGGACCTGTAAACAGATGGTTTGAATTTTCCCCAAACCTAAATATGCTGCACTGCCCGAGAATTCTGGAACGTTGCATGGTATGCTCGACAAAATATAAAACCTAATAGGCGTACGTACAGTGGTAGCCTACATTCTTCAAAGCAAATTATCAACTGTCTGCTCTTCTGTTAAATTCTACTGTAGGCTATATTATAAACCGCGCTCCCTGTCGGATGCATAGAGCAAAATTCTTGAAATAATAACCTATCTAATAGGCCCAGTTAAATAAGAGATGCGCATGGTAATTAGTTGTAGGTTCTGTAATATGAACCTATCATGGCCAGAAAAGGTGCTGAGGAATTTATTCTGCAATGGTTATGAAAATATGTATTATGTATTATGTTTATAAAGGAAATGTTGTTTACTTGAGGCGTTAGGGTATTCAGATATGCAGTATCCTAACCTAAAAAAAATGTAAATGGAAAGGTGAAGCGCCTGTTCTACCATTAAACTGCGTTCCGGATCAGGTTGCATGGAGCAAAATTGGCTACTTGAAACCGAATCACTACTGTAAAGTGGGTCCAATTAAATTAGAGATGGGACGTTGTAGGGCTAATAGGCCTATGGGCAGGGGTGTACCTTTTACTGTGGGGGGGGGGGGGCGGGGACATGTCCCTTCCACATTCCGAAATTGCATTTTTGTCCCACCAGTTCAATCATTGTAATGTGATACATAACAAAACTGGCGCACCCATGTTTTTGGGTAGCCTATATATTTTGTAGCCCCTATGTTGGCCTACGCAACGTTTATAAATGAGGCACCATGGGTGATTGCAATTAACTACAGATAGAAACAAAATCGAGAAGTGTTTCTGCCCTCCAGGACCGGAATTGAACTGCCCTGAATTGAATAAATAATGTACATCGGCTATAGCTCGACATCTGTAGGCCTATGACAATTAGTAACAGTGCAAACGTTTTAATTTACCACACCTAATTATCTATAGTAGTCATGTTATCCCTCAATGTTATCCAGCATATTTCATGATTAATGCTGTACATTATTTTTTGTATTTTTCAACTGTTAGTTAGATATAACAATATAGGCTATATGGCTCTGGCCTATCGGTTTATTGCCTGGCTGCAGATTGTAAAAAAAAATGTGTGCGGTTCATGCAATGTGTAGTTGCAGTATTTAGAAGAAGGGTGGCAGCATTTAACAACTTTAATCTTGATCTGATTTGTTACAGTATTGTGAGAGCGCACATAAAAAAAAAATTGCATTAAAATATGTTGGGCATTCACATATTACAGTGTTGCCAATGTTAGGTACAATGTATTGTGTCATATTTATTAGGCTTATATTTCAATCATATTTGAGTGACGACAAAACAGAGCTCTGACTTGAATTGCTTAATGTTTTTGTGTCACTTCAAATATAAAAAGTGGTGCACTTTTTTGGTGTTGTTTCCAACACATCCAGTCTGGTTTAGGATAGTATTATGGTCGCCATGCAGTCATTGTTGAGCCGCAACAAGAAAGGCCTGTCAAAAATCTGTCGGTACCATTTATTTTTTTTGTTTTTTTATTTTTCTTTGGAGCATCTATAGGGGACAAGTTGTCTGTTTGTTTAAAGCATGAAAAGGCAAAAAAAGTACATTTGGATAGCATGTGTTGATTAAAACATAGCTAGGCCTTGTCTAGGCTATTAGACCTATAGGCTTTATAAGGAACATATTCATTATATAATGGAAGTTTATTGATATAATCCTCGTTCTTATTTCTAAAGCCTATGCTAATGATGCTCTATGTTGTGCGCAAGTTATTGCACAAGTCATCAGTCAGTCTGGTAAACAATTGGCTACTCGAATTCTTGTCTTTATTTTTTTTTATCTCTCCTAATTTGTTTTCCATTGGCTATAAGTATTTTCTCTGGACAGGACAGCTAAGGAGGATAGTTTACCTTAATCCTATGCATAATCTCCTACCAAATACTAGGAGTTTGTCTCGTTGGTGGGACGTCCCACGTGGTTTCAACTCCTTGTATAAAAACTTTCAGTCTATGGAGGGCTCCTAAGTCGACATAGCAAGGGAAAGGTTCGTCCGATCATTAGACCTCTTTGTGCTCAAGTATATCAGGGCAATTTCATATCGGGAATTCAAATCCAATTAAGGTGAATTTTAATAAGGATATACAGGAACAAAAACGGAAGGAATAAATCAAAGCAAATGACAAACTGGATGCTACAATATGCGATAAGTTATTATTTGACCGACCCTTCAGCTGTTTCCCTTCTATGGAATATCCTGACTTGTGTTTATCAACCAATGGGTGATTTTCTGTTCCTTTAAATTGTCCTATTCTATTCGTTTCTAAATGATGATTATTGCGGATTGCAGTTCAATCAAACCATGGCATGATACGTCAGGCATTGAACTGAAACTCAATTGATGGATAAATGGTAGCCTACTGCTTTTTAAATTGTGTTACCTTGAAAGGGTGAAGCAGAATCATTGAGACAAGCAGAACGGACTTGACTCCCAATGTGCCCCTGAAGTGAAGTCAACTGAGTGACAGACATCGGGAATGAACACAGACACGAAATAAGGGGAATATTTCAAGTTACAGTGAATGGAATATTCAATTACATCAAAATGCGTCTGAATTGAGTGAAATATTTCTTCTTTCAACTTTATACGGACTAACAGGATTTTACAACTTTATCTTTCTTTTCATTCGAATTCGTATTTTCTTAAAAAGTGAATAGCCTACATTTGACAGTAATATTCTGCATACCTTTTTATAGTAGAAAACTAATTATAGGCATATTGCACTTCAAATATCACGACTTGTTTTCTTCATAAAGAAAATGATTAAGTGTATAATCAAAGTGGCATTATTTGTGGCTTGCGTGCTGTCTGTCCGCTGCAAAGAAGCGGCGCCGGGATCCCTGAACCCTTTGCCGGGAACGGAGACGCACACAGTAGCTCATGAAACGTGCACTTCGTGTGGCATCGGTCAGCCCGAGGAATCGGGACGGGTGGACATTGACTTTCTGGAGGTGGTGAAAAGGCATATCCTGAGCAGGTTACAGATGAGGGTAAGACCCAACATCACCCATCCTATCCCGAAGGCGGCGATGGTGACTGCGCTTCGGAAACTCCACGCCGGTAAAGTGCGCGAGGATGGGAGAGTAGAAATCCCGAATCTGGATGGACACGCGACCAGCAATGCCAACGAGGTGCTGGAGGAGAGCTCGGAGATAATCAGTTTCGCAGAGACAGGTGTGTAATTATTGTATCTTATAGGCAATCTACGGTTGACTCTATTGTATTAGAAAAATAAAAAAAATAAAACCCCTTTTACGCACAGACCAAGCTGGGTCCGGTGCGTAAAGTTTGGACTACACAGTTGATCAAGGTGATGCAGCGCATCATCCCCGGAGCCACTAAGAGCCGAAAGGGTCTGTGATTTCAAAACAATAAATTCACAAATTCCTTACAGTAGGCACAGTAGTACAGTAGCCTAAATATTGTGTATTTGTATTTAAAGGTTAGGGAGCATGAAAGCAGAAATCAACTGATGCGGGTTCCATGCATACAGGAAAAGTCAGTGAAGTAGCTTGAAATATAAAACTAAACTAAACCAAATGTTGCTTGTGTTTATCATTTATAGATGTTTTAAATGATTATTTCCCCCAAGCTGTTCTGGGTTATTTGGAAACCCAGCGCTGACTAACTAGTGGACAGAACACGTTGGGTTATTTTGACCCAGCCGGTTGGGTGAATAACCCAATATGTTGGTTTGTTGGGTTAATTTAACCATCAGTTGGGTATTGTTTACTCTCATGCTGGGTGGACCTAGCAGCTGGGCCTTTTTTTAATGTAATCCTTAGGTTATTTTCAGGAGGCGTGTCTTATTAGGGTCGTGGCTTTCAGCTAGATCTTATTGGCCACCTATGTGTTTAGTTTATTATGATCCCCATTAGCTATGGTCAATGGCTAGAAGGGATCCAGGTTTTGTCAAATCAACTGTTTACATTTTTTGCATTTTTGCTAACCATAACCCGTTTCCTAACCTTAACCTAATTCTCCTAACCTACTACGTTATTTCTCCTAACCAGCTGCGTAAATTCTCCTAACTTCCTACAAAAAGTCAAATATTACTTTTATGCACATGAAGCAGCTACTCTTCCTGGGGGTCCACATCAGTGGAGGCTGCTGAGGGGAGCACGGCTCACAATAATGGCCGCGTAAATGGAATGGCATCAAACACAAGGAAACCATGGAAACCATGTGTTTATTGTATTTGATACCATCCCGCCTATTCTGCTCCAGCCATTACCACGAGCCCATCCTCCCCCAATTATGGTACCACCAACCTCCTGTGGTCCACATAAAACCTGCAAATACATGACAAAGTACAGAACAGTAATTGACGAGAGATCAACATAAAATATTACATTCAATTCAAAATAAAAATAGTTTTATACAGGAAAGACACCAAGATTCAACAAAAATACAATTTACACACTATTCACATATACATATTCATATTCTTATATACAGTACAGTTACATTAGATATTTAGAAAAAGGAGAGGTGCTGTGATGCAACATGTTTTTTTTAATATGTTTTTTTTAAAGCTAGACTTACTTTTTGCCTGAGTAACCTCTGGTGGTATAGCATTCCACGAGGACATGGCTCTATACATAACTGAGCGACACATTCAATCTGTTTTTGGTTTGTTTACCGTGAAGAGACCCATAGTGGCGTGTCTGGTGCGGTATGTCTGTTTGAAGTGTATGCAAATAGATTATACAAATGGTTAGGCATTTTCAACACACAAATGTTTCTTTAAAAGACTAGAAGAGAAGTAGTCAATTTCTCCTCAACCCTCAACCATGAAAGACTATCATGCATGTTGTTGATGTTAGTTCTGTGTGTTCAGTTTAGGGCAAGGCGTGCTCCTTTGTTCGGAGCCAGCTGCAGCTTTTCTAGGTCTTCTTTGCTGCACCTGACCGTATTACCGGACAGTAATCAAGATGGGAAAATGTCAAAGCCTGAACAACTAATACAGTTGATCTTTGTTTCAAAAACAAAGATCTTTTTATAGCAGACATACCTCTCCCAATCTTCAATATGACTTGACCAAGATAACTGATCATCCAATGTTACTACTAAGAGTTCAGCTTCTTCAGCTTGTTCAATGGTCACACCCTTTATGCACAACTCCAGTTGAGGTTTAGGTCTTAGAGAATGTTTCGAACCAAATACAATGCTTTTAGTTTTAGATGTATTTAAGACCAGTTTGTTGTTAATTACCCATTCTAGCACTGACTGTAACTCTGTGCTAAGAGTCTCAGTGGGCTCACTGGCTGTAGGTGCTGATGTGTAGAGTGTGCAATAATCAGCATGCATAGTCATTTCAGCTTCTTGTAAGACAAGTGGCAAATTAATTGTAAAAATAGAGAAGTGTAACGGCCCAAGGAAACTGCCCTGAGGGATACCACACTGTACATATCTGATGTTAGAGAAGCTTCAATTGAAAAATACTCTCTGAGTTCTATTGAATAAGTAACTCTCCATCCACGTGATGGCAGGAGATGTAAATATATAACAAGTGAGTTTTTTTAATAGCAAATTATGATCAATAACTTCAAACGCTGCACTGAAATCTACTAATACAGCTCCAACTATCATACTATTATCCATTTATTATAGCCAATCATCTGTTATCTGAGTCAGTCCAGCACAAGTTGAGTGCCCTTCCCTACATGCATTCTGAAAGTCAGTTGTTAACTTGTTCTTTAAAAAACAGCATTGTATTTGTTAAAACACAATTCTCTCCATCAGTTTCTACACAAATGTGATGGTTCACTGTTCAATGTTGTCATTTCACTTCTCAGTTTGTCTACTTTACCGGTGAAATAGCCATTGAAATGATTGGCTATATCAAAAGACTTCGTTATAAATGGCCCATCAACTTCAATGTTAAGCTGTTAAGTTTAGTCACCAAATGTCTACATTTTACAGTATGTCAACCAATCAGCTGAGCAGTCCGACTTGTTTGCCACTTTTTTTGCATAATTTCTTTCAACCATAAAATTCTTCAACTCATCATCGATCCAGGAGGCTCCAACATTTATCACAGTTAGTTTCTTAATAGGTGCATATTTGTCAACAATTTGCCAGAATAATACTCCACGTGCTGCATCTGCATTCCCCTCCTTATACACACCAGACCAACATACAAAATAGTCCTTAGAAAACATTTTGTATGATCTCTTATAAATAACTCTAGGCCCTGCCTTTGGTACTTTGGCTATCCTTGTTATTGCCACAATGTTATGGTCACTACAGCCAATGGGAACTGATATTGCTTTGGAGCAAAGCTCTGCAGCGTTAGTGAAAATATGATCAACACAAGTATATTTCACAGATCCAACACTATTGGTAAACACTGTAGTTGGTTGAGTGATAACCTGAGTCATGCTACAGGCATTAGTCACAGTAAGAAGCTTAATCTTGAGAGGAGCACTGTTATTATCAGAGACCTTATCTAACATAAATGTCATTCCTGTTCATCATGTTAAGTTTACATACTGCAAATACATTTTTTCAAATTTTCTATAGTATTAAGATGATTTATTACATATCATAATAAGGTAATACCACTTTATTGTATCCCAACAATGGGATTAACCGAGTCTTTTAGGGAACTCATACACTTCTATTAGCACCATTAAAGCTACAAAGAAGTCCATTTTAACCATAGCATGTGATAACTATTCAACAGAAAAGATTAACAGAAATTACATTTACTTAGGTGGCTAAAAATAACTATCTGAATGCCACGCCCCTATTAAACTATGTTTCCAGTCTTCTGATCTGATGTCATCAGGCTGAGGTTCACACCCCCAGAGACTAATAAATAATGTCACTATAACAGCCTCATAACAACACATAAAATCCATAGTTTGCATTGAAAAGATTAAGGGTCTGTATAATATCACATTCACATTCAAAGGAATGACATGGGCAATCCCCCAAAAAGATTTGAAAAGACCATAATATTTTCACATTATTCGCAAAAAGCTCTGTAACTTTGTATTGTACATTTGTGTATATTCAGTTGGGTTGCCTTCCTTGTGCCTCATTGCCCTCCTTGCCAGTTGGCAGTATTACCCAGGGTGGTAGCTGCTGCCAGCTGGTTGTGGCACTGAGGAGAGCTCACAGAACAATTTGCTTAGAGCTGCTTAAAGGGGGACTGGAAATGATCAATGATGCCACCTGCTTGGGCCCACGTGTATTCAAATCAAACCTCTTATTGCCTCTTATTCTTATAACAGTTTAAGTCAGCCCAGATTTTCTCTAACCAGCTGCACATCTCTCCAACACAATTAGTGTCAGTGATTCGGTTAGCTGATCAGAGATATGTTCAAAATCAACCCTGTTTGGTGCTTCTTAAATACACTTTGAAAAAAAGGTGCTATATAGATCCTAAAAGTGTTATCCGGCTGTCCCCACAAGAGAGCCCTTTTTGGTTCCATGTAGAGTAACCCTTTTGGGTTCCATATAGAACCCTCTGTGAAAAGAGTTCTACATGGAACATGAAAACGGTTTCTCTACCTGGAACCAAAAAGGGTTATCCTATGGGGACAGCTGAAGAACCCTTTTGGAACCCTTTTTTCTAAGAGTGTACAGTCAATCTAAGACACCTGATAAAAATCTAATGTTCACCCATGCTGAATATTTCATCTGAATGCCACCCATATAATATGATTCTACTGTGTTCTTCTGTTGAGAATCCTGGTACCAGCTATAAGATGACCTGAAAGCAGGGCTGCTTTAGAATGGCTGCACATCTACATAAGGTCAGCGCTTTGTGTCAGGACCATGCATGCTGAATGTAGAGTGAACTGGAATGGTGAACTCACTGCCACTGTTCCGTGTTAGAATGCATGGTGTGTGGGACCATCTCCCTTGTATAGTCCTAGAGTGGGCCTTGGTTGCTGCCTGCACAGTACTTATTGACTTCATCATGCTTGTATGTTAGACCTTGTATTTGCCGTTGTTGTGTATGGTTACTAAAGCAGTTGCCTGACAAAGATGCTACAATGTCAGCGATAGTGATAGCATCTAAAGATGCTTTCTCTGCAACTCTGTTTCTGTCCCTGAGAAGGATAAACAAAGAATCCTGCAGACTGCATTGGTCTCTCATACGTTCTCCTGACAAAAAACGTTTCTAATTGGATGTGTCTTTTTGGGGAGTATTCTGTTCTTGAGTATCTTGTTCCATCTGAGACAATTTCCCTCTGAAAAATGGCTCCCTCTTCCCCCTTCCCTTAAAATAACCAATACAGTAATATATCAAAGTCATCCATTGATAAACAGAAGATAAATAGAACATTCTTTTTAATCTGGAGACATTATGTCTTAGCTTTTTGCTTACTGTTGGTCATGTCTTGACAGCTGTGCTGCCACCCATGGCCTGGCGCTAGTGCAGTCAGAGTATGGTCTGTAGCTGTCTTTGACTTGAGTAATAACATAGAGATTACCTGTCTGGTGCTGTGTGAGGCAGTGCAGATGGAGACTGGCTGGGCAGGCCAAGGCAGCCTCCATTATAGCTGATGCCTGGTGATGGGGCCCGCCCAGGTAGTGTCCTCTCGCCTTGGGGCGGCAGGCAAGCAAACAGGCAGGCAGATAGGCAGGTAGCACAGCTCAGTGTTCAGGTTGAAGAGGTTGAACCTTGACGTGTGTTCCCACTTTCCTCCACCTGACAGCGGCATGTTGCTCAGTCAGTCACAGAGTATCCATGTAGAGTGTGGCTGATGGGCTCTCAGGCAAGAGGTTTTCGCTCTCGCTGGAGGACTAGGGAGAAACCATATATTTTATGGCACAAGCCAAAAAGGACTACACATTGGCACGCACTGTACAGCCAGACACGGTTTCTGTGGTGATAGTTGGGTTGTTGGGAAGGCCAGCTAGATTCATGTAAATAGCTTTTTTTGCTTCAACATTAACCCACAGTGAAGCTGTGCTCCTCTTCACTCAATGTCCCTGGCTTTACCATGCCTTTTCTTCCTTTAAATCACATTACTATGCATTGTGTAAGCAGTTAGGCTCAGTAAGCTCTCATTTTTCTGCAGTATTCACAGCAAAGCCTTTGAGCCTTTGTACTTGGCTCTGATAAGCCCTCTTCCCCATACCAAGCCTGACTCAGGGCCAGGGGCAACTTCAAGTGGGCCTGATCCCAGATCTGTACTGTCATTGTCACTGTTGAGGCTCCCTATAGGCAATGGCCAGTTGGAACTGATTCCAGACCTGCTGATGCTGCACTGTCATTGCAGCAGTCCTCATGTAGTCCTATGTGACAAGACCAGGGCCTGTATTCATAAAGCGTCTCAGAGTAGGAGTGCGGATCTAGGATCAGGTCCCCCCTCTTATCAAAACTGATCCTGGATCAGCACCCTGAGACGCTTTGTGAATACGGGCCCTCGATCAAGAGGAGGCTGATGTCTCTATTAGAGCTGTCTCCCAGTGTACACCCATCTACCAAATCACTTTAGTACCAGTCCAAACTCTGTTTACATCACAGGCCAGATAGAGATTACAGTATGACAGGCTATAACCAAGGAGGCCATAGTAACCGTCTATCTCAATTTAATCCCAAACTGTTGAACCGTTCCCAATGTGCCCAGCTCTTGTCCAGCTATCCATTCAACAATACAAGCTTGGGACCACCCAGTATCTTCTTGGCGCTTTGTCCAATAGCAGTAAGGTTTTTTAAAGATGGGTATTTTTGTTTACCCAATATAGCCAATTAATCTGTGTGATTGTCTCCTCTTTTAGCATTGCCATACTGATGGGCTTGTAAAGGTTTAAACTGACTTTTCCTATTCTGTTCCAGATGAGCTGGTATCATCCAAATCCAGCCTGTTCTTCCTGATCTCCAACGAGGGAAACCAGCACCTGTACGTGACCCAGGCCACTCTGTGGCTGTACTTCAGACTGCTTCCTAACACCCTGGACAAGGGTCAGCGGAGGAAGGTCACGGTCAAGGTGTACTACCAGGAGCCTGGCCTGGGCAGCAAGTGGAACCTGGTGGAGAAGCGTGTGGAGCTGAAGAGGAGCGGCTGGCACACCTTCCCCCTGACGAACGCTATCCAGATGGTGTTCGAGAAGGGCGGCCGGCGGCAGAACCTGGACGTGCGCTGCGAGGGCTGCGAGGACCTGGCGGTCTTACCGATCCTCATGAACCAGAACGATGAGTCCCACAGGCCGTTTCTAGTCGTACAGGCCCGGCAAGCGGACAACAAGCACCGCATCAGGAAGAGGGGGCTGGAGTGTGACGGGAGCAGTAGTCTGTGCTGCAGACAGCAGTTCTACATAGACTTCCGCCTCATCGGCTGGAACGACTGGATCATCGCGCCGTCGGGGTACTTTGGGAACTACTGCGAGGGGAACTGTCCGGCGTACATGGCGGGAGTGCCAGGGTCGGCGTCGTCCTTCCACACAGCAGTGGTCAATCAGTATCGGATGAGAGGCATGAGCCCCGGCTCCATGAACTCCTGTTGCATCCCCACCAAGCTCAGCACCATGTCAATGCTGTACTTCGACGATGAATACAACATCGTCAAGAGAGACGTACCCAATATGATCGTGGAGGAGTGTGGATGTGCTTGAGTTGAGACTGTATGTGCTTCAAGTGGACTTTTATGAACTTTTGTAAACAAGAAAAGGATATTACAAAAATAATTATAGAAATCAAAGTGATATTTATGGACAATTATAAGGCATACGCACACACCACTTCATTCATTCACACATATCCTACACACTCATTCTTATGTAAGTCTGAACAAACACATGTATATATATTTATGTTTGTTAATAACATTCTCTGGTAGAAGCCTTTTTTCTTTTGACAACATATGAACATATGATTCATAAATGGTACTTATCGCATTATATATTTTCCAAGATTGCCATTTCTGTTCTGAAAATGGACAGTACTATTTCTATACTCTGATAAAGGTGGAAAGAGCCTGAGATTATGAAGGAGGTGCACTTGCTGATAGACAATTCCAAACCATGCCTCTTTAAAGAAAGTATAACTGCAAAACGTATAGTGAAAGCACTGACAACTCACCTCTTGTACAACTTCAGCACTTCTAACAACAAATACATCTTGTTGATGTGTCACAAGATTCAATATTTATACAAAACCGTTTTTGTTTTACGGCCAGTATCCAGAAATCAAAATGGCTTCCATGTCAGAAGAGTGAGAAAATAGAAGTACTTTCCAACACACCATGCGAACGCTGAAGCTGTCATCAAAACCTGGAAGTTTAGGCTGTGATATGGAGCAGTGACAACGGGGGAAAAAACATTGACCTTCTGTTACTTCTTTCTCAATTCTTCCTTCTTTCATTCACACTTTTAGGGGAAGAGTCCAATTTCAAGTTTCACTCTCATTTCAGTCAGCGAAACAAAAGCGAAAGAGTTGCCATATTGCTTGGTTAAAGTCCTGGTGCAGCATAGCACTTCCTAATGCACATTAAATAGCACTTGCAGATTGAAATGCATTTAAAGAGTACAATGTGGTGCACCGAACCTTGCTCACAATCCTTTTAAAATTTAAGTGCCGCATGAGCTATGCAATGTATAGTATTTACCCACACACACCAGACAAACTGAACTTTTAGTTATAGTTATTAACTATTACCAGTACTTGAAATGTAATATTTCGCTTCTTCTTCAAAGTGAATGATAGTTACAACATTTGCACTGAAAAGTTGCGTGATTAGTTAAAAAGGAAAGAAACTGCCATTGGATAAAAAGTTATTTTTATAGAAAGCAAATTGAGTTATGTTCAAATGTATTATACCTAATCATGGAACCAAAGAGGCCAAGATTTCTGCTGTCGTATTATTTTGCCCAGTTAAGAGGCCTAAACACTGCATCAGGGTACAATATTATGGATTCCATTTTCAGTTCAATGTCTTTTTTCTATTTTGTATAGACAAATATTTTTTCATCGACTTAAGTACTCCTAGGTTTTCTTGTTTCAGAATCATTTAGAATAAACACGTCCTCTCTGTACAGCTGATGTAAGATATAAATATGATTTTAAAATATTTTGTTCTTTGTAATTGTTGAGAAATAAATGTCTTATTCTGCATTAGGTTGGAACTCTCTTCAGTCTTTCTGGGGGCTACTTCAATACACACACACACACACACACACACACACACACACACACACACACACACACACACACACACACACACACACACACACACACACACACACACACACACACACACACACACACCACACACACACACACACGCCACACACACAATAATTAGTGCAGAGTGAATCTGGGCAGGGCTCCAGGGCTCAAGTGGTTGGCCCTAGGTCACACTCTCAGTGATTGGCATAAAGAAGCAATCAACAGCATTAGCTGATAGCATCAGATCTGGTCACCTTTAGGTTCCTGTTTGTTTTGCAGTAGTGTTTTTAAAGACCCACTCATAGTCAACCTGAGGGTGAACAAAATACCTCACACATCAGAATCAGTGAGAGAGACAGACAGGGCAGGACTGCACACGCACACACACACACACACACACACACACACACACACACACACACACACACACACACACACACACACACACACACACACACACACACACACACACACACACACACCCATGCCAGGAAACCACACAAGACAGCCCGGGCCTCTTGAAAACACGATGCTGTGTCTCTCACGTCCATCAGCAAGATAATAACTTTAAATGTATCTATCACTGTCTGCCAAGGGAATTAAGTGTTTTTGTCAACTGGGTGAAATTAAATGTTTCACTTAAAAACAGACCGTCTATAAATCTGACAGTGAAGGGATGAGTCAGGGTTGTAATTTGGTTTTGTGAGAGAGAGGGGGGAGAGAGAGTGACAAAGAGAGACAGAGAGACAGAGAGACAGAGAGAGAGAGAGAGAGAGACAGACAGACAGAGACAGAGAGAGAGAGAGAGAGACAGAGAGAGAGAGAGAGAGACAGAGAGAGAGAGAGAGAGAGAGAGACTGAGAGACAGAGAGAGAGAGAGAGAGAGAGAGAGAGAGAGAGAGAGAGGGAGGGAGGGAGGGAGGGAGGGAGGGAGGGAGGGAGGGAGGGAGGGAGGGAGGGCGGGAGGGAGGGAGGGAGGGAGGGAGGGAGGGAGGGAGGGAGAAATAACAGAAAGAGAGATGCTTCCTAAATTACTGGCAGCACAGTCTAGTTGTTAGTGTTGAGTGTTGAGTGTTGAGTGTTGAGAGGTACAGTCACAGGTACAGGAGCAGTTCAACAAGGAGGGGGACAAGGAGGGGGGTGTGGAGTGTGCCGCTCAGATCCCAGGTGACAGGCCGAGCTGTTTTATCACGTAGCAGAACATTCAGAACATTAAAGGAGCCACCTCTCCTCAGCTACAGGAATTTTAATGACACAACAGAGTGTCAGGCTACGCTAGCTTGCTGCACAACACTGACTAACTGACTGACTGAACAGCCACATGCTTTTAGCTAAATTTAACATTTTGTTGCAAAGTGAGGACAGGCAGGCTGAGCTAGGCCAGCTCTGTGTTTTGAAACTAACTGACAGCATTTTCAGATTAGAATCACATGGCATGAATACAGCTAAAGCCAAGCATATTCTGCTGCAGGTATATTGATTTATGGTATGGTTGATTTGCAAATCTCCTTTTTAGATCATAAATTCATACAAGGATAAATTCCTATGACAGCGTACGCACCAGCTCATACCAGTCAAGAAAACCTTCTCATAAGGGATTTATTGTTAAAGTCAGGCTTTCAATTTTCCAAGAACTTTTGAAGATATATTAGTTTGAAGTTCTTATCCAAAACGTATTATCTGTGGGATATACAAGAGTTATCACTCCGGGAGTTGGTTATAGGTTCAGCTGTGGTTGAACAAGTAGCTGCAGGTTTTCATTTAGCTGAACCCATCAAACCATATACCAGTCATAACCTACAGATCATATTATTACATGTACATGCCCATCAACCCTGGGAAGGCTGTCCTACATAAAGGTGTGAAAGTCACCCTCACTGTTAGATCGAACTGTTAGATTTACTGGTTTTTGACTGTCAAAATGCCAAATTGAAAGACAAATATGTGATTTTTACTCAGAAAAACCTTGCATGCCCCAAGGCCCTTCAGTACTATAAACTACCCCAAAATCCACAAATAAGTCACACATTGCCTCTTCTGTACAGTAGGAACGCTCTCGGTTTCATGGAATTGACTAGAGACAACAAAGAAATATCGGAAGAGCCATAACATGTTGTCATTTCCCCCCAAGGACCCAACTCCAACCTAACCCCTCCTCTCCCCCTTCCTAACTCCAACTTTACCCCTCCTAACTCCAACTTTACCCCTCCTAACTCCAACTTTACCCCTCCTAACTCCAACATCACCCCTCCATCATTACAACCTCAATGAGATGGGAGTGGCCTTGACAGGGTGACAGTCAATGTTGTTCTCGCCAGACAGTCAAAGTTCACAACAAGTTCTCAACAAAACACTTGATTGATCTATACACAACAACAGACACATTCTTGTAAACGCCAGTGAGATGCCTGCGGTATTGAAAATCACTGAGTGTATGTACGAATGAACCTTCTACGCTATGAGTGCACATCAATGGAATGCGGTAACATAAAACATGTCTATAATTTATGTTTCAAAGCCAGAACACAGGAACAAAAGAGGAGTCATTATTATGAAAGAGATACCGTTCTCTTAGACACCTTTGAAGTGGACACAGGTACCCATCGATTATGGACTATGATTATGGACTCTGGCCTTCCTCCCTTCCCGTGTACTTCCTGTTCTTTTCCTGTGTACTTCCTGTTCTTTTTCAGTCTTTCTTTATTTAGGGACTTTTCTCTCATCAGAAAAGTTATAGAAAATGTGACTGATTTACGAGGCTTCACCTGAGAGTCGCCTTCTTGGATAAGAATGTAAGAAAGAAAAACACCATTCCATGTGAATACTGGCATACAGTGCCTTCAGAGAGTATTCATGCCCCTTGACTTTTTCTAAAAAACATTGTCCTACAGTCTGAATTTAAAATTAATTTAATTTCGTTTTTTGTTCACTGGCCTGCACACCAGTACCCCATAAAGTGCAATTATGTTTTCCAAAATGTTTACAAATAAATTAAAAATGAAACGCTTAAATGTCTTTAGTCAATAAGTGTTCAAACCCTTTGTTATGGCAAGCCTAAATACAGAGGCCCATTATCAGCAACCATCACTCCTGTGTTCCAATGGCACATTGTGTTAGCTAATCCAAGTTTATGATTTTAAAAGTCTAATTGATCATTAGAAACCCCTTTTGCGATTATGTTAGCACAGCTGAAAACTGTGCTGATTAAAGAAGCAAAAAAAACTGGCCTTCTTTAGACTAGTTGAGTATCTGGAGCATCAGCATTTGTGGGTTCGATTACAGGCTCAAAATGGCCAGAAACAAAGACATTTCTTCTGAAGCTCGTCAGTCTATTCTTGTTCTGAGAAATGATGGCAATTCCATGCTAGAAATTGCCAAGAAACTGAAGATCTCGTACAACACTCTGTACTACTCCCTTCACAGAACAGCGCAAACTGTGTCCAGTTTGAGAAACAGATGCCTCAACTGGCAGCTTCATTAAGTAGTACCTGCAGTCTCAACGTCAACAGTGAAGAGGCGACTCTGGGATGCTGGCCTTCTAGGCAGAGTTTAAAAGAAAAAGCCATATCTTCCTCTGTCCAGTGTCTGTGTTGTTTTGCTCATCTTAATCTTTTCTTTTTATTGGCCAGTCTAACGTCTTTTTCTTTGCAACTCTGCCTAGAAGGCGAGCATCCCGGAGTCTCCTCTTCACTGTTGACGTTGGGCCTCTGTCGCCTTTGTAGATATTCCATAAAAAATCTGCCGTTTCCAGCTACAATAGTCATTTACAACATTAACAATGTCTACACTGTTAATTTTATGTTATTTTAAATGGACAAAAAATGTGCTTTTCTTTCAAAAACAAGGACATTTCTAAGTGACCCTAAACTTTTGAACGGTAGTGTACGTTGCACACTCTGTGTGCAATAATAGAGTTTAATATGATGTTTTAATGACTACCTCATCTCTGTTCCCCACACATACAATTATCTGTAAGGTCCCT
This sequence comes from Thymallus thymallus, assembly GCA_023634145.1. Taxonomy (NCBI): domain Eukaryota; kingdom Metazoa; phylum Chordata; class Actinopteri; order Salmoniformes; family Salmonidae; genus Thymallus; species Thymallus thymallus. The sequence continues at coordinate 7,855,451 of CM042419.1, forward strand.
CAGTCAAGCAGTGAATTTCAAACACAGATTCAACCACAAAGACAAGGGATGTTTGCAATGCTCTGCAAAGAAGGGAACCTATTGGTAGATGGGTAAAAATAAAAAAGCAGACATTTAATATCCCTTTGAGCAATGGTGAAGTTATTATTACATTTTGGATGATGTATCAATACACCCAGTCGGTACAAAGACACAGGCGTCCTTCCTAAGTCAGTTACCGGAGAGGAAGGAAACCGCTCAGGGATTTCATCATGATGACAAGGGTGACTTAAAAACAGTTACACAGTTTAATGGCTGTGATAGGAGAAAAATGAGGATGGATCAACAACATTGTAGTTACTCCACAATATTAACCTAAATGACAGAGTGAAAATAAGGAATCCTTTACAAATAAAAATATTCCAAAACATGCAACCTGTTTGCAACAAGGCACTCAAGTAATACTGCAAAATACGTGGCAAAGCAATTAGATTTTTGGCCTGAAAAGAGTGTGTTATGTTTGGGGAAAATCCAACTCAACACATTTCTGGTTCTCATTTTTATAACAGGGAATGGCTGGAGTGTTCCACTTCATTAGGCAGATCTCTCTTTGTCTGATCACCGTAGCCCAGTGATGATTTCAGACAAAATGTTTAGCTTGTGTACGGTCTGATAAAAAGACACATAGACAGGCCAGTCAGGTCACACAAGACGAGGTGGGCTGCAATGACTGTGTTTAAATAGACTCATCAAAGCAACACAAGAAGTTTAATCCATTAACACACACACACACACACACACATCCCCCCTCCACACACACACACACACACACACACACACACACACACACACACACACACACACACACACACACACACACACACACTGAATTCACACACAATGATCAAGTTGTTAGTCAAAGCTTATTTCCTGCAGCCATCCATCCCCATGCAGCATCAGTGCCCTGCATACTTATCCTCTCTAGTCAGGCTCCAGGCATTCAGCCCACTTCAGCCCAGCCCAGGTCTCAAGATGAGGGATAAGTCAGATGCTCAGCCACCCCATCCCAAACACTTGGCTGTACTGGGGATAACTGTGGGAGAAGGTTGCTAGTTGGTACGATAAGAACATAATGACCTCATAGGCATAGCTAATGTCTTCATCTCTGAAAATAACCTGTAGGTCATTACCCATTACAATCACAGTGGCCCGTGGTCGGTAAAGTTTTGCGTGCACTAGTCTTTTCAGAACATATGGGCTTTGCTGATGATGGACTAATAGATGACCTTCACAGATGCCATCGTTATTGAGCCACAGCCTTGACGAAGAGGACATCTCAGAAGAGAGAAAACACAGTTGCATAGGAATGAATGACAACAGGCAAACATTTACCACTATTGACCTAGACAGTGCAGATCTAGACAGTGCAGATCTAGACAGTGCAGATCTAGACAGTGCAGATCTAGACAGTGCAGATCTAGACAGTACAGATCTAGACAGTGCAGATCTAGACAGTGCAGATCTAGACAGTATCCTAACAGGTGATACGGCGGTCAACTAGGACAGGCATGGAATGTGTTCTATTAAAAGCATGAGCAGAGAAACGTGGTCCACTCTAGAGGCTAGTAGCGCATCCTTTTACTTGTGAGACCTAGCAGAGTAGCTACAACATTGTTCTGCTAAATGCTCCAGATGGTGTGTTGCTTTTACTGTGGGACCACTGAGGATAACTGACCCCCCACACACACGCACGCACACACACACGTGTACACACACACACACACACACACACACGTACACACACACATACACGTACACACACACGGCCTGGGTGCCGTTGGAAACACATAGCATCACAGCATCGCAGCATCTTTCCCTCATGAATATTGATGCAGGGCGTTTGTTGCTTGTTGGGAGTGAAGACAGCCTCCCCCCTCCCTTCCTCCATACCTCCCCTCCCCAGCCTCATTAGAATATTCATATTGCTAAGTGCTCATGAGAATGACGTCTGCCTGTCCTGCTCATAAATATTCCAGTATATTTCCAGTATCTTCTGTTTGTTCTGACACAAAATGTAGGACTGACATTTTTGTAATTGACTAAAGAGGTGTCGAAAGCAGCCTAAAACCTGTAATTCTACCAGTCTTCACCCTGATATCCATGTTTTTAAGAGCACATACATACAGTACCAGTGTAACATCTCTAGAAGCTCTAGAATCCCTCAGAACCATTTGCAGTGTTCCCTTGACAGAATGAAGAACATAGACTGACTGAGAGGGCCTACGGGAGATACAGATCCGCACTGTTCCACGTACACACAGGCTTCTGCCCAGGCAGGTCCCAGCACTCTCCTGGAGTCCCGGCGTAAGGGTTCATATTTCCAACAGGTGCATTTTGGTTTGAATTTTTCTATAGGGTGCTGCCTGCCTGCCTGCCTCCATATGGGTCCTCGTATTCCTGCTTAGCTAGCTGCATCTCTTTAAGGCACATACTTCTGGGCCCCAAATTCACAGTCATTAGTTCCAGAGATTTGTGGGCCCCCAGAGTGCTCCTCCTGTGTTGAGTAGTGCAGTTCCCACTGTACTGATTGAGCTGCTGATTGCCTCAACGTTTAGGGGGAACAATTACTGTGTCTTGCAGAGTCTGTCTGGCTGATGTATGTAAGGGCTATAGGGAATAGGAGCGCACACACACACACACGCATGCACATACACACACACACACACACACACAGGGTTGTTGTATTGTACCGGTCTGGGGCCCAGAAACCTACGAAGACTTGCCAGTGTGAAAGAGTAATGGAATTTGGCTCTACCACCTGATGATTAACTAACTCCACATTCCTAATTATTGGTAATCGTATGGTTATGTGAGAAAACATAAAGACGCTTTGTGTGTATTGAGGTTGCAATGCCTCTATACAAATCCATATACACACTGGATAGTAAAGCAGCTCAGCCAATAGGCCAATCTGATGCATGTTTATTATGGGTCAGCTGCAGAGCAGCCATCCTATTTTAGGGTCACAGCCTCACAAGCCAACCTCTAATCTGCTGGTATTAGTGACTTCACCAGTTGAGAACGCAGTCGCCGAAAAGATTGTACAACGCACATGATTAACAGGGCTTAAATAAACTTGTGTGGGAATAGCAAAATGCTATTATGGTCTGAGGTGGATTTCATGTTGGAATGTTTGCTTTAAAGCCACACTTTTTGTTCCTGAAGAAATAACACTTACTATGCCTTATTACTTTAAGCTGAGTCACTAAGTTGTTTACTACGATGACTTACAGCTGCCTTTTGGGCGACCCGACCAAATTCATATAGAAATGTGTTATAGATCTGTCATTCTCATTGAAAGCAAGTCTAAGAAGCAGTAGATCTGTTATATGTGGTAGATCTGTTCTATGTCTAAGAAGTGGCACATCTGTTCTATGTGGTAGATGTATTCTATGTGGTAGATCTGTTCTATGTGGTAGAGCTGTTCTATGTGGTAGATCTGTTCATTGTGGTCTATTTCTATGCTCCCCGTTCTTAAGTTTAGTTTTTGCATCTTTTACTTTCGGTTTTGTACACCAGCTTCAAACAGCTGAAAGTACAATATTTCAGATTATGGTAAAGATATTTCACAGCGGTTTAGATGGTACAATGATTCTCTACATTATACTTTCTTGTTTTTTCACATAAACTGAAATTAGCCGAACTATTCAAACTATTCAAATTTTAACGGAGCGATTTCTGCACAGTATATCTTTAAATATTGTCAGAACAGCCTCAATTCGTCAGGGCATGGACTCTAAACGGTGTCGAAAGCGTTCCACAGGGATTCCGGCCCATGTTGACTCCAATGCTTCCCACATCTGTGTCAAGTTGGCTGGATGTCCTTTGAGTAGTGAACCATTCTTGATACACACGGGGAACCCAGCAGCGTTGCAGTTCTTGACACAAACCAGTGTGTCTGGCACCTACTACCACACCCTGTTCAAAGGCACTTAAATATTTTGTCTTGCCCATTCACACTCTGAATGGCACACATACACAACCCATGTCTCAATTGTATCGAGGCTTAAAAATCCTTCTTTTAAACTGTCTCCTCCCCTTCATCTACACTGATTGAAGTGGATTTAACAACTGACATTAATAAGGGATCATAGCTTTCACCTGGATTCACCTGGTCAGTCTACATCATGGAAAGAGCATGTTTTGTACGCTCAGTGTAAGTCAGGTAGTTTAGCCACATAAAGCATCAAAGATGTGCAGGTATATTCTTGACTTTCAGTTGTTATTTGTACATAAACTACCGAGAGCACTCGACAGCAGCAGACCATTTTTTTTTATAATGACAAAAGTACACAATGCTTGCCATTAAAACAGTAACTTTCTTGTGATCAAAAGAAACGTGTTCATACTGTCGGTGACTAGATTTTAAGGCAACGTAAACAATGAACCACTGTGTTCTTAGCTTATATTGCTTTTGCAATAAATCCAACCCGACACCGGCACATACTGTAGCTGCCTTATCCTATATTTATTTGCATAACTAATCACTCACAATGGTGGTTTTGACTCCCAAAACAGTTCAGCCAACATCTCATGGACTCATTAACCTTCCTTGTTTCCAGCCTGACTGACTGCTGACTGACTTGGTCAGTGCACGTGCTAACATGTATAGAATAAAGAGGGCTCGGCTCCACACACCATTCCCCAGGAGAGATGGCAACCGTTCAAGAAGCCAGCTATGGAGCTAGAGAGCTAGGGAGTTGCTGCCTCCAACTAATCTGTTCCCATTCACAATTCATTACTGGGATTCAAACCCCGGGTCCCCGGCTCAATGAATGACATCACTCGCAGCTTGTGTTCATACAAATTTCAGCCGGGCTGAGATCTCAGTTGAGGGAACATGAACAAATATTGGCAAGGAGCCTCTAGGAGCTGAGGGTGGACACGTCTCTTCCGCTCGCAAGCAGAGCTTTTCTCCTACCTCTCCTACTCACACTTCTCATATTAAATATTGGATGGATACAGCATTAAGACGTGATCTTCAGAGTCAAATCCATAGGGAATGTATGGCGAATGTATGGTAAATGCATGGTGAATGCAATAAATTGATGGGGACTTAAGGTCGATGTGTGTTATTAGTGAAAGAGGCCTGATAACAATCTTGTGGGGCCTGTGTATTAATGTGTGTGTGTGAGTGCGTGTGTGTCTGTTATCTATGTGTTGAGGAGCACAATTGAGAGATTTGTAAGGGGCTTAGAGCTCGGTAACCCCCCATGGGGCCAGAACAGAGTGTCTGCAGTCTGTGTACTCCAAGGGCAGGACCCAGCACACTGAGCCACTGTCCCCCACTATGACCCTGTCCATCATTCACTACCGTAGCACCACGAGTGGAGCCAAACACTGTCTATCAAACTAGTGCTAGTGTAGCCAAATAATGTCCATCACACTACCAGCAGCCCAGCATGGAAGAAGCCCTGAGAGAAAGAACTACGTTGAATGACACTGGCCATCCCTTCAACATTAAACAAACAAAGTGGAATGGTGTATTTTGATTCAACATTAAGACTTTATTCCCCTTCAAATAGCATGCAGTTCAACATATGAAGCACAACTGAGAGAGGTTGGTTGGTAAGGGTACAGAAGTGACTGACGAAAGACTTCAAGAAAAAACACTTTAGACAGATGTCATGTTAAGAAAATAAATCACCATCAGAATGGGTCTCTCTCTCTCTCTCTCTCTCTCTCTCTCTCTCTCTCTCTCTCTCTCTCTCTCTCTCTCTCTCTCTCTCTCTCTCTCTCTCTCTCTCTCTCTCTCTCTCTCTCTCTCTCTCTCTCTCTCTCTCTCTCTCTCTCTCTCTCTCTCTCTCTCTCTCTCTCTCTCTCTCTCTCTCTCTCTCTCTCTCTTTCTCTCTCCCACTCTCTCACTCTCTCATGCCTTCTAATCAAGCCAGGAGAGTACAGAAACCAGCTGGACTGCTGATATGAAAGGGATCATTTCATGAGAAAACAGGTGAGAGACCTCTCTTAAGTCTTTGATGATTCAGGGTGACTTCTAAACAAAATACAAATGGTTTTAGTTTTTTCCTAACCTGTGACAGTAGATGAAATATCACACAGCGCAGCCCATAATTCAAGTGTTTTTGGAGGCAGAGGCAAAAAAAAAGTCTGAATCAGTCGCCGTTGCAACACCTATATGATGAATGAGGGGACTTTCTGGTTTCGTGTTGCTGTGGAGTGGACTTACAGTATACACAGGGACAGCAGTTGAAATAATATAAGTAAATAAGTTATACAGCCATAACTCAAAATAACTAAAACAAGCTATACTCCTCTAGTGATGATGTACATGATAGTCCAAAGGAATGGGCTGGGCAGGAGGGAGGAGGAAGAAGGAATTTTTATTTTTTTTACCTTTATTTTACTAGGCAAGTCAGTTAAGAACAAATTCTTATTTTCAATGACAGCCTAGGAACAGTGGGTTAACTGCCTTGTTCAGGGGCAGAACGACAGATTTTTACCTTGTCAGCTCGGGGATTCAATCCAGCAACCTTTCAGTTACAGGCCCAACTCTCTAACCACTGGGCTGGAAGGAAGGTGGAGGAAGGAAGGAGGAGGAAGGAGGAAGAAGGAAGGAGGAGGAAGGAAGGAGGAGTAAGGAGGGAGGAGGAAGGAGGAAGGAGGAAGGAGGAAGGAGGAAGGAGGAAGGAAGAAGGAAGGAAGAGGGAGGAAGGAGGGAATGGAAGAAGGGAGGAGGGAGGAGGAAGGAATAAGGAAGGAGGAAGGAAGGAGGAAGGTGGAGGAAGGAAGGAGGAGGGAGGAGGGAGGTGGATGGTGGAAGGTGGAAGGAGGAAGGAGGAAGGATGGAGGAGGAAGGAGGAAGGAGGAAGGAAGAAGGAAGAAGGAAGAAGGAAGGAGGAGGAAATACACCACAAACCAAGATTGAGTTGGAAAGCTCAGTGAGAGAACCAGAGTGGCACTAGTCTGGATTCCTAATGTACTGACTATCCTCCTCCAGGCCGAAGTTTGGAGCGGTCGGCCTGTGCTGGGAATACCAAGCGCCTGGCTCTCTGCTCTGGGAACAATGGGAGAATGGGCGTGCTGCTGCTGCGCCAGCTCAACTTTCAAAGAGCGTGAAGCAGAGAGCAGGGAAATCACTGCTGCCTATCTCTACAGCCCTCTGATGGACATCTCTAAAGTGTACACAGAAAGAGATATTGTGATGGAAATGGTTATGTTGGCTCAATATTAACGGTGATTTTCCATGATTGGAGACTATACTGGGATTTTGAAGGATAATGATTTTTAGGAAGTTAGTGTTTAATGTGAATTTGTTTAAGATAAGAGAGAGATAACGTATGTCTCCCCACCAAATGATGCATTGCTTCCAATCCAACATGACTGGAATTAGTTGCTACAGTGCCATCCATACATGTCACGGTCTGGAGTAACATATGAGATCTATTTCTGTCATTTCTCCAAATCTTTCTTAACTTCATATGACACAATCACTTTCCCAGGGTGCTTTGCATACACGTGCTTTACATACACGTTTAAATGATGGAGAACCATACAGTGTGAAGCATCATGTTATATACAGTACATGCTTTCACAGAATTACGTGTAGAATCCAGAGGTGTAACTTGTAGGATCTCTCTGCATGCTTCTGCATTCTATCAAGTTGGTGACTTTTAAAAACCAAACTAAAACATCTGAACCTGGAAAGAGCACTGCAGCCCCCGGGGGAGGGAAGGGAAGGTGGGACCTGTCTTCTTGAAGATAGCTCATCTTGACAGCTTTGAGTCAGTCAGCTAGTCAGCCAGCCAGTAAGTAAGACAGTCAGCCAGCCAGCCAGTCAGTCAGTCAGTCAGTCAGTCAGCAAGTCAGCCAATCAGCCAACCAGTAAGTCAGTCAGTCAGCTAGTCAGTCAGTCAATCAGTCAGTCAGCCAATTAGCCAGTCAGCCAATTAGCCAGTCAGCCAGCCAGCCAGCCAGACAGACAGACAGACAGACAGACAGACAGACATACAGACAGACAGACAGACAGACAGACAGACAGACAGACAGACAGACCGTCCGTCAGTCAGTGAGCAAGTCAGCCAGCCAGCCAGTCAGACAGTTGGTCAGTAAGTCAGTTAGTCCGTCCGTCAACCAGACAGTCAGTCAGTCAGTCAGTCAGTCAGTTAGTCCACGTGTCCTCTGTGATGATTCATCTGCCAGTAATTAGCCCTATACAGCAGCTGAAACCTGATCTCCTCACAATCACAGCAGCACTGCTCAGGGGCATCATGCATCCTGAAAATCTGAGGGGGCACAAAGTACATGAGGATGGCTTTTTCAAACACCTGAAACAGCTTTTTCCTGCAATCTAGAGCCGTAATTATCATGCTTGATTCTATGTAAAAAATAGTATCCTCCTGACTGGTGGTTAGTTTTTAAAAGAAACTAAATATGCTTCTCTGCAAATAATCTGGGTAAAAGATTGAAAGATTATTCAGTACATTTAGTAATTGCTTGCTTTTCTACGGCCTACCAAACTTGCCAGAAGGCATGCCAGCTAAGAAAGTTAGACAAGCTAGCTACTCTAACTTGATTGATAGACTGAAATGGCATCTTTGTACCTAGTTATGAGGTTGGGAGATTTGGAACCTATCTGGGATAGCTAAAGCTAGTTATGAGGTTGGGAGATTTGGAACCTATCTGGGCTAGCTAAAGCTAGTTATGAGGTTGGGAGTTTGGGAACCTATCTGGGCTAGCTAAAGCTAGTTATGAGGTTGGGAGATTGGGAACCTATCTGGGCTAGCTAAAGCTAGTTATGAGGTTGGGAGATTGGGAACCTATCTGGGCTAGCTAAAGCCAACGTCATAAAATTGCTAAGTAGATAGCAGTATTACAGAGAAAAAACAAGAACAAATCAAATCTGAGGGGGCACGTGCCGCTTTCGCCCCCTATGGGCATGATGCCTCTGGCACTGCTCACTTTTTACTTCTGCGCCCAAGGCTGAATTAGAGGGAGAATTAGCATACTAAACACTGTCTGGAATGTTGGAGATAATGTCAGTCCTTTTCATAGCCTACATCATTCAGGAATCACACAACATTCTGAATACATGCTGTTAGCTTAAATATGTGCTCTATCCCACAACCCCAACATTTCGAGGACCACAAGGACTCAACTAAACCCATTCCAGAAGTATTCAGGAAAGAAAGTGATAACTTGTTTATAGTTATCTCAACAAGGGAGTTATTTTGGAGGATGTTGTTCTGCAAAGGTTATGTTGGGATGTGAATTGCCAGCCTGCTGCGTAGACAGCGGGAAACTTGTGGATCCTAAAATAATCATAAATTATTTAAACCTTTTCTTAAATAAAACAGTTGTTTTCTGTGTGACATTTCTGAAAGTTTGTCCCTAAATGACATTAACTTGACACAAGATGGAGAGATATAAAGAGAGAGATAGAGAGAAAAAGAGAGACAGAGACAGAGACAGAGACAGAGACGGAGAGACAGGGATAGACAGAGAGAGAGACAAAGACAGAGAGAGAGAGAGAGAGAGAGAGAGACAGAGAGAGAGAGACAGAGCGAGAGAGAGAGGGGGGGGGGGTAAGTAAGCAAAAAGAGAGAGACAAAGAGAGGACAATCTAGCCTACCCAGCCATTTGAATACAAATGAATACATAACTAAATACCCTAATAATGAATCAGATATATGAATGAATACACAATTAGCATAACCACATAGATACGTATATCCCTTTGCCACCAAAAGGCAGGCAATGGTTCATTTCCATGAGAAGTGCTGCTTACATCAAAAGCCATTTACAGCCCTTTGTTTCAGCTAAGCAGCTGTCAATTGCCTAACATTATGCATTTTGCATTCTTCTATGCTAATTATTTTGAGGGACAATTTTTCTACAATAAGCACCAGGGCCACTAACAGAAAGACCTTTTATGGCACAAACCCCAGGGAGCTATAAGCTGTTGCCAAGTCAAACAATGGCTTACTGCTCGCTCCGAGGCCGTCGGGCCCGGCTCTTAATAAGGCATGACGTTCACAGCACACTGTATCCCCGAGCTCCACACACTCAGCACCTGGTCCGACGCCGCCTGGCAATTAATGAAGATATCAATCAATATTGACAAAAATATATATAGGTGCGAAATCACTTAGGGATGGAGCGTGGAACAGCTGTAATGTAGTATTAAAGTGGATCTTGTTTTTTTTTGGTTTATGAATAAATAAAGTGAATGATGTCAGGTGTAAAGGATACACCTGACATCAGTCTTTTTTTTCTTCAGTTTTATGAATAAATATCATTGTTCATAACATTCGAGGGGAAATGACACAATCTAATTACTATACATACATCAAGCCTCTGAACATCCTCACTCGTTTAAGAATGTTTTGTTTCTTTCATAAAAACTAGTTGATCTGTGATGAAATGTGTTTCAAGCCGCTGTGAGTGAGGGATGACTACAGTTCTCATCATTCTGTTCTCCCTAATTGCCCTGTTTAAACAACCTTAATGCAATTAACGCACCATTTGGTAAAATAATCAGGAGTCAACGGGGAGCGGGTTTAATTAATTTCAGTTTTATCCATATTGTCTGATTCATAGTCAACAAAGAGATTTGTCCATATAAGTGAAGAATGACTCATGCATTACCAAGGCTCAAGTTGAATAACTAAACTGAGTTCAGATGCTCAACTACACTTTACTGTTCAGTTTAATTATTCAAACTTCACAGAAAATATTCATTTAAGATAAGAGTTTTCATAATAATTAATATTATGAAACTGTATTGAGATAATAGACAAAATTCAACGAGAGAATGTAATATCTACACCCTTAGAAGTAAAGGTGCTATCTATAACCTAAAAGGCTTCTTCGGCTGTCCCCATAGGAGAGCCCTTTGAAGAACCCTTTTTGGTTCAAGGCAGAACCTTTTTGGTTCCAGGTAGAACCTTTTTGAGTTCCATGTAGAACCCTTTACACAGAGGGTTCTACATGGAACCCAAAATAGTTCTGCCTGTAACCAAAAAGGGTTCTTCAAAGTGTTCTCCTATGGGGATAGCCTGTGTAGACAGAGCAAAATGGGGTAGAGATATTTTCCATATTGATCATGAACTACTATGGACGTTGTGATCACAATGCAGCCCCTAAAATGAACCAAACGAGCTCACTCAAGCATTGCATGTGAGTTTGTGTTTGTGCGTGCATTTGTGTGTGTGTGTACATATGTGTGCGTGTGTGTGTGTGCGCATGGATGTGCTCACGCTCGTGTGTGTGTGTGTGTACATTTGTGTGCGTGTGTGTGTGTGTGTGTGCGCATGGATGTGCTCACACTCGTGTGTAAGTGTGCACTCTATGTTTGACTTCATTGTGTTCCTTGAATTATCCCATTCCATAACCCCAGGCTACCTCTCTCCCTAGACAAGCAAAGTCAACTCAAATTGGGTTATTGGACACCTCAGGCTGAACAGGCAGGCAGGAGGGCCACCAGGAGTCCAAAATAAAGCAGCGACACTCCTCCCCAAAATAGGTTCCTATTATAACCATCAGCTCAGAATCAGGTTAAACCATGACAACTTCTCACTATGACTAAGTGGGTTAAATGTTACATCTAGGCTTCTTTATTGAGCTATGCAGTTATTCTGTTCTCACCCCATAAATATGGGTACTTTTCATAATAAAAGCCCAATTCAAACAAATAAGGCCGGACAATAATTTAGAGGTCATTGCTAAGACCCCCAGGGGGAAATCAATAACCCTTCATTGTGAATGGAGCAAGGAGATTACTTTCAACTATCTGAGCTCTGTGAGGACGTGACAGGGAAAGTACAATGTTAGAAGTAACCTAAAAGGGTTCTTCGGCTGTCAACCCTTTATTCCCACGACACAATCTGACACCATGCAGACAATGGATGGGTCATCACATTAAGGACAAATCGTAGTGTAGGCCACACTCTTAGAATAAAAGGTGCTATCTAGAACCTAAAAGGGTTCTTCAGCTGTCCCCATAGGATAACCTTTTGAAGAACCCTTTTAGGTTCCAGGTAGAACCCTTTTGGTTCCAGCTATAACCCCTTTGGGTTAAATGTAGAACCCTTTCCATAGAGGGTGCTACATGGAACCTACATGGAACCAAAAAAGGTTCTCCTATGGGGACAGTTGAAGAGCCCTTTTGGAACCCTTTTTTCTAAGAGTGTACACTCATATCGGAACACTGTACACATTCACTGGGGTGTAAGACCACTGTGAATCCTGCACGTTTCAAACTACAGTATTATGTAAAGGGTATCCCTTTACAAAAGTCCCCACTGACACAGTGGTGACGCAAACTGTCAACTTAAACACTTACCAACCAGGCCTTAATGTTCTACAGTGCATGTCCAACATTAATCACAACACGTTTCCTAAAGACCCCACATTAACAAGGTGTTTCAAGAAAGCACAGCACAGCTCAGCTCAGCATGTCCCAGCCGGCATCTCTCTCCTGACTGCCTCTCTGACAGTAGGATAAGTCGGACCTGCCATCAACACAAAAGAAGAACTCTACTAAGATAAATGAACAGATACCAAAACTGCTACACCTCTCAAATTCTTCAAAGATAATTTGTCATTTGTTTAATTTCTACAGTATAGTAAAGAGTAGACGGTAGTGTAAGATGTTGACAGGTAGCGGCGGTCTAATCAACAGAAAGAGAACTGATGCATACCAGCCAGGCCCACGCATACACTGACAACTAGTGAATGAGAAGACCTGCAGTGCTATCCACCTCGTGTTGAATTGGGCTAGATCAGGGTTCATGACCATTCTGCATCCCACACTGAGGCAGGGCAGGGCAGTGGAGAACATAGAATCTGAGCATAGAACATTCCTCCATGGTGGAGAGTGAATGGACGCGACTAGGACCCCAGTGTGCCAGAAGGATGGGGGTGGAGGGTGTGTGTGAGCATGTGTGTGTGTATGTGTTCACTGCGAAAGAGGTTTGGGCAGGGTGACAGGCAGACCCTGAAGGATCTTTACACACATCGTCACATGGTGCCTGTCCCTGGCTCTGTCTCCAGATTAAGGGCCGCTGCCCAGGGGTCAGTGGTGCCACAGGCTCCTGCAATGTCAAGTCAATCTGTGTCAATCACACTCCGTCCCACTAACCACAACTGGACTGATGGGCAGAGAGGAAAGGGACTGGATGTCACATCAGTTCTCCACGCCTCTTAGCTAATGCTTCTGTTTCCTGAAAATGCTACGGTACCCAAAAACACATACACATTCTGGGTTAGGCTAGCTGTTCACGTTAACTGCTGTACTACCAGGCGTAAGACATGCTGTCTGGCTGACACATTTACAGCCTGGAAATGAGGGGGAATTCAACCCATGGAGTTCGATATTCTCTGGGATTTCTGACAGCAAGGTCTGCATTGGCACAAATCATTCGATGATGTTGTGTCGAGTCCTATTCCTTGCATTGCAGGTTCGATACATCATTTCTGTACTAGGTAGAAAATATTACAAAGTCTCCTTTGGTTGCGGTAAACTGAAAAACATGAGTACTCCCCACAGTGCTGTATTTGGTACAGAGTGATTTTCTATTCTTGTATAATCCCTGGGTGGGTTCATACAGTAACCCCCCCCTAACCCCTCCCAAACTAGCCGCCCCTACACACGCCCCTCCCCACCGCATCCCACTCTACCCTCCCCATGTTTTTACCTTTCTGGTCCAGTTCCCATTTATAAGCCCTGAGGTGTTGACAAGACCGTATTTGGTCATTGGGGTTCACATGCATGGCATGCCCAGCACAGCTCAGCTCATAGAAGGGCCGAAGGAGGGAAGTGAAGGCCCTTACACTCCACTGAATGAGTCCGAAAATTGCACCCTATTCCCTACATAGTACACTACTTTTGCCCAGAGCCCTATGAGCCCTGGTCAAAAGTAGTGTACTATTGGGAATAGGGTGCCATTTGGTATGCAAGACTTTTAGTACACAGGTGACCATGCAATAATACAGGCCTTAGCTTAGTGCAGGAAGTCAAGAATGTCTTTGATCCTGTCTTTCCATTGATTTGGTACACTGCAGAGCGTAAACATTGTCTTTCAATGGGAGTTTCTTTCATTCCTCATATTTATGACTGACAGTCCTATCTTCTCAGTGGCTGAATGAGTGGATCTTCTCAACTTAAGAGGAGATAAACAAAAGTCATTTTACACATTTTGTGTGTTAACATTACCGTGACTGTTGATACACTAAACAATTAATGTGAGTTCAATGTGAGTTTAGAAGTGGTGGTCCCGGCAAAAAGAGGGGTCCCATCCACACCTCAAAAACATATTTTTTTAAATGGTGAAATAAAACTCAAATAAAGTAACCAATCCACAAATTTTGTGAAATGACCTAAAATAACGTTGAGGTGGGAGCTCTTAGTGAAATGTTTTACTTTTGAAGGTTGGAAAAGCCAAGGTCAACAAAGGGTTTAGAATGGCTGGGAAATAAGAGTAGGTAGTTATTCATAATTTCTATCAAAGAATGAGTCAAATTCCACTGAGTTCTGAATTCCACTTGTGGTTTCCCAAAGAGGCGGAAGGCACTCGTCATTGATGTTTCCCTCTCTATGAAATCCAAAAGAAATTATGAAATAACAGGCGATACACTGTAATTTAAACCAGGGCTATCCAACCCTGTTCCTGGAGAGCTACTGCCCTGTATGATTCTCACTCCAACACTAATCTAACGCTCCTGATTCTAATAATTAGCTGGTTGATAAGCTGAACATGTTAGTTAGAACTGTGGTTGTAGAAAAAAACCTTCAGGAGGGTAGCTCTTCAGGAACAGGGATGGAGAGCCCTGAAGTCAGAAGTTTACATACACCTTCGCCAAATACATTTAAACTCAGTTTTTCACAATTCCTGACATTTCATCCTAGTACAAATTCCCTGTCTTAGGTCAGTTAAGATCACCACTTTATTTGAAGAATGTGAAATGTCAGAATAATAGTAGAGAGAATGATTTATTTCAGCTTTCATTCCTTTCATCACATTCCCAGTGGGTCAGAAGTTTACATACACTGAATTAGTATTTGGTAGCATTGCCTTTAAATTGTTTAACTTGGGTCAAACGTTTTGGGTAGCCTTCCACAAGCTTCCCACAATAAGTTGGGTGACTTTTGGCCCATTCCTCCTGACAGAAGTGGTGTAACTGAGTCAGGTTTTGTAGGCCTCCTTGCTCGCACACGCTTTTTCAGTTCTGCCCACAAATCTTCTATAGGATTGAGGTCAGGGCTTTGTGATGGCCACTACAACACCTTGACTTTGTTGTCCTTAAGCCATTTTGCCACAGCTTTGGAAGTATGCTTGGGGTCATTGTCCATTTGGAAGACACATTTGCGACCAAGCTTTAACTTCCTGACTGATGTCTTGAGATGTTGCTTCAACACATAATTTTCCTTCCTCATGATCTATTTTGTGAAGTGCACCACAACATGATGCTGCCACCCACGTGCTTCACTGTTGGGAAGGTGTTCTTCGGCTTGCAAGCCTCCCCCTTTTTCCTCCAAACATAACAATGGTCATTATGGCCAAACAGTTTTTTTTTTCATCAGACCAGAGGACATTTCTCCAAAAAGTACGATCTTTGTCCCCATGTGCATTTGCAAACCGTAGTCTGGCTTTTTTATGGCGATTTTGGAGCAGTGGCTTCTTCCTTGCTGAGCTGCCTTTCAGGTTATGTCGATATAGGACTTGTTTTACTGTGGATATAGATACTTTTGTACCTGTTTCCTCCAGCATCTTCACAAGGTTCTTTACTGTTGTTCTGGGACTGATTTGCACTTTTCGCACCAAAGTATGTTCATCTCTAGAAGACAGAACGCGTCTCCTTCCTGAGCGATATGACGGCTACCTGGTCCCATGGTGTTTATACTTGCATACTATTGTTTGTACAGATGAACGTGGTACCTTCAGGCATTTGGAAATTGCTCCCAAGGATGAACCAGACTTGTGGAGGTCCACAATTGTTTTTCTGAGGTCTTGGCTGATTTCTTTTGATTTTCCCATGAGTTTGAAGGTAGGCCTTGAAATACATCCACAGGTACACCTCCAATTGACTCAAGTTATGTCAATTAGCCTATCAGAAGCTTCTAAAGTCATTTTCTGGAAGCTGTTTAAAGGCACAGTCAACTTAGTGTATGTGAACTTCTGACCCACTGGAATTGTGATATAGTTAATTATAAGTGAAATAATCTGTCTGTGAACAATTGTTGGAAGAATTACTTGGGTCATGCACAAAGTAGATGTCCTAACCAACTTGCCAAAACATTAGTTTGTTAACATGAAATCTGTGGAGTGATTGAAAAATACGTTTCAATGACTTCAACCTAAGTGTATGTAAACTTCCAACTTCAACTGTAAATACTGATAATACGGAAGATGTTAGTCATAACAAAAAACAATTCCAAGACTTTCTCTGTTTCCTTGGTAATTGAACACCTGCTTTAAAGCTTGATATAGCCCCACTCTGTAATAAAAAAAGAAACAGTAACAACAATCCAATGAAATTAAAAGCTACTGTAGTAGCTTCATGCGTAGCACAGCAATTAGCAGTTACAAATAAACTTGGGTTCTATTCAGGGAAACACGTCGAACAAAGGTGATCTTTGTCCAAGAAAGTGTCTAACCGGTCTGAAATGAAAATGATTCCCTGTCATTTTGCTATTACTACTTCTAGTGTAAAATCCAAATCACTGACATTCAGTTGTAGCTAATTACCATGAATGCAAATATTTAGATAATTCACTTTCCTAGTGCTTTGATCTATTGGAACAACCATCCTCTCTGTTCCATTTTTAGACCAGGAATCCCCAGCCAAGTCTGTAACTGACTGTTGCCATGTCATTGTGTATTCGTTTTCACGTCCTAACAAGAACATCAATATGGGAATCAATTAACTAGTCATTTAATTAAACCTCTAGGAATTCCCTCACTCCCAAAGGAGAGGAGGCCCAGATTAGTCCATTACAAGCTCTAAGGTTGGTACAGGATCTATAAGAGGTGTTATATCTACAATGGCGGCCATTCTTCCCAGAACGAGGTGAAACTTAGAGAGTGGACAGAGAGACGAGGGAGGCCCTGCTTGTAGAAGACCGCTCCCTCTATGATTGTTAGGAGAGAAGCTCAGGAACATAAGCCCTTCGGAACTGAACAAAGATCACAACTCACAGGACAGCCTTCAGCTCCTCGCCCCCTCACCCCCTCGCCCCTTTTCAATCCCCTCTTTCGTTTTTGGTACTTACTGATCCAAAATCCTCTCTCTTGAACGATTGTAGTGAACCACAAGATGGCCTGGTGCTTTGTTGTGGTGGGGTTGTGTGTGTAAGGGGGGGGGGGGGGGGGGCTCACTTCAGTGTGTGGTGGGCCCTGGGTCCTGGCTTCTCCTCAGCAGTCTGGTCCTCATTAACCCATGGATCTACTACCATATATGCCTAGCCTGCCAAACTACCAGCCAGCAGGAACAATACAATACAATACTGTTTAAGAAGGGGACAAACATGGCCGCTTTGGCTTTACTCATAAAACCAAAATGGCCATGAATATTAAAACGACTATAGACATGACTGATTGCATGCATGTTCAAAGAATAATGTCAAGAATTGAGTCCATAGACAGATGAATTAACATATAATATGTGGTACCATATTGCCTATAAGAACATTTCTGCATGGTGCTCAGTTCATCTAAAACCATTAGGCGTAGTCAATAGAGATCTGGGTGCTTCGTTTCTCACAGATTCCTCTGAATGAAGGGAACAATACATATTAAAGGCGATGGATATATTTACATAATTTATGCATTTCCAAGGCTTTTAAAACTCCTTTTGCTGTTCGAGTTAGTGACCTTACTATCCCTCTTCACAATGGGGCTAACAAACATTATTAATTAGGTCCCAGGAACCAGAGAGCACACAGTCCCCTCCGTCCCAGGCCTCTGCCTTAAGACTACAGAGGAGAAAGGATCGTCAGTACAGGAGGCTTGGGAATGGACTCGGCAGATATACAGTTTCATCAATCATAGTCAAGGGGGTACTAGATGCCTTGAGAGGTATCCTGTAGAGAGATGTCTCACAGTGATGATGTAATGGCCATTATTGTGTGGGCGGTTCACATCACACTGATCATCTATGCTTCTAGATAATAGGTGACCTATCATTCTTTTAAATGATGATGAGAAGGTTCTGGCTATCATAAATCTAATCATTTCTAATTCGACCACACATTAGGGAAACGACTGTACTTCTCAAGGCAGCTTTGTGTGTACTGTAGCGCTGTTTAAAGTTGACGATGGGTTTACAACAGCCTACTGTGAGTGCCAAAGGATTTCACTCTCCCCGAACTCCCTGAAAGACTATGTAAATCACAGGGTCAACAAATATACATCGCCTGATGAAAGCCAACGTCAGCCTTTTGGATTAGACTTTTTGAAAATCATTCACTCAATTTAAATCCCAAAGTGGATTTTTACTGTAGCAAGTGATCCCAAACATTCTTCTTTGTGTGACAGGTGAAATATTTCTCCCAGGAGTGACAGCAGAGGAGTTAAAGGCAGGCAACCTATCTTGTTTGAATCCCGACTAACACAAAGGCCATTGAAAAGTGGACAAGCTCATGCATGAAGGGCTCAGCATGGTGAGAGGGGAGGCAGTTGTATGCAATTGAAGCGGAGACAAACGAGACTAAAAGGATGTGTATTCTTCCAGTGCTACTCTACTGTAATCTCGGCTGTTGAAAGCCATCTCCAGTCAGGCTGTGTGGTTTCTCTCTCCCAGGGACGAAACAGAGACCATGGACAGGGAGGCTTTTGAAATAAGTTCACTTCTCTTCAGCGATGGTGGCTGACCTCAAGAATCTGATAGCATCTCTCTCCTTTTACGGACGGTTTTACACAAAAAAACCTTTTATCGAAGTGCTGAATGGAGCTTTTAAGACAAGGATTGTTTCTCAAATATATCAAATTGATCTCCTACAGCCATTTACACTTACCAAATGCAGCCTCCTTGCAGACTGCCCTTATTGTGTAATCAGTGTTAGCATGCAGGTGCCAGGGTTGACCTGAGAGACTAATCGCTTGACCTCAAACCCATTTAGTGGACCGTTAAAGAACATATAAAGGATGTCTGTCCCCATTGGTTCTGGACCCCAATTGGGGATGACCTTGTGGGTAAGTGGAGAGGGTGGGAGGTGTAGAACAGAGAGGTGGGGGTAGGTGAACAGGCCGACAAGGTCAATTTACGATGTTAAAATATAGTCTAAGGCCTTTGTTAGCCATTCATTCTCTATTCTATGTATTTGTCCCAAGGAATTGCATTCAATGGGATTTTCAATCAATTCAGGGGCGAAGGAAACATTATGTCAAGTTCAAAGTGGACAATGTTTAAGATATTTTCATGCATATTTGTTGAATCAGTGACTTATTTGGGCATATTTGCAGATCTTTTCTGGCTCTTGGCTCACAGTTTGTTCACTATTTAAAAGGTCCAATAAAGTCCTTTGACCACTAGAAGGTATATGCCTGGTTAAACACAGTAAATGACTGGAGTTGGACTCTTTCAAAGCAGATTATCAGGTCAGGTCCATTTGACCTTGAATTATCCTTGACATATGTTTGGCCATTCTGTTGGCGCTCCAGAGGTAAAACGTATTAAGGGCCACTGGTTGAAAGGTCAAAAAGGTTGCGACCCCCGACCATTGCGTTTCAAGCACTCTTCCAACCATTTGTCAAGAAATATTGACCTTAGCACTAAGACGTTAGGCCTTCAGCTTAACCCTTGGATCTCACTGGGATCCAAAACCATTACAGACTGGAAATCTACCCAGGCTCAAGAGAGCTTATACAGAACCACATCTGTGACTTGTGGCAATTGGCTCAATGTTTACATGCAATCCTCCAGATACGTTGGGATTTTCTCGCATTGTTCTGCTATGTGAGGTTCACACTTGTTACAGTATGTTTGGGACCAGGCTGTCTTAGAGCGATAATTATTTGTACTCTCATCATAGATGATAAAAGGATTACCACAGTAAAGGGGGTTCCAGACCATAAGCATCCTTACTATAAAACAAACAACTTCTCACCCACATCCTCAGCAATTATCTAGACTTGGGGACGATTTACAAAACATTTACCAAGTATTCTACACATCGGAGTAGCTTTGAAGTCTATGTATCCCCTCACTGAACAGTTATAGTGCAAATACTGCTCTTCTTTCTACAGTGGACAGACGTCAATTCAACGTCTATTTCACATTGGTTCAATGTAATTTCATTGAAATGACGTGGAAACAACATCGATTCAACCAGTGTGTGCCCAGTGGGATCTCTCGGTCATGGTAGGGAGCAGAATAAAGCTGAGTACTCACACTTTTAAAGCTCTGTCTCATTTGAGGAGCTGTGAGTAACTGCATATGAACAATATTGTTGACACTGACTCTCAGACACCACCATGGACAGACGGCCATTTAAAGTGCTCTTTCCCATGGGAATAGACTCACGTCATATCTTCAGACTGACATACAATGCAGCACAATTTTCAGGAAAATGTTGTGTCAGGATTAACGAAGATATGTGTCTCTAGAATTGCAGTGATGGTCCATGACGTTTGTGGAATAAAATGTGGTTTGTACCGCTCTGAAAAACAATAATATTCGGAGAATGAGAAAAATACATAAAGACAAAACACATTTGCAGATGGCCAATTACATTTCTTGAGGTTACATACAGATACAGGTATCTCTGTACTGAGGTCACAAC
The DNA here is from genome assembly GCA_023634145.1 of Thymallus thymallus. NCBI lineage: Eukaryota > Metazoa > Chordata > Actinopteri > Salmoniformes > Salmonidae > Thymallus > Thymallus thymallus. Next base: position 7,876,227 of record CM042419.1, read on the forward strand.
ATCAACGTAAAAACAACGTAATCTATTCTCTTGTCCAAACCGGAACATGCCACGATCCCACAAAAGTGAATTGCATGAAAATCGACATTTTTAAATAGACAATTTGAATCGAAACAAACTGTGCATTTCTAACTATAAAAAAAGATATGTACTATTTCATTTACAAGAGTGTTCGACAAGAAGATCCGAGTTTAAATATAGCGCTGAAATCAATGATCTGGAAACAGAACATCAAACATGAATTGTTAGGGTTCTGGAACTATAATGGGTCATGTTGATGACTCTGCTTTCATGTGGCCAATCAAACGCCAGACACATAGAGGAGCGTTGAATAAATCATCCATCTCTCTTCTATAGGACCCTCGTCTGACGACACCTGTCCTCTGAGGCACTCAGAGGACTTTTATGGGCTGGGTTGAACTTGTTTGAAATTCGTCATGTTTTATAGCTGACTTCTAACCGACTAATATGTAGTCTCTCATTAACGTGACCGACATTCATATAAATATATTAGCTAGCTGTAGAGTTGGTTAAGGCTTGCTTGAAGTGTAACTTAAAAACGGACTGAGTAAGTTCTTTCCAAACACGCACAAACACACACGCACGTCCCTAAAGATGAGCTAGAGGTTTGTTTTTGTGTTGAGGGGTGTCTATTGTAGCCTGTTGAATCCCACCCCTTATAGAGGGCCAAGGTCTACACAATGTGGCATGGGAGGGTTAATCAGCACTATCCCACTAATTGGCAAGACTGCGCTTTTCCCACGACCTCGCAATTTAACACATTATTAGCTGTATTGTTCTGTTCATTCAGCATTACCTCATCATTATCATATACTATGGATACAGATGTAGGATCTTAATTTGAGGCAATTTGCTACAGCAGGAAAATAATCCTGCAGCACCAGGAAATGTGAATTATTATGTGGATTACAATTAATGGACCTTTTTTGTGGGGGTTGATACATTTTTCGTTAGAGCAAATCAAGTCTGATTTTAAAGTGGAAAATCCAAACTTTTGAAGCCTTTTTAAACATTGAATACACTACAAGCAAAATTCTCAGCAACAAAATAGTCATCAAATTATGATCCTACATCTGCAATTCACACAAACCGATCAAAATAAGTGTGACAACAAATCATATAAAGCTGTTGCAAAAAGATGAGCTGCTATGTGCAACAAACTAATTTCCCCAAACCTCTGGCCTTGAAGCTAAAGGAAAAAAAGCAACATAGTACATAGTACAAACCATGCATACTATAACTCTGGGAGTAAATCTTGGACTAGGATTAATCTGTGACAAGGGAAACAGCCCTGGGTGTGTCTTGTCGTGGCAGTGCACCGAGGTCATAGGTTGCCCCAAGAAGGACACAAGGCCTTATTGCCAACTGACCAGATGCCTGTTGACTTTCCACAGTATATTCACCCGTTCAGGTCTACAGCTCAGCCAGCTCTTTATCCAACCTTCTCCTTCTCCTCTAACCTCAAAGTAAGTCACAGTTGTGTTTAACAGAGCTTTTTGAAGGGCATCTCTCTGTCACATTGTCTGTGGTTTTTGGGAGGCAGTCAGCTCGGAGAGAGAAGAGCAGGATTGACAAAGCTTGAAAATGTGAACAAAAAAGCATCTGTGGAGGAGCAATAAAACAAAGTGCGCATGCATGTTGTTCCTGCGTGGCACACCCCCCTTAGCCACGGCAACTGAAAAGCATGCATAGCTAACGCTTGGGATTGTGTGCAGTCTTTTGTCTGGCACACAGGCTCTGCGAGAGGCCTTGATTACAGAGTTTGGCATCATACCCAATATTTTTTTTTTGCTAATGGGCCGTTGTACATCCCTGACATGCGTAATACGAAATGTATTCTTCAGCCTCACCGGTAAAATTCATTTTAAACACTTTACCCAGGCAAAACAATGGACACTGGACATGCCTATTATCTGCCGATTTATTACAGAAAATTGGCAGGCCTCGGCTCCGGGGTGACAGTTCTGTGAAAGTGAGAAAGAGGGAAGAGGGATGATTAGACCACGCCCAGTGAGTGAGAGAGAGAGAGATAGAGAGAGAGAGAGAGAGAGAGAGAGAGAGAACGACAGAGCGAGAGCGCGCGAGAGAGATAGAGAGAGAGAGAGAGAGAGAGAGAGAGAGAGAGAGAGAGAGAGAGAGAGAGAGAGAGACAGAGAGAGAACGACAGAGCGAGAGCGCGCGAGAGAGAGAGAGAGAGAGAGAGAGAGAGAGAGAGAGACAGAGAGAGAACGACAGAGCGAGAGCGCGCGAGAGAGAGAGAGAGAGAGAGAGAGAGAGAGAGAGAGAGAGAGAGAGAGAACGACAGAGCAAGAGCGCGCGCGAGAGAGAGAGAGAGAGAGAGAGAGAGAGAGAGAGAGAGAGAGAGAGAGAGAGAGAGAGAGAACGACAGAGCGAGAGCGCGCGCGAGAGAGAGAGAGAGAGAGAGAGAGAGAGAGAGAGAGAGAGAGACACCAGAAGAGTTTAAAGCTCCATTGGGCTCACTTCTTCTTACAACATCATCTAAAGAGAGCAACTTTACTGTTTGTGTAGAAGAAAAAGAGCCACTCTATATTCAAATACATTTATAATACGCCATCTGATTTTTAGATGGCCAATTATATAGAGATATGAAGACAGCTCACAAAATATAGCATAATGTCAGCTACATGTTTTTTACCGAGTAAAAAATATGCTTCCAGTCAGAAAGCCATTCCTGTGACAAAGCAGTCCTACTGTCTGAGTGTCTGTGAGTACATTTAGGGATGATGTGGTGAAGTGATGCCAGAGAGGATGGGATGGGACCATACTACCAACTGCTGTGCTTACTGAGCAGTTACAGAACACTCTGAGTCTAAGCAGAGAGCAGAGAGCCCAGAAACGAGGCCATCTGAGGACACTGACCTCAAACAACCTCTCTAAGCACCTTATCTATGGTGTGGATAGTGAAGAAAAGCAACCAGGAAGAATGTGTGTACACAGATACACATTACATTACATGCATATGTACTGTACATGTCCACACACACACTAATCCAAACAATCCCACGAGGTACAGACGTCATTTCAACATTTTGATTTAGATTTGGTTCAACGTGAAATCAACCAAAATATCACCATCATTGGATTACGGTTGAAAGTTAGTTGAAAAAAATATGAAGTTCCCTTTACGTTGATGACCTTTGCAAATGATTCAACGTCATCACATAGATTTAGTTTGTCAATATGACGTGGAAACGTGGATTCAACCCCGTTTTTTTTGCCCAGTGGCATAACACTACAGCGATGTGTGGAGAGCTGTGTAATGTACACGCCAAGACCATCCCATTGCACCCCATACTGCACTCCACTCCACTCTGAATGAAATACTGAAGATATATAGAATGCTGTGAGACGGAGGGCATTGCATGACCAGAGCGATATTCCTGGGAGCAGAATGAATGCCCTGCATAGCCCGCTGATTGTGTGTGTGCTCTTTTGGTCATCATTTTAATGCACTCCTGCAGCATTGAAGCACAGTTGCCCAACAAACACACGTCATTGGAGTGGTCCCCTGCTGGGCTCCTATTATCGTCAGCAGTGAACAACTTGACGCACTCAAGCAGCAGTAAACCCCAAATCTCATCTCCTTGACCCTTTACAGACAATAAACAGCATCTGATTACGGCACACAGGCACAGGCTGAGACAGGCTCTCACGGCACAGCACAGCACAACACAGCACAACACAGCACAGCACAACACAGCACAACACAACACAACACAACACAGCACAGCACAGCACAACACTCCTTCCCCTTCCTTTGACCTGTAGTCAAATTCAAAATACGGGCCGAAGATTGTGCCAAATGGTAACGTTTTTTGACAGGCTTTGCCTTTTGGTAAATCGACAATTCGGAGAATTGTGGCACTTAGGGTCGTAGCTTAGTGTGGCGCTCCGCTCCGCTCACCCAAAAGGTCATGCTTAAGTCGTGGTGCTGCTGATTCTGCCGGCCCAGGGAGGGAAATTAAAATTGCTTCTCTGCGGACATGGCACCCTGCTGAGCGCAACATGTTGCCTCATATTCAAGCAGGGCTTTAGGAAAATTATAACACATCCTCAGCGCGCTGGCGGGATATTCACTACCGCTTCTCCCTCCCTCCCCGGCCATCTGTGCCCCCTCTCATAAGACATTGTGTAAAAATGTCAATATCGTTTGAATTCCTTTATGGCCTCCTATTCCTTCCTTCCTCTGGCCCTGAAAGAGATGTGGTCAGAGCGATTGTGGTGAGAGCTGAGCCTCAGAGCCTCACAGCCACTGACAGCAGCTTTTATTAATGATGGGCTCCCCCGCCCTGCTTTCAATAGGTGGGCTGTGGTAACAATGGCTGTTGTTGGGGCGTTGGGAGGACGTTGGGAAGGATAGAAGGTTCCTTTTGAAAAGCCCGGCCTGCTGACAGGTGTTGGTGAAAAGGCGGGTAGGGTGTCGCTGCCCATGTGCCCTCACAGGTGTGGGGAATTAGGGGGCTCAGAACACCTGCAGAGTCTTCTTCACGCTACTGATTTCACTGTATGTATCGCTTTGCCTTTTCATACGGCGGTGAAAACATGATCAGGGTTGAAGATGGCAAGACTGGCCAGGCTTCGGCCACACAGTTAGTGTAGCTACTGTATGTTTGACCAGCCTGGTCTCAGAGACTAGACGTAACACGGTAAACGTACATCTGTAACTTGTTAAAACAAGATCCCGCGAGGGAGATTTGATACATTGATGTCACTGGTGAAAAATGCCATTGTGAAAGCTTGGGATAATGAACAGCAGGTTGTTGGGGGGTGGAAACTAACAGTCTAACATGACAAGGAAGTGATGATTAATAAACAACAATACATCTTGCATGAGTAGCAAGACAACCTTTACTACTTATAATGAAATAATTGGCTACTGAGGGAGGGGGGATCCCATTGTGCATCAGTTTATCAATGCAGAACTAACACACTGACAAAATCAAACACTGGAATAGACGATGAGTAAATTATCTCTTTCTTACTAAATCTTTTCAGTCACAAAAATATGTATCCTGCGACCTAGAAAACCACACAATGGCAACTTTTGCCTTTCGGAGTCTGAGTAAGAACAATGACAGCATTCATAGTGGGTTCGTTTGAGTGGCAGGGCTGGGCTGATGTCGTCAGTGAACCCTGTCGTTAGCAACACAACCTGGTGTGTCTCCTTAATCACAAGCCATTTAGGCTGCTCACGGCAACAACGCCGCCATTATTCTCTCTGTGGGCCCAGCGATCCACAGGCAGGCAGCACACAGCACAAAGATGCCTGTCATCCTCTGTCTGACGTCTGCCCTGGGTTAGTAATGCCTTAGTGGACAGCAACACTAAGGTCGCTCACCTTTTACACTGACTGAACGTACATCTGCATTTTAGAATCTCGGGTTAGGTGAAGGGTTAGGGTTACGGTTATAGGGCTAGGGTTAGTGGATATTGAATTAAACAATGAGTTGTGAGTTGAACATCTATAAATCGTCTGTAAGGGGACTCTCTAAATAAAGTGTTACCAAATGTGGCAGCACAAGCTCATCACATTCTCAAGAGCATACAGAACGCATAGGACATACTGTAGGATTGATAGACCCCCTCCTCCATATGAAGAGAACAGGAATGTCCGCTGGGAATTTGGGCAGACACGGGCAGGTTCCATGGAGCCAAGGCTTTTAGATAATCATAATTGAAGACAAAGGGAGATGTTGGCTGGCTGGAATCTGTCCCACTGTGATATCATGGCCTCTGACTGCAGGAACAATGGCCATCATGATCGGGGTGGACCATGCTCTTTTCAGTTGTCAAGAATATACATGGACAACTAAAAAAATAAGACACCAACCTGTCACAAATGTCATTTTACAGTGCAAGCTTTGTTTTGGACAGTGAGGGTTTCTCATAGGGTGTTCTCACACATGCTTTTCAGAAATTAAATAATTTCACGGCATTGAGAGAACGTACAGTGAGAACTGACTTGACAGTTTTAAGATATTAACTTATGTTCTTCTCAGCATAAGCACAACAATTTGTTTCTTTGGTTGAGAAATTTGCTTGAAGAGCTTAAACAGCTATTACAAATCCATGTATGATTGTTTTTAGCAATGTTTTAAACAATAGAAACTGAGAAAAATACATAATTTATTGAATGGCTCAGTTCTGGACACTAAATATTGATTGTCAGTTATAAACAAAATACATGGCAGGCAGAACCACAGTCAGAAGGGATCTAATGTGGAAAAACATATTTGAGGTTTTTTTTTAGGGCATGATGAACACATGTTCAAGCCCATAGGAAACCAGGGGATTTAAGGAACCATCTGTTGGCCAAAGCCTTTTGGAAGAACACTAAGATGGACTTAGGACATTCTGCTCTCCTCTCCACAGGTGGGAATGGTAGTAGGGGCATCACGGGCCCGGGACCTTCTGGGGGAGCAGTTTGGAGGAAAAGGAGGCAAACTGTTGGGCGGCTTAGGAAACCGAACGGTTGTAAAGATGCTTAATTGCTGAGCCGCTGTATAATCAAATGTTCATTCATATCTTAGAGGCTTTAGGTGGAGGGGAAAATCTATGAAAAACAAATGTGGGGACATGTCAGTGTTATCATGACTAAGGGCCTAGATCTGGGGAAGTTATTTGTTACTTAATTCAGCTTTTTTGGAAAGATAAAAACGTCAGCAAATGTTTAAAAAAAAAAAATTAAGTGGGAATTTTTCTTTTCAAATGCAGGATAATTTCAGAAATCAAAAATGTCAAGTTCAACCCCTTTAAAGTAGGAGACAACATACAGTGGGAATTTAGTAAACTATGTTGTGAGGCCAAAGTGAGAGCAGTTGGCCATTACAGTGGACATCTTGTCCTGGCTTATAAGGTTATTGCGTACAGTACTTGTTTGTTTGTTTGGCGTGTGAGACAAGCTGGAAGTTAGAGGCTTTCACTGTGTATCAATGGGACTTAGAGCAAGAACACATCTGCTCTACCTAGAAAACTTTGCATAGGCTTCTATAGCAGAGTTCACCTGAGTTCACCCAACCTCTTCATGGTCCTTCTGTGTCCTCATGCAATCCGGATGCACCCCCTTGGGCAGAAATATCCCAATCAAATGGACACAAACAGAGATAATATATATATATTTTTTATTTATTTATTTTATTTAACTTTTATTTAACTAGGCAAGTCAGTTAAGAACAAATTCTTATTTACAATGAAGGCCTACACCGGCCAAACTCGGACGATGCTAGCCCTACGCCCTGTTGTGATACAGTCTGGATTTAAACCAGGGTGTCTGTAGTGATGCCTCTAGCATTGAGATGCAGTGCCTTAGACCGCTGCACCACTTGGGAGTCCAAATATTACACTTTCAAAATGTTTATTTTGGCTAGTCAACAGTCAACAAGCTAGCTAGATGTTTAGTTTGTTAGCAGACTCACTAACTGAACTCATTTGTAAACAAATTAGCTAGCTAACAAGATATTCAGCAGATTATCTAGTCATAGCTTAGCCTCTCCTCTTCAACAGTAACTCTGTGAGTGTCATCATGGTGACTAGGTTGCCACAGCTACAGTATATACTGGATCAATCATTGTACAGTAGCAAACAAATTAACTATTGTAATTTGTTCTAGGTAGAGGACTCAACAAAGGCAAATGTTTTAACATATGTATGTTGGGGTCCATGTGATTGAATTATGAGCAAGACACATACTGGCTATCATAGATAAATAAATCAACTAGCAACTAGGCCTAACTACAATGGAAATGTTTTGACTGTGATTACTACATAATTGAGAGCTCCTTGTTGATGAATGTCCCAGACAAGGACATATTCCAGCTCCTAATTTTCCCCTACTGGTTCGATTTATCCTCTTCCTCCCCCTCCTCCCCCCCTCCTCCTCTTCCTCTTCCTCTTCCTCTTCCTCCTCCTCCTCCTCCTCCCCCTCCTCCTCCCCCTCCTCTTCCTCCTCTTCCTCCTCCCCCTCCTCCTCCTCCTCTTCCTCCTTGCTCTAGGTAATAAGTGATTTAAGTCGAGGAAAACAAATATTAGTGAACAGATTGCTGCATGGTTGTTGATCTGTCAAAGCATACAGAAATGTGCCACAGGATTGAGATACTAAATCGGTATTAGAGGCTTTTGTTGGGCCTGCTTGGACTCGCCTGCACGCATGCAAACCTTTACCTCCCTCCAAAAAGAGGGGGACTGCCGGGAAGGGTGTTTTCACCCCCCTGAGCCTTCCTCCTCTCTTCTCTCAAGCCTTTTTTAGACAGACACACAAACACACACACATATACACACATGTAAACAGTGCCACACAGGCGCTCTAACGCATACAGTTGGCCTTGCTGTTTAGATTTCTGGTGTCCTTCATACAGTTGGCCTTGCTGTTTAGATTTCTGGTGTCCTTCATACAGTTGGCCTTGCTGTTTAGATTTCTGGTGTCCTTCATACAGTTGGCCTTGCTGTTTAGATTTCTGGTGTCCTTCATACAGTTGGCCTTGCTGTTTAGATTTCTGGTGTCCTTCATACATACAGTTGGCCTTGCTGTTTAGATTTCTGGTGTCCTTCATACATACAGTTGGCCTTTCTGTTTAGATTTCTGGTGTCCTTCATAAATACAGTTGGCCTTGCTGTGTAGATTTCTGGTGTCCTTCATACATACAGTTGGCCTTGCTGTTTAGAAGTTAGGGGTTTGTTGGGGGTGTCTCTGGTGGTTGAGGGGCAGCTCTCTGGGAACTGTCGGGGGATCTTGGATGGTTGGTGGCCTGGCGGTTGGAAGCTTGGGCCGGTGGCCGATAGGTTGCTGGTTCGGGTCCCCGACTTGGTGGGAGATCTGTCGGCATGCCCTTGGGCGGGGCGTCTGACCCTGGTTACTCCTGTCATTCTGGATGGGAGTCTGCTAGATGACTGAATGTAATGTAAACATTGAGCGGCTTCACTGCAGGTAGATTGTATGTTTTAATATTCAATAATAAAAAAATGTATAATACATAAATACAAGTAGTAGTCAATGTCAATATCTATTCAATGTTAGTATCTACACATGGTGCTATGACTATATCTCAAATGACATCATCGAACCAAATCCAAAATTAAATATTCAGTCGAACTTGAATTGTAGTCAATATCAATATTTTCAGTAATTACATAATTGCCTTGATTTCATGTATGAGTCCTAAAACATAGTTAACATTTCATTGAGAAACTGTAGTATGTGGTTCTATCACTGGAGTTCTATGTGGTACTGTAGCTAGTGTCGGTTTGTTTGTTTGTCTTGACAATTATCTAATGGGATCATTGTTTAAACTTGACTCTCCCCTATAATCTCTGACAGTAACGCTATAGTTGACCTGTTCTTCTTTACATTTTTTGTATCGCTCCTTTCACCTCTCTCAGAGGTACTTTACATATGAAGAATTGTTATTTTATGAATCATTGTTTTTCTAATTGAAAGGCAGCATGTTTGACTGGCCTGTGGAACAAACACACTGAAGGATTAATTAAATAGATTCGGTCCCCAGCAGCGCAGCGGTCCCGCTGGTCAAATCAGCACAAAGACTCAGCAGCTTCTTATAAGATTAATTGCTGGCAACCTTAAGCCATTAAAATCTTATCACAGAGTAATCACCTATCAGTCTCGGAATTCATTTATGTCCATAAAGACTCGAGCGTAATCCTGATTGGCTGTCTTTGCCTCCGTCCGTCAGATAAGGATCCATTGTTGAAGAGAGGCTCTTAACCATTGTCACAAACAATAACTGAATGTCATTGTCAACTGGCTTGTGTATAAATGACAACGGGAAAGATGATGTTGTCTTATTAGATGCGTGGCAGATCATCCATAGTGAAACTATAAGCTAAATATAACTGGAGAAGCATTACCTTGTTTGCTTCATCAAGAAAAAGCAACAACACCTCAAGGTCGGGCATCCCACCCACCTACAGCCCACGATAAAAACATCACATGGTACTTTTCCCCTTATAACACACATCATCTTACTTTACAAGTCTTTGTTTCTGACAAAAGGGGAAAAAAAGTCCCCATTATCTGTTTCATCTGTTCATTTGCTGCGTCACTCTCTGACAACGAATGATGCCTACTGTTATATCTAGACATCTACTTCTCTAGGGTACATGGATTCTTAGATAGCCTTGCGCTCACAAAGCATCTTTGTCATTTGAGAGTGCACATTAAAACATTATGTTACATTACTGTGGGAAGGGGTGAGGGGAGAGGAGGCGGGGGGTTGTGTGGACGAGAACACAAAAACCTTTACAGTCCTACTGTACGGTCACTGATGTAGCATTGTGTTAGCTCTATCTTGGCTTCCCTTTGATGCCAGATTGCTTTCACAGTCCACGGATTGCATAATAAAAATAGGCTACTCCACTGTACACCTATACAACAAGTACAGTTCAACTGTAGGGAGCTTTGTTCATTGTCGAAGAAAGCCACAACGGCACACAATTGAACACTTTGTGGCGGAATGATAGGTACAAAGTAATTTGATCTTCATGGGCTATCAAGGTGGTTTTAACTTCCTTTAAAGAGGTAGCTCAAGTTAGAACAGTAAACAATGAGGAGCTCTGTAGACGCAGGTTCACGTTTATTGTCGTGAATCTTGCTCTGTAGGCAGAACTGAGCGATTTCCACTAAATGGGCCGAAGTCAAAATTGGCTATAGCGTAAAAATTCACGAAAACTAAAATGTGATTTTAACTTAAGGTTAGTGTTAGGCATTAGGGTTAGCAGTGTGGTTAAGGTTAGGGTTAGATTGTATGACTTTGTGGCTGTGCTAGCTAGTGAACACTCTGCAAAGCTGCCTCCAGGTAAAGATTCATGACAATAAATGACAAGAAGCCTAGAAGTTGGATTCCACCTGAGACATATGGGTATCAGTTCCTTATTGCCCTCACACTGTGGTTAGTGACTAATGTGAGGAGAATGTTGCTTCCCTAAAGTAATTTGTAAATGTGAGGAGAAACGGTGTAAAAAAATCATGTAAACTATATTCTCCACAATCACAATACGATTCCATTTTATAAGTCAGTGTTTTAACTGAATTGCTTTCAGTGTTTCCCTTCAAACATAAAAAACCCTCAGCATGTCCTTGCATGGCACTGTTGGCTGCCAAAGGTAACGCACTTTCAAAGATTTAGATCATTTACCATTTGTGATGTTTTTGAACAATGACTTCTTCCCTCACTCCTAAGCTTTTACAATAACTATTATCGTAGGCTCTGTCAGCCAGGAATTCCTATATCCAGATATCTGACAGGCGAGTCAACATAGATAGGCCTTTAAAAAGAGAAATATCCAGTGAATGTTTGTTTTCACAGTATTGTCTGTGGTTCTCTGGGGGAGGCTCCTTTGACATTTGAGAAAGAGAGGAACCAACCAAGCATTAAATATTAAACAGCTTTAGCTGCTTAGACTCTCCTGTCTTCTCAGTGCGTTCTGAGGCGTTCCCTAGACTCCTCCAATCAAGGCTTTGTACCTTTCAGACAGCATGTTACCTCAGCGCCACTGTGCCCCTCTGTCCAGACCTCTGTCGCTAGATCAAGGCTTGTTTTATGCAACCAGGCATAGGAATCTAATCATTGCAGATAGTGGATTTTCCGCACTACACTTTGAGACAACGTGAGCTGAAAGTGAGCTATTTAATCTTATGAAGTCTCTTAACTATACTCTTCCTTTTAACGTTGTATGTGCTAGTGTCTGAGGAAGTGTGGCACACACACACACACACACACACACACACACTGAGAGCATACATGGTGTCTGTATCAGGTTAATGGGGCTGCGGTCCAATAGCTAATCAGCTTTATTAGTGCCACTAAAACTAATCTGTGCTGATCAGACACACCAGCTGTCTACAGCCTCATTGTCACAGGATCTCATCTCATACACCAAAAGGCGGGAACGATCATTCAATTGATCCGTTAACCTGTGGATCTGCGACAGTGACTGATATGAGCCAGCTGGTTAGAGTTACTATATTACAGTACTCATGCTGCAGTAGGTAGGCTACACTGCCCTCTCTGGATGAGCATTGCATTCACTCTGACCAATAACAGATGTTCTGATACTGTCCGCGGTTAATGTACGACTGAATGACAGTGGCTTGACAAGCTGATAATGGCTTGGATTAATTAATTAGCTGATTAAACTAAACAAATTAAGTAGACAAATAACGAACCGCGAAAAGAATGTTGATTCTGCTTTGACGGACATTTGCACGGTCTCTTTCTGAAACAGAATTCGCTGTCATTTGTTAGCTAGGCCTCATTTCAATGGGATGGCGGCAGCCATGACAAAGTAGAGAACTGATCATGATACATTCTACCCATCAATCTCTTCAAAAGCAAGATGCCGGATCCAAAGATATCCCAACTCACTTTTGCCAAAAACTTGTCACCTCACATCCTATGCCTACGCACCCCTGGAACATCCGGGGGTTCAAGTGGGGTTCAAACCAACAAGAACTTACCACATGTTTGACTATGTTGACAAGCATGGTTCCCTCATCAAAACGCATCAACAGTCACCATGATCAAAACCAATGTGGCTTAGAACTAGCTTGTGATCCCAAATGGAGAAAAAAATCCCTTGATCCGCATCATCAAAGCTGTGCTCAGTTTCCTGTGAACACTAGTATGTGGTGGGCACACACAGAGGAGACCCTGACGAGAGCGCACTCACACACACACACACACACACACACACACACACACACACACACACACACACACACACACACACACACACACACACACACACACAGAATACAAACAGTGATCGATGGGATAAACCCAGATCCAATTTGTCTTCAAGAGAAAAGCTGTCCTGTTCTACAACTCTTAGAACAGGACAGACTTGTAAGCATCACAGCTGGATAGAGTTAGCTGTGCTCTCCAATGGCATTGTGGTTTACATTACAAAGGCAAAACCGTCGCAAGATTCTTTCGCCCTGTCATGGGAAAAACGATGACGAAACGTTTTGTTCTGTCATAAACGTATCCCTTTTAATTCACAATTCATGTGACACACATACACCCAATGATTCAAGATGTCATTGATACGGTGTGACTTCCACGTTAATGGCAGGGTACTTACCATGATGACATAAGATGTTCCTCAAGAAATGAAGACTGTTTCGCCCCCTGACTCTGCAAAATCCACAGCAATGATCCGTCCACACAAATTGCACATCCATCTGCAGGACACGAAGCTTGGGGACGTCAGATGTAGACTCATGGCGTTCCTGGTCAGTGACTGCACCACACCACTGTCACGAACTGACTGCCATCTACTATCCCAACATTACTTACATCATCTTAGTTTATCTTGAAACTGTGCGACTTTATCAAATCCCCATGCAGTCTGGACTCTGATGACCTATAGAGCCAGTAGTGGGTAGACCCACTGTTTCAACACATTACCCTACTAAACTTAAAATGGATTACTCCCCTGATTAACACTTAAAGTAACACATCATTCAATACTTTAATTAACATGCAAAATAGCCAAATACCACAAAGTGTGTGCTACGCAAAAGAAGCCGTGGGGCTAGTCTCCGAAACTTTTGGGGGAATGTTGGAGTGATTTTGGAGTGAACAGACAACGGTCTACTCTATGTAACTGAAACATTAATCTTAGATAAATATTTATTTGCTATACAGATACTATATCTGTAGGTAAAATATATCCAGTTCTATGTGTATTTCCAATCAGAAGAGACAACAGCATCGTCTCATAAGGTCAGTTAGATAAGCCCTGTGGATTTCCACGCACGCCATGCTTTTCGTGAACTTGACCTCTGTCAAATTCATTACCAAAATACCTTCTGTTGGGGGGTTGAAGGAGGGTGAGTGCCATGCGAACAAAGTAAGCCCGTCATGCCCCCTTCTACTCCCTCCCTGTTAACCTAACGAACCCCATATGTCCAGTTCAGTTGAAAATTGATGAGTGAGGAGTGGACTGAGGAGAGGAGGGGGTTAATGTTAATGGCGTGCTGTGACCACTTCCAGTACGCCAGCCTTGGCCAGGCCTCTCCATGCTTTTTTGGCACTGGCTAAGACTGGACAAGGGACTGTAGAGAGCAGAAGGTCCCCTTAATCAGAATATGGCTCTAGCTGGGACTCCCCTCTTGACTCCCCTCCTGGTCGGTAGTCAGCATATGTTACTGACGACTAATCCTATGCGAGGAACTTAATTGTATCTCCTTTAATAAACAGTTCCTCCCTCCGTCTGGACAAATAAAGCTCTGACGGCCACAGACGGTAGAGCTGTGATTAAGGACCTATTGCTGTTAATGGGGAAACCTCTTCATTCACTGGCCTAATAAAAGCTGGATAAGTAACCGTCGCTTGTTGACTCACTGACTTGGCTCTCATCCGATGGAATTCCTTGATACTACACTAGTGCTTTTTTGGAGGTCTTTGATTGAGGATAAGTACGAAGCTTTGCCTCTTGCCTGTGTGACTGGAAAAGTCTTAAAGCACATTTTCTCTTAGTGACCCTCTGTCTGTTTGGTTATATGACAAAGTGGTGATATTCATGTGATTGTGCACTTCTTGGTGACACACATACGGTACACTGAGTGTTCAAAACATTAGAAACACCTGCTCTTTCCATTACATAGAGTGACCAGGTGAATCCAGGTGAAAGCTGTGGTCCCGTATTGATGTCACTTGTTAAATCCACTTCAATCAGTGTAGATGAAGGGGAGGAGACAGGTTAAGGAAGGATTTTTTTTGGCCTTGAGACAATTAAGACATGGAGTGTGTATGTGGGCCATACAGAGGGTGAATGGGCAAGACAAAAGATTCGAATTACATTTCTCTTTGTTGCCCGTAGATTATGCCTGCCCATACCACCACGACCATGGGACACTCTGTTCACAACGTGCTCACCCAAAATTCTTTAAAATGACGTTGGAGGCGGCTTATGGTAGAGAAATAAACATTGAATTATCTGGTAACAGCTCTGGTGGACATTCCTGCAGTCAGCATGCCAATTGCACGCTCCCTCAAGACATCTGTGATATTATTTTGTGTGACTAAACTGCACATTTTAGACTGGCCTTTCATTGTGCCCAGCAAAAGGTGCACCTGTGTAATGATCATGCTGTTTAATCAGCTTCTTAATATGCCACACCTGTCAGGCAAAGGAGAAATGCTCACTGACAGGGATGTAAACAAATGTATGAACAACATTTGGGAGAAATAAGCTTTTTGTGTGTATGGAACATTTCTGGTATCTTCTTTTTCAGCTCATGAAACATGGGACCAATACTTTACATGTTGTCTTTATATTTTTGTTCAGTGTTTTTTAAATTCATGACAAAATGTGGAAAAAGTCAAGCAGTGTGAATACTTTCTGAAGGCACTGTATCTGAATGTCTGTTACATTTGAAACACCTGCTTGTAAAGCTTATCCTGCTCTAATATCCTCCAACATGAAGTACAAACAATTAACTCACGCCAAAACATGGGATCATCTTTTTTTAAATAGAAATTTCACTGAACCAAAAATATGATACCGTACATGACTTTGTTTAACATATAGAGACAAACATTGTCTTAGTAATACCTACTTACTTTGATGTATGACCTGTAGTATACATTTATACAGTTTGGGACTCCCAGTTCAACTGAAGTTGTGCGGCTTAGGAAGAGTTATGCTTCAGTGAGCTGTAACAGGATTCCGATTTGTTTACTTGCTGGATGTGGTGGCATAGTGTAATAAACACTTGTGCCTGAAGATCACCCAGTCTAGACTCCGGTATTGCTTTAATGAGATTCCTACAGATTTACAGTTTGTTAAGCTTGTGGGCAGAATAAGCTAAGCTAAATAGCTAGCTTTGTGTGACCTACAGTAAAGTTATCCAACTGCATAGCCTCAGCCTGCAGCAGCCAAAGTGATGCTGTCCTGTCATTTACGTGTCCTCTCCGGCCACTTGGCGTTGCAACTGTCTGCCCAGAGAACCGTGACACAGCTATCATGTGTTGAGAGTGACCAAGCCCATCAACAATAGTCCCAGACTGACTCAAACAGTATGACTTTCAGTATGGTGTCCATATTAGGACATATTCACATGTCAATGGAAGTGGTTTCAGAGTCATGTAGATGTATAAACGTGTTAGACGTCTCCACAGTCTCTTTTCCACATCCCCGACTCCACAGGACACCTCTACAGTACAGCATAATCCTGATACGACACATCGCTAGGAACTTTAAGCAACTCCAATTGAACAAAGACCTAATCTGTTCGGCCATCTAATTGTCCATCCTAATTCCTGTTCTACTTCCGTAATGTCATTAAAAGTGATCCATGGGGTGAGTCCTGCTAGAAACCTCTCCCCTGGGCCTGTCCTGGGTATCCTTATAAAGTGCGTAGGCCTGGTTAAGTAGGGGTTGAGGCCCTGGCATGCTGCCCAGCTCCAGCCCCAGCTCCAGTTTCCTCCAGCCCCCTACAGCCTGTCCAGTTTAAAGAGGTGCTGGATGACACGCTATAACGAGTGGAATGCCTGCAGCCTGCAGCTGGCCTGGCAGTATTAGAGCAAAGAGAGGGAGAGAGAGAGAGAGAGAGGGAGAGAGGGAGAGAGAGGGAGAGAGGGAGAGAGGGAGAGAGAGGAAGAGAGGGAGAGAGAGAGAGAGAGGGAGAGAGAGAGAGAGAGAGAGAGAGAGAGAGAGAGAGAGAGAGAGAGAGAGAGAGAGAGAGAGAGAGAGAGAGAGAGAGAGAGAGAGAGAAGAAGAGAGTCAGTGACTAAAAGCAGCCTTAGTAGACCTGCACCCAGAAGGGCTCTCTCCAGGTTGGGTCCTCAGCCCCCATGCCCCCCCCAACCCCCATGGACCCACAGGCCCCCGGGCACCAACCACAACAGCCTGCTGCTTACACCCACTCTGTTTACAGTGCAGGTTTATAACATCCACAGCCAAATACTCCACATTCTTATCTCACCCATTCATATCCTGAGCTGGAGACGGGCTGAGTGCATCTGCATTTACATATCACCTCTTCTTCTCTTAGGCCCAGACACATGTTTCCCTTTTAAAGTCACGCCGGGGGAAACAATTTTCTAACTTAACATCAACATTTTGACATCTCCTTGGGAGGTTCTGACAGAAGGCTTCTTCAGACATCGGTCCAGTAGTATTAGGGAGGTTTCTACGAGGCGCCTGCTGCTCAGTAGAGAGGAAAAAAGGGAGTTTGAGGAGGAAAGATTCCCATTTCCCGAAAATGAGCCATAAAAAATGTTATGGTATCCAAACAGTGGTGGATATCAGGGGAGTATCTGGTGTCAAGGGCAGGTCAGAGGAAGGCTCAGTATCCAGAGCTGATAGAATCTGAAACCTACAATGTGTTGTCTCACAGAACAGCACCTACTCCTAAATACATCAGCGACAGCATTATGTCTTGCAGAGGCCCTGGACAACATCAAACCCCCTCTCAACACACACACACACACACACACACACACACACACACACACACACACACACACACACACACACACACACACACACACACACACACACACACACACACACACACACATGGATACACAGAGAACCAAAACCAAAGGCTACGTCGTTGAGTGCTCAGCAAACACACAAACAGCGGCACATGAGAGGGTCAGGGTCTGCCAGGGGTCAAGCTGAGTGGGCTGGAGAGGGGCCAGAGATGGACTGATAACCCCCAGAGCTGCTCTGGAGAAGGCTGTACTTCCAGGCCTGATCTCCCTGCCGATACGGCCCGAAGCCCAGGTCACTTCTCTCAGGTTACTCGCTGTGAGCTGTGTTCTGTTTGGTTACCATCTTCCATCCCTACCCCCACGCCTCACACCCTCCTAGCCATGGACATGGTCCTTGGACATGGACTTGAGAGTTGAGAGATGGACTTGGTCCAGGCACCAAGACAATGGCAATAGGCTGGTGGTGGTGGTGTGTTTGGGAGCAGGTAGAAGCTTCAGCTTTATCGCAATCTGCGTGTTAGAGGGGATCTGTTTTAGCAAGACGAGGCACAGAACAGACAATCTCGATCACAAGAATCGCTAATCTTGATCACATAAACATAGTTATTTTGGATACAAAGGGATTTGTAGATTAGGGATTCTGATTAAGGCAGTCGATCTCAAACACATACATTGACTCTGCTGTGAGGCTAGTCAAAGGAGCTATTGCACAGCCCCCTGTTTTGTCCAGTCTGGCTCTGGACGGACCTCTGAGAGAACAAAGTGTTTCCCTGGAGAAGTATACTGTGCTTTTGTTGCTTTCTGTTGTGCTACTTTCCTAGCAGACTCCTTTTAGAAGGCAATTCACTGAATGTTAGAGACAAACACTGTAGGCCTGTTCGTCACAAACACTCACTGTAGGCCTGTTGGTCACAAACACTCACTGTAGGCCTGTGGGGGGGGGGGGGGGGGTGGGGGGGGGGGGGGGGTTGGGGGGGGGGGTATGTGCAACTCAGTATGTGTCTTTACTGTTTTGTACATGTACTGTATACTGTATATACATCTAAAGTATTCTGACTTTTTCCACATTAACAGCCTTATTCTAAAATGCATTAAATTGTTTTTTTCCCCCCTCATCAATCTACACACAATACCCCACAATGACAAAGAAAAAACAGGTTTTGAGAAATGTATGCAAATTAAAAAAAATTAAAAAATGGAAATATCACATGTACATACGTATTCAGACCCTTCCTTATATTGAGTTGCACCCCTTTTGTTTGCCCTCAGAACAGCCTCAATTCTTCAGGGCATGGACTCTGCAAGGTGTCGAAAACGTTCCACAGGGATGCTGGACCAATGTTGAATCCAATGCTTCCCACAGTTGTGTCAAGTTGGCTGGACGTCCTTTAGGTGGTGGACTATTCTTGATACACATGGGAAACTGTTGAGCGTGAAAAACACAGCAGCGTTGTAGTTCTTGACACACTCAAAACATTGCACCTGGCCAGCGGTGGAAAAAGTACCCAATTCTCATACTTGAGTAAAAGTAAAGATACCTTCATAGAAAATTACTCAAGTAAAAGTGAAAGTCACCCTGTAAAATACTACTTGAGTAAAAGTCTAAAAGTATTTGGTTTTAAGAAGTAATTGCTAAAATATACTTATTAGTATCAAAGTAAAAGTATAACTCATTTCTAATAGTATATATTAAGCAAACCAGACAGCACAAATGTCTTTATTTACGGATAGCCAAGGACACACTCCAACACTCAGACATCATTTACAAACGAAGCATGTGTGTTTAGTGAGTCTGCCAGATCAGAGGCAGTAGGGATGACCACTGATGTTCTCTTGATAAGTGCGTGAATTTGACAATTTTCCTGTACTGCTAAGCATTCAAAATATAACGAGTACTTTTAGGTGGAGTAAATGTATGGAGTAAAAAGTACATTATTTTCTTTAGGAATGTAGTGAAGTAAAAGTAAAGTACAGATACCCCAAAAACTATTTATATAGTACTTTAAAGTATTTTTACTTAAGTACTTTACATCACTGCACCTGGCACCTACTACCATACCCCGTTCAAAGGCACTTACATATTTTGTCTTGCCCAATCACCCTCTGATTGGCACACATACACAATCCATGTCTCAATTGTCTCAAGGCATAGAAATCCTTCTTTAACCTGTCGCCTCCCCTTCATCTGCACTGATGGAAGTGGATTTAACAAGTGACATCAATAAGGTATCATGGCTTTCACCTGGATTCACCTGGTCAGTCTATGTCATGGAAATATTTCTTAATGTTTTGTACATTCATCTTATATATTTTGTGTACAGCAGTCTAAATGCAACGTCTTAAACTGAGACTTTGCAGACAGTCAACATCACCTTTGGTCTTTGAATGTTGACCTCTTGTGAATAATTTCCTGATCTGTCTGTGGTATGTAGCTATGCTTCT